>CM072547.1:32862893-33182893 GCA_036898215.1 Platycarya strobilacea
TGTATTGGATGTGTTAATTTAACCTCATTGGTCTAATTTGAATTTGGAGTTTCAATCAAAAGAGAGCATCTTATCCTATAGTAACAAAACCAAGCCTAACTTATGCATGTCAGTATTTATTGAGTAATGTTACATATAATAATGAGTTATGTAAGTACAATACACTTTAAAAAAAGAGAGGTTATTATTAAAAAATAATTTTTTAATGCATTTCTTATATCTACACACTTTTAAAATAAAAAAATAAAAAATGAGTGTACGATACTTTACAATATATAACTATAAATATCATTTCTTATATTTTTATTCTTCTTTTCTTAGAAGCTTTGTGTGCCTTCTCCTCTTGTGGCTTTTGTTTTTAGCATATATGGTCCCCCTTTTCCATGTGTTGTAGCTTGGTACCAGGGGTTATGACTTGTAACTTTTAGATGTATTAGGAGGTGATGATCCAGCTTTATTTTATTCCCTTTGCACACTACCGCCAACTTGAAATCTTCATCATAAAACTGACACATGATGCCTTTCCCCCTGCCTCTTCATGTGCTTCTAAACCCTGTGGTTTGGCAATTTTTGGATGTTTGGTAATTGGTTTAGCTATCACTTAGGTTTGTGTTCAAAGTTGATCAAGCTAACTAACAAGGTGCATCAATATGCTGAGTAATTCTTAATCATGTGGAGTGCTATAAAGCTAAGGATCCAAGATTTTGATAAATCAATGGCTCCTTGTTACGTTATAAATAGGTTTTTTAGTAAGCATCTAGCTACTTCAATTCAGATTCCTTTTCGACTAGAAGATATTTATGTGCACAGTTTGCTGACGTTAATGTTACAAGTTTTGTAACACTTTAAATTTATATTTACAATAAAAAGAGTTTTAGGATCACATGAAATTTTATCACTGTACAAAAATCTTTGTAGGTACTAAACTACGTTGAGATATTATTAAGGTGATTTCAAATGAACTATAAATATTAGTGAAAATGATAAATCACACATGGTGATTTTGATTGTGGATATTTCATTTTTTATTTAATGATCAAGGATTTTTTTTTTTAAATTGTAATTTTCTTTATTTTTTGTAAATATTTAAAAGTGTTAAATATAAAATAAAAAATACATAAATAAATATGTACTAACAGAAGGTCAAGATCACACGTGTGGCTATACAATCATTTTTTGTAAATAGAAAAATGCTAAAGCTCTCAAAAATCTCTCCTGATACAAATTTTTTACTTAATAATTAAAGATGCATTTTTTAATGATGTTGTAATTTTTTTTTTAAAAAAAGTATTAGATAAATAAAAGAATTTAATAGAAAAAATGAAAAATGTCAAGAAATATCGGGGATGACTTGCAGGTAATGTAGAATCACTTTTTGTAAATATATATATATATATATATATATACACACATATAAGAAAGTATTTTTTTTATTAATATCATAATTTTTTTAAAAACTGTTTAAGAATGACATAATTACTAAGAATATTTTTTTTTTGATCAGCTAAAAATCAAATTCAATATGAATTTAACTATTAAGACTTAAAAGAAATCCACGTCGAATTATTTAAAATTTATAAATTTTGATTTAAATAAATAATAATATTAAATAAAACTCCAAATTTAATAATCTCAAATTCATTATTAAACTCTTATTTTATTATTATTTTTTCTTTCCTTCCTCATCACAAACGCTAAGCCCCAAGTCTTGTAAATGTATTGCATATTGCATTTTCCAATAATTATAAATATATTGCATAGGGCGTTCACCTGATCTATACATGATTTGTTGAAGAAATGCCAACATGCTCGAAAGAAATGACAAAGTAGATGCTCCTTTGCTGAAATGTAAAAAGTTGATGTCTTCCTGCAATTGTGTTGTAGATCCTCAAATATTGTCGTTCTGTATTGTATTTAAAATGGAATACTTATATTTCTTGAATAGAAGAAAAATTAGTAAAAAAATTATAATTGGATGAAGAGTAAGAAGATTTTTTTTAAACAATATTTATTAGAAATTTAATTTAAATAGAATATGATTATTAATTAGTTTTTTAATCCATAATCTAATCAAAATATATTTATTAATTAACATATAATAAATAAGATGATAAAATATGATAAAATGAAATAAATTTAATAATTAAAAATAATTAAATATTTTTTTAATTAGTAGTTATTTATTATTATATATCTTCATAAATAAATAATTCAACGTAAACATATGATGTAAATAGTTAAAATTAAATTATTGTTAAATTATTTTATAATTATATAATGAAAAACAACTATTTTAATATGGCTTTTATATAAATAAAATTATCAAAAATAAAATTATTTTTTATAATAATTAAAACTTACTTTTAACATCTCAATTGAGAGTGTTCTTAGAATCAATTAAAGTTTTGTTCAAATTTAAAATTGAAATGAGACGAATTGAGATGAATTTTAAAAGTTGAATAAAATATTATTATTATTATTATTTTAAGATTTAAAAAAGTTAAATTTTAATTTAAAAAAATTGAATTAAAATTTAAAAAAATTATATTAAAATTTAAAAAAATTATATTAAAAATTATATATTTTATAAAAATTTAAAAAAATATAATTGTAAATTTAAAATAAATTAAAACGTGTTTTATTCGAAGACAATTCAAACGATTGTCCTGAAATTTGTAAAGAAATTTGACTTCTCTGAAATCGGAAGGGCGAAGTCGTCTCTCTAGAAAATCTACGGTTGTCCTGACTCCGGAAGAAGCAAAAGTCTGTGTGTTAAGCTCGAAATTCGATGACAATGTTTTGGTCTAAAGACAATAATACCCTTCATCTGCAATCATATTCCCCCACACACGTGGGGTTGGGCCGAATACGACCGTTGCAATTCCAACCCGTCCACCTCCTCGTACTCCTCTCCCACCACCAGGGGAGCAAAGGGCCACACACATTCAAATTTCAAAAATTCAAAACGTTGCAATAAAGCTAAAAGCTGCCATTTTTATTCCTTACAAGTATATGATCTTGGAATTGGAGCTTACATTACGCTTCTGTGTCTAAACGCATAAAATCATCAGCTCCACTTCACAGTCCAAATCCTTCCCCCTATTTTCTTCTCCGCTCATATTTTTGAAGAGTTAAAAGCAAAAACGAAAATGCTTCTCTCATTATTTTCTGGTTTTCTTTCGAGTGAGAAATTGCTCCAAATTTGTTCTTCGTAGCTCCAGCTCGCTTCAAATTCTTTCTGGGTTCATCCTGAAAATCCTTGTGGTTCTTGAAAAGATTTTCTACAGTGAATATCGTACATAGCATTTGTGGAGGTTTGCTTATTTGTTTGTATTTACGTCTCGTAAACAATGAGAGAAGAACAGCCATCAGAGAACCGGACGAAAGTGTCGAAGTTCGCCGATCAAAATCAGATACCAAAGCCTCAGAATACCAAAGGAAACAGCCACCCTTCAAGGCTTCGGTCCGCTTCTTCATGGGGATCCCAAATAGTAAAGGGCTTCTCAGCGGACAAGAAACCCAAGGCGCAGCAGGCGACGGTTCAACCCAAGAAACATCCGCTTACCAACTCCGACGCCGTCAATCAGAAGAACGCGTTTGTGCCATCCCATGCACGCGTCAAGCGGTCGCTAATCGGGGATTTGTCGTGCTCGGTGACTGCCGCTCAAATCCACCCGCAAGGGTACCAAACGCATCGGAGACAATCTTCCCGCGATTTATTTGTCGAACTAGATCATCTGAGAAGCCTGCTGCAAGAATCAAAGGAAAGGGAATTCAAGCTACAAGCTGAACTGTCCGAATGTAAGAGAAACCCAAAAGTTTTGGAACTTGAAAGGGAACTAGAAGTGAAGAAGAATGAATTCGATGATCTAGTTCGGATAGTAGGGTTGTTAGAAGCAGAAAAGGCGAGCCTTTCTGGGCAGATTTCATCGTTAACTTTGATTTCGGAAAGGCATGAGCAGGTGTCTCGAGGAGAGGACAATGAGAATTCGATAGCATTGTCGTCAGAGAGTCTTGAAATGGAGGTTGTGGAGTTGAGGCGCCTGAACAAGGAACTGCAACTTGAAAAGAGGAACCTTGCTTGCAGGCTTGCTTCTTTGGAGTCTCAATCGGCTTCTCTTGCTAAGGGTTCTGAGGTATAATCTGCCACTATTCTTGTAATGGAATGGCCTACTGCTTTGTCTGTTTGGTTACTGGGAAAATGTTAAATAGGTAGTTCCAGTTGTGATGATTTCCTTTATTTTATATTAGGGATTCAAACAAGGAAAGATATATTCTAATCATATTATTTGACTTAGTTATGGTAATTATCTTCGTTAGGATTAATGGCTTAAGAGATAGATTATTTCTAATCCTTTTACTGCAACTTATCTATGCCTCCTAGTTAATCTGGGTATAATGCTGTTCATCCTTCTTTAGACTAGTGCTTCATTTTTCATAATTTATCGACAACGAGTACAGAAATTTTAAAAGCTGTTATTCCTCAGTTTTGTTGGCAACAATCATGGGGTTCTTCCTCGATTTTAGACTACCTGTGCTTCAATTCGTTTTCCTCTCACAGTTTAGGCTTTAAATCCATTAAACTGGGTCAATTTCTTTCCTAACAGTATGATGTCTTGTTGACTGACAGAGTGACATTGTTGCAAAAATTAAAGCTGAAGCATCTTTGCTAAGACACACAAATGAAGATCTGTGTAAACAAGTTGAAGGACTACAGATGAGCAGATTGAATGAGGTTGAGGAGCTTGCCTACTTGAGATGGGTGAATTCATGCTTGAGGAATGAATTGCGCAATTCATGCTCAACAACAAACTCTGATAAGCCATCCAGTCCTCATTCAATTGAGAGGAGTGGCGAACTTGTTGGATCATTGTCTTCCCAAAGCCATGAGTACTTAGAATGTACGAGTGCAAAGAGATTAAATCTGATAAAGAAGTTAAAGAAATGGCCTCTTACTGAAGAAGATATGCCAACTTTAGAATGCCCAGATAAAGTTTTGGATGAAAATTGGGTTGATTTGGTGGAAATGAGTAGTCCCAAGAGAAGGCACTCCATAAGTGGAGCCAAATGCTGTCCCGAAGAGCTGGCATCAAGTAGGAGAAGACAATCTGCTTGTTTTACATGTACGAATGACATGGAAAAAGAAGTAGAGCCATTAGTTTCTCAAAAATATGATTTAGGTATAGTTTATAGGCCACAAGTTTTTGGCAATTGCCATGAAGGCAATAAAATTTCAGCTTCTCTAGATGTTGAGAAAAGGGCCTTGCGTATTCCAAATCCCCCTCCAAGGCCTTCATGTTCCATTTCTAGTGAACCTATGGATGAGGGTTCTGCTCAAATTCCACTGCCACTGCCACTGCCACTGCCACCGCCACCACCTCCACTTCCCCCACCACTTCCCAAGTTTTCTGTGAGAAGTACTGCAGGAATGGTGAAGCGAGCCCCACAAGTAGTAGAGTTTTACCATTCACTCATGAAGAGAGATTCTAGAAAGGATTCTTCAAATGGTGGAATGTGTGATGCCCCAGATGTTGCAAATGTTCGTAGTAGCATGATTGGGGAGATTGAGAACCGATCATCACATTTGCTTGCTGTAAGTTTTTTTCTCCTTTCTTATTCAGGTAAAAGATTTAGTTATATGAACGATGAAGGATTTTAATTTGATAACTTATATAATGCATCCAAATTTATGTTCCCAGGTAGATGCCTTTTTAAACATATGAATTAAAAAAAAAGTAATTAAAATTTGTTATAGGTTTAAGTTGCTAATCTGAGAACCGAAGTCTTATTGCTTCTTGCTTATCGTTTGAAGTATAATGAAATGTACAGTTTCATAGTTCTAGGCTCTATATGTTTTTTACATATTGTGCTTTAGACTCTTGATTAATAAAGTGCATTTATTGTACCTTATACAGATTAAGGCAGACGTTGAGACTCAAGGAGAATTTGTAAATTCATTGATAAGAGAGGTGAATAGTGCAGTTTACCAGGACATTGAAGATGTTGTGGAATTTGTGAAGTGGCTTGATGATGAACTCTGCTTTCTTGTGAGTATATTGCTGTCACTTTGAGAATCACCATTTTAATTTCACAATTCGTTTTTCCAAATATTATAAAGATCTAACTTCAATTTTTCTGGGCATTTCTCTTCACATACATTTATGTATGCAAGTTATGAATGTGAATTCGATGACAAAGATAATAAATTTAATGCAACACAAATATTTTAATGGCTTACAAGAAATAAGCTATACAATTTTCTCATGCTTTTGGTTTCATATATGTTTTGCGTAACCTGTCCCAAGCCAGAATAAAAGGGGGGTTGCAGTAGGTTGACAGCCATTGTAAAGTTTTCCTTACATCTTTATACATGGATTCTATATTTAAAAGAGCCATTGTAGCCGATCCACCTGTTAGTTGACATTCATGCTTGGTTTGGTTGAAGTTTTGGCTCAATTCTTGGTTATTTAGCCTTTTATTTACTTGGCATCAATTAAAGATTCTTGCTAGTCACAGAAGAAGATGATAGTTACATGGATTGTTTCTTCTTATTTTTTAGTTGTAAGAATAAGATAACTGTAGTGGATTGTTTATCGTCATTGTTTTGTTTGCTTCCTTCCTTAAGGTGGATGAAAGGGCAGTCCTAAAGCACTTTGATTGGCCAGAGAAGAAAGCTGACACATTGCGAGAAGCAGCATTTGCATATCGAGATCTTAAGAAATTGGAGTCTGAGGTGACTTCTTACAAAGATGAACCTCGATTGCCATGTGACATTGCACTAAAGAAAATGGTTTCATTGTCAGAGAAGTAAGAACCCGGGAGTTTTGTTGCTCTGCATTTGTATTGATTTTCAGGAAATATTTATTTTCTTAGGAACCCAATATGTTTTATATGAAAATTTATTAACAATTTCCACTGTCAGGATGGAACGTATTGTTTATAACCTCCATCGAACGAGGGATTCATTGATGCGCAATTGCAAAGAATTTCACATTCCCACAGATTGGATACTTGATAATGGTATCATAAGCAAGGTACATAATAGCATTCATTTTCATTCTCACAAACATTTTTTTATATGATTTTATGACAAAATATCAGTAATCTTTCTTCTAAAAACAAAATATCAGCAATCTTCTGAAAGAAAAATTTTATACCATTCAAATCCACATAGCCATGAAATTCTTTATTTTGAGATATATAAACTTGTTAACCTATTCTTGACACAAAAGAAACTTAGCATATGGATTTCAAAATAGTGGTTATTTATGATGAAAAAAAGGTGACATGATAAATACGAACTATTCAGTCTTTTTTGTTTGAATTCCAGTCTCGTATATCATTAAACGTGGTTTCCATTTATTGTTGAGCCCCATAGTGTTGTGACGTATTTCTGTTTGGCACTAAGCAAAATACCATTTGCACTCTTATGAGCCCTGGACATTGCATCTTATAGAATACCTTGAGTGACTTGACTTGGCAATTAATTGTAGCACTGGATGTTGCAGATAAAATTTGGCTCTGTCAAGTTGGCAAATAAATACATAAAGAGGGTAGCTATGGAACTTCAGTCAAAGGCAGCTCTAGAAAAGGATCCTGCAATGGACTACATGCTCCTTCAAGGAGTGCGATTTGCATTCAGAATTCATCAGGTTTTTCCATTACCAATAATAATTTTTTCTTATTTTTAACAAACTAGTGTTTGGTCACAAATAAGACAAAGACAATGGGCGGGTTTCTGTTGAAATGTTGATTTTTTTTTTCATGGTTGATGCAGTTTGCAGGAGGATTTGATGCAGAAACAATGCATGCGTTTGAGGAACTTCGCAACCTTGCTCACCTTCTTAACAAAAAGTAAAGATAGTAAGGAGGGCAAGGAACAAACAAACAATGTTGGCTTACCATCTCAGTGAGCTTCAAATTCAAAATTTCGGTGTGCATTCTGATTTGTGCAGTGGGACCGTCTGTGTGGCTTGCCTTAACTTTTGGCTGGAAGAGAAGGCTTGGTGTGAGAAACAGAAATGTATTTTTGAGTCTATCTCATGCTAAGATACTGATGCGTAAAAATTTGTAAAAATTTTGACGAGTCCATTGCTCTATTATGGTTATGTTACACAAAAAATTATTAGCTATGCATGTGGGGATTATGTAACTCCTCTCTCCTCTCTTCCCTTTGCCTGGCACATACATGATACAACTTTGTGCATATGCTTGATTGAACACAATAACTTGTTGATCTTAATGGTTCTTTTCAGTTTGGATTTCATATAGGTGGATTATAAAACTGAGTCTGTTTGTGTCTTGTCAGTATTATACAGGAGTGAAGCAACAATTCATAGGCCCAGTTTATGGTGCAAGAAAGAGTGAGAATCAGTTAGAGTCGGAAGTTTTTCTGGTCAGCACTGCTGGATATATTTCTGATCTCTGATTAAAATGTATTCAATAGTAACTGAGGCTTGCACAAATCTTGATGGATGAGAATGAGACCATTATCTAGTCATTCTGAGGTGACATGATAATAGTAACTGGTTGCTGCCAACTATTCAACTCATTTAATGCTAGTCATTCTCAATTAATGGAGTTTCAATTATATTATTAACTAGTCCTTTGGAGTATAGATCATATAGTTTGAACTTTCTATTGGAGCATTACAAATGGATAATTGATTAGTCCAAAAAATTGTGCTAACTCACTCAATTATTGAATCGTAATTGAATCAATTTATGAACCGTTAGTAAGCAATAAAAGTCTAATAAGGAGAGTTTATTTTTGATCAGAAATTATCTTTAGAAAAATGCTAGGGATTCTGAATTTTTTTTTTCTTTTTTTAGTTTTTTTACATGATTTTTTTATTTTCATGATTTTTTTAACATCTTAAATTTTTTTAAAAAAATAAAAATTACAATATTATTTAAAAACACTTAAAAAACTCATGTAAAAAAAAAAAAAAGCAAAATGGGGAACTCATAGGGATCCCGTATAATCATAAAATGTTCAAGCGTTGTACAATGATTTTAAGTAAGAGTGAAGTTTTTTATTAAAAAATTATTATTATTTTCAAATGAATTTCGTATTTACTTACATTTTTAAAGATATTGTACGACACTTATCTATTTTACAATTACAAATCTCAAATTTTTTAACGCAAAAGTGGAAAGATTTGTAGCTTTGTTAGTAGTATTGAAAAATAAATATTTTTAGGTAAATTTTAAATTTATATATTTTTTCACAAAAAAACATTCTGAATTTACACACTCGAGAACTACAACTCATTTTCCTTAGAAGAGAGGGAAAGAAAGAGACAACAAAAGGAGAAATGGGTTTTATTACTATAGATGGAGCCTCCAACAATTTGGTTTAAAGTGGACAGGAAAAAAGAAAGGAAAAAATAAAGGAGTGTTATAAAATTAAAAGAAAAATAATATTGTACGAGAAAATATTTAAAACTCTTTTTTTATTAAGTTCTGAATTCTTATTCTTCCTTACTCTTTCCCTTTCTCTCTTCTTCTTTTTCTTACCAAATGATCTAAAAACTCTTCATATATATAGAGGATTTATGCCCCGCTTAGATTTGGAGATGAGATGAGTTTAATTTATTTTTTAATATTATTATTATTTTGGGATTTGAAAAAGGTGTGTTGAAATTTGAAAGAGGTGTATTGGGATTTGAAAAAGGTGTATACGAATTTGTATAAAAAATTATAAAAATATAATGATAAAACAGAAGTGAGTTGAGATGAGCTCAACCTATTTCTGAATCCAAACGGGGCCTTAAGTGCGAGAGTGGTCATTCACAATAATGCAAGAGAGGGAAACAATGCAAATGAAATAGGGGGAGGGGGTGCGCTGCCCATTTTTGACTTTTTATACAACACTCCCACCTGAATGACAATTTATAAAAAATATGCCTCATTAAAATCTTATCAAGGAAAAACCTAGTAGAAATAAAAATCAACAGCGAAGAAAAAATAATGTAGTATTCATGTATGCCGTCATATACTTTAAGATTGCCTTATTAAAATCTTGTAACGGAAAATCCAATGGGACAAAATCTTAACGAAAGAAAAAGAATACAATCATTATACAAGTCTTCAAAACATTTATTTCTCTTGAAAAATGCATTACGATAGATTTTTAAATTTTCACATTCCAATATTCTGCATAATTTTCTTGAATATCAAAATTGGTAATACTTTTGTGAATAATCTACTAGATTATCATTTGACCGTATATTTGATATATCATACTTTGATTTGAGTGATACAAGCAGCATTATTTTCGTATAAGATTGTTGGGATATCATTGATCATGAGAAGACTACACTTTTCTTGAATATGTTGAATCACTGATTTAAGCAAAATACACTCTCTACTTGCTTCATAAATTGTAATAATCTCTGAGTAATTTAAAAATGTGGCAGATAGTATTTGCTTGACAGACCTTTATGATATAACAGAATCTCCATAAGTAAACACTATTGAATCCAATGTTTCAAATTTCGTATCTACGTATATACTTTGATGATGACAAATATTTAGTAGAAATCTAAAACCTGTAGTAATACTTAAACTTCTCCTGAGAATATACGTTAGTTTTTCAAATAATAAATAAATATAATTCTAGCATATATAATAAGATTAAGAATTCAAACATGATTTCTATTTAAATAAAGTATTGGAGAGAATATGTTAATATTATAGTATGAGACTTCTTCTTGTAGTAACTAATAGACAAATAAAACGGTATGTTAGTAGAAACTGTAGAGAGCTGATAATTGGAGGCACTCATATTCGACAAAATTTGCAAAGGCATGAGGCCTAACTAGGTTGACTCAATGCGAAATAAGATTCAAATCCGCTTAATATTGTTGACAAATGAAATTTTTTAAAAATTTGAAGTTTCCGATTTCTGTTTAAATGACAATTTTCACCTATCGGATACTCACAAAAAAAACCTCACATTGCTCATTGATTTAGTTTTCGTTTATCCAAAATGATAGAATGACTGAGAAAATTTATATTGATAATCTTTCGGATTTGAATCAAGAACTTTTTACATCTCAATCCGTCATTTTGTCTTCTGAAGCTGTTAATACCATGATAGAAGTAGATATGCATTTTTCTAATAGGATTGATTCTGAGAATGTTGCATGATCAAGAATTCTCAGTGCTTAATATGCTACATTTGTTACGACTATGTCTTGAAAGTTATTGGTGAGGGTGAGTGAGGTTGATTGGCTTAATAGTCAAATATCTAAACTGCTTGAAAAACTTGCAACTAAGGATTGAAAGAATAAAAGGTTAAGACAATAAATTAAGGAGCTGAGGAAATTAGCTCGTATTCTAAAACTACGAATAAAAGAGCTGGAACGAATGAAAATTCAAACACATAGTCAACATCAATAGATAATAGTAGCGTTTACAAGAAAAATAGGGACAACTGCAATTAATTTCGCTGATTTAGCTAAATAACTTTTGAAAATATGCATCCAACATATCTTGTAATCTTGACTAAGTGAGATTTGAAGAGATGATGGTTTGTCTTGTTCTTATTTTCATCTTTATAAAAGCAGTTTTCAGTTTTATCTAATTTGCATCAAATATTTTTCTTATCTCTACAATTTTTCTGCATTCTCATTTTACAAATTTTCAATGGCTCATCAGTTTCCTTGTAATATTTTTCGTGATCAAAATATGAGGTGTTCTTCGCCTTAGTCTCAAACTGTTTCTGTATCTATCGTAGGTGCCACGATGCAGCATGAAGATGATCTGGCTAATAAGTCAGATCATGATGCTATATATAAACTTGTGAGTCTCAAAACTCGATACTCATCATCCATTGTCTCATTTTTCCCTTGGTTGCAATCCAGAATTCGCGAGATTGAAAAGCTTAATGAGAAGGTCGATGTACTTCAACGACTTGTTCATGAGTCTAACATAAAATTGTAGAGTTAAAGTAACATAATAAGAATTTAAAATCCTTATTTGCCTCTTCATTTTAACTGCCTAATCCTTTAGACAAAGATGACATGTTGATCTTTGAAAAACAAATGCATTTGAAAGATAAGGTTAGAAGTCTCAAATTTTGGTAAGTCATCTAGCATCTGAATAACAAGATCTTTCATTTTCAAATTCATTGTTTCAATATATAGCATTTCATATGATCTCTTCAAGAGTTCCAACAATATTTAAATCATCAACATAAACTGCAATAACAGCAAATCTGAATTCTAATTTCTTAATAAAAACACATGAGTATATAGGATTATTCTCAAATAATTCTATTAATAGATATTCAATGAGACGATTATACCATATACGTCCGAATTGCTTTAACCTATATAAATATATTTGAAATTTGATAAAGTACATACTCTTAGATGTACTTGGATTAAATGTTTCAGGTATTATATATTCTTAAAGGATTTTCATATATATATATATATATATATATATATTATAATCTAATGATTTATATAAATATGCAGTGACCACATCTATCAATCATATATCTAGTCATTTTCTAATAACCAAGCTGATCAAAAATTTGAATGTGGTTGCATTCATAACGGAGGAATATATTTTCTCATAATTAATCCCGAGTTTCTACAAGAAATCTTGAATGACAAGCCGTGCTTTGTACTGTACAATTTTATTTTTCTCATTACGTTTTTATATAAATATCCACTTATATCCGACAGGCATTGCACCCTTTGATGTTTAGACAACAGGTCCGATTATCTCTCGCTTGACTAGCGAGTTTAATTTAGTCTCAATAGTTGCTTTCCATTTTGGCCAATCATTTCTACGTCGATATTTTTCAAACATTTTTGACTCACTTTCTTTATTACTTCTCGTAATGTCAATGGTCATTTTATATGAAAATATATTGTCGATAATATTTTTATTTCTATCCAGAATTTCTTCAGTACGCATGAAATGTATCGAGATCTCATTATTTTCAGGTACTTATTCATTTTCAGGAGAAAGCATTTCATAAAACACCTCTTTAGAAGGTTCATTTTCGAGAGATTTTATAATAGAAGATTTGATCTTTTTAGGAGTATCAACTATACTTGTAATCTGTATTGTAGAAGGATCAAATTGAGACAATGTTTGATTATCTCAAGTAATTTCTTGTCGTGCTTCAGGTACCGTCTTTTCGTTATTTCAAAATATGATAAAATATTAAAAAACTTTACTATATAATATATAAAAACTTAGTATAAGTGAATCAAATATTTGGCCGTACAACAGGTACGTGGCCAATGTCCAGTCATACCATATTTATGACATACATATTCATTTTTCTATAGAAAATTATTCTAAGAGCTTTTACCATTTTCTGAGCTGGATAACTTCTGGTGATACGATATATTTTTATTCTTATCCCTTTTAGTTTTGTCGCTTTTAGGACCAACACTTCTATAGTTCTTCCTACCACGTCTACACCACCGATTTCTTAGAAATGATGCACTATTCATTTATGGATATGATGTAAATTCAATACTATTTACTTCAGAGAATGATGTTGAACCAGTAGGGCGTGATTGATGGTTTCTTAATAAAAGCTTATTATTTAACTTAATTACTAGAATACAAGATAAAGGTTCGTTATATTTGTTGAATTTTTGCTCTCGATACTGTTACTACAAGAGCACATTCGAGATATGAAAAATAGTATATGTCTTCTTTAACATATCATCATCAGTGACTTTCTCACTGCATAATTTTAGTATTGAGTTGATTTTAAAGAGTGCAGAGTTATAGTCACTATCACTTTTGAAATTTTACAATTTTAAGTGCAATAAGTCATAATGAGCTTTAGGGAGGATTATATCTTCTGGTGCTCATATCTCTCCCTTAAATTATTTCACAAAGTAAGATAATTTTTCACTGTGAGATACATAGCACAGTCTTGCAGGGACACATGATTTTCTTTTTTGATTGTATCTCCCAAGTTCATCATATCTAAATAGATCTCATCAAAAATTCAGGATAAATCATTCTTTTCCAGAAATGTTAATAGTAATAAATTTCAATTTTGTAAGATTTGACATATTCTACATATATATAAATCACAAAAATAAATATGTGGATCTAAAAAATATATTAATATAATCATGAGAATAAAAGTACAATTTTATCAAGTAATATTATCTTTTATATTCATATCGAGAATTACAAATAATATATTGAAAAACTT
The DNA here is from genome assembly GCA_036898215.1 of Platycarya strobilacea. Lineage (NCBI taxonomy): Eukaryota > Viridiplantae > Streptophyta > Magnoliopsida > Fagales > Juglandaceae > Platycarya > Platycarya strobilacea. The sequence continues at coordinate 32,877,099 of CM072547.1, forward strand.
ATTTAAAGGAGAAGACTACTACCTTCAGAATTGGCAGAATATCGTATTGATAACGTGTTATAAAACTAAACGAAAAATAATATTGTAAGAGAAAATATTTAGAACTCTTTTTTTACTAAGTTTTGAATTCTCGTTCTTCCTTACACTTTTTTTTAACCAAATGATCAGAAAATTCCTCATATATATAGAGGATTTAAGTGCGGGGGCAGTCATTCATAATAATGTAGGGGAGGGAGACAATGCGAGTAAAATAAGGAAAGATGGGAGGCGTGCGCCCCCCATTTCTAACTTTTATACAACAAAGAGATGATAATGCACACACATAAGAGCATCCTTATTAAATTAGCAATCTCAGAAGTTAAAGTTTGGCCACTATGTCACTTTTTTACTTTTCCGCTAAGGGGAAAGCTTCAAACCAGATGGATTTGAAATCCATTTTCACATCGGCTAAACAAGCGACACGTAAGCAATTGTAACACATCTCGTGTGGACCCAGTAACACTCAGCCATCTCTGTTTGCTTTCTCTCCATGTCTTCCTCTCTCCCTCCCCCTCATTTTCCCCCATTTGGACCCTCTTCATTCTCTGCTTCTCCTTCCCCCATCTGCTGTCATCTTTTCTCTACCTGCACTTGATGCCGACGCCCAAGAAGGACCACCCTCTCTATCATCTCCCTCTTCCTCCCCCTCCACCTCCCCCTCCCCGATTTGCTGTGTGAATGAAGTTAAAAGAACTAGGTAGAGAAGTCAACGTTGATGCTCACAAAAGAGAAGGGTTCATCGAATTGAAGCCATGCAGCTTCTAAGCCCCTAGTGAAATGCCAAGGCATGGGCAGTTCAGGAGGCTTGAAGAGACCAAGACGATCGATAATTTTCCCGCATACCTTAATTCACCCGGTTATCAAGTTGGTATTATATATTGGTTAAGCATATTTTTGGGTATCCATCGCGAGGAGGAAATTTCAAGGGAAGTATGATCTTTTAGTTTGTAGGTTCAGTATCCAAGTAGCAATATTGGGGGCCTAGTTGCTGGAGATCTATCACTGCCTATTAATGGGCAACAATGGCAGTTTGGTCCTCCCCAATTGTTTGCAGTGGCTGCAGCATCATTAGGATTCCTAGCGCAGATTAGACCCTCACAACATTGGCTATACAAAATGGATTTCACTCTCTAATGAGGCCATCTTGATCCACTTTGTTTTTCCCTAACGTATTCTAAGTAAAACATCAATGGTTTCACACTTGTTAACATTCCAATCCTTGATCAAAAGAAAACTAAAATCATGGTACTGGGAAACAAAGAGAAAATATTCCCAACCCTTTGTAAAATGGTCATTTGTGGGCATCGGTTGAGGGTAGATGGGGGAGGGAGAGGGAGAAATTGAAAGGGAGAGAAGTCAATTGGAGAGATGACTTGGTGTTATTGAGTGCACACAAGTTGTATTAGAAATGCCTGTATTGTTTATTTAGTGGATGTGAAAATGGGTTTCAAACCCATCCGGCTTGAAGTCACACTCTTATTCTATTCAATCAAAACTTAAAACTCTATATTAGATTTTTATCCCTTACCACCCCCTTCCCCCCACAAAAAAAAAAAAAACTTTACGCTAAATTAGCTTTTTCACACTATTGATAATAAAATATTATTCTTTTGTTTCATTCTTAATCTATTTTTAATGCATACTTTAATTTTTTTTTAATTTTCAAAATTTCTATCAATCTTTTTTATTTTTACAATCAAACAACCTATACAGATAACAAATAGCAATTGTGAGGAAATTGATATAAAATTATACGGTCTTGCTATAGTAGCCAGGGGTGTAAAAATTGACCAAAAGTTTTGGAAAACCAATCCGAAACGACTTGGTCTGAGACTAGTTTTCCTACTCTCAAAATCGACCAGTTTCAATCCAGTATTGGTTCTATGCTTTTTAGGATTGAACCGGACAGTACCGATTCGATATATTATATATTTTAAATTAATGTTTTAATATTATATATGATATTGTTGAATTCTGCAACATAGTTGATGAATCGATGAATCAAGAAATCTTTGCAACTATATATGTAATTTTATATTGTATATAATCTATATTATATATATTATATAATATTATATAATATTATAAATTATAATTATATATAAAATAATATTATTATAATTTACAACATAAAATTTTAATTTTAAACATCACCAATTATTTATATAATATATATCAATATCATTTTATGGCCTTATAAAATTTCAATATATTTCTTTTGATAAGTAATTTATTAAATTAGTAATACTAATATATAATAATAAATCATAAATAATAGTTATAATTTATATTTTATGGCCTAGCACTAATAGTCTAATGTTATATTACTATTTGTAATATACTTTAAGTTTATATATAATATATTATGATATAAATCACTATTTAAATAATTATATATGAAATAATGATATAGTATAAAGTCGATTCTTTCTATTTAATTTTCTATAAAGCAGATTTTTTCTATTTTATTTTTTATAAAGTAGATTTTTTCTATTTCATTTTCTATAAAAGAGATTTCTTATAGCATTTACATAACATATATTTTTTTTTTATAGAATATTTTTAATAAAACATATTTTTTAAAGCAATTATTTTATAAACATATTTTTCATGACAAATTGCCTCTTTATTAAAATTGAAAAATCAGAGCAAAATTTATAAAACTCGAAGTATCGATTTAGGAGAGTAACCAATGTATGATCAAATTTAAAATGCAAAACCGTTGTTACTGTGGATAGTTTTTTCTTGGCTAATCCAATGTAGTCCAATTTATGACGATATTAGCTAAATTAACTTAATTAAGAGTTTAAATGCCATTTGGCTAATCCAATTAAGATAATCTAAGACACAAAATGTGGATTTTTATTTTTCAAAAAATGGGGAGGGAACTATGAGCCTGAAGGGGTAAGGTGAGTTAAGATAAGATGTGATGAGAGTTGAGAGTTAAATAAAATATTGTTAGTATATTTTTTTAATATTATTTTTATTTTAAAATTTGAAAAGAAAGAGAATTAGTTAGAATATAATATTTACAAATTTGTAAAGATAGTAATGATTTGATGAGATGAATTAAGTTAAATAATTCTTGAATTTAAACAAGGTTTGAGAGAGTGTGTTTGATATTCGGGGAAGAGAAGTGACAAATGGAATGAAGAAATATTAGAATGCAAATAGTACGACTGGGCCAGTGCAAAAAACTCGTTGGACTACTTAACCTGTTTGACCATGTTAAAAAAAAACCCATTAGACCCAATCATATTCGTTTGATAAAAGACAGTTTTACTTCAATGTCGGGTTGAACCCAATAAATGAGAGGTAGACCGACTCTTAACAATCTTAGAATGCTTTAAGTGTTCAGACTGATCAAACCCTAGCAACCACCAAGATGAAAGAGCTTATATTGTTGAAATGAATAGCAAGAAGAAGAATTAGTTGTTGGTCGCTGTTGGGGTTTTTACTCTTTTGACTATTCCACATTGGTGGGCAGTGATGAAGGAGAAAGGCCTAAAGTCTATAAAAGGAGACTTAACCTTCTTAGCTAAGTGTATTAGTCAAAACTCAATTAGTAACTTTTGATTTTAGTGAAATTTTTCTGTCGGCATTTATTTGTAAAAAGGGAAGATATGAGAGTTAAAATTCTACTAGTGGGAAAATTTTGTAGGTGTCTTTAGGGTGAGGAGAAAAGTTGTGTGATTGTAATAATTTTTCACATAGTGGAGTTTCTTCTCTGGGTCTGGTAGTTTTTCTCTCATTTGGGGAGTTTTTCACTCAAATTCTTGTGTTGTTATTATTTCTCTATTTTTCTTGATATTCCTGCAAATGAAGATCATAGGGGGTGAATTTGAAAGGTCTGGATTCCCAACAAATGGTATCAGATTCACTAGGTCCTTTTAGCAAGGTAGAGTTTTGGTGTGGTAGTAGATACGTATTATCTAAGCAGGTTTTGTCTAGGTAATTGGTATTTAAACGTGTCCATTCTGACCCTTCAATCTTTTCTAGGAATTTACTTGGTGAGTAATAGTCATTTCTATAGTAAAATTCATTGAGACAATGTCAGGAAGTAGGGTTTCAAATTCTATGAGATTTGAGGTGGAGAAATTTGATGAGAGAATCAAATTTGGCTTGTAGAAGTACAAGTTAATGGTGTTTTGATTCAATTAGGATTATACAAGGCATTGAAAAGAAGACCAATTCTGAAGTCAGCAATCTGCTTGAGGTGTGGACAATTTATGTACGCCAAAAAAAATTGTTCAAGAGTTGGAGTAGGTTCGACAAGTGGTTTTAAGTCGTAAATGGAAATATTGGTAATAAAGTTAATATTGTGTCTTTCTCCATGTAAGACGATATCTTTTGAAAAAAAGACATATCCATCCACATGGCATGCCACTAATTTACAAAGTTGTCATGATAGATAATATATTAATGTTAGTGGGTCTACAAGTTTGCACACATGCATTAGTTTGGTATTGATGCATGATGTGTGGTGAAAATATATGTCAATGGTTGATGAACTTTCAAAAAATCTAAATATGGAAGTTACACCATAATTTTCAGCAGATTTATTTTTGACATAGGCTAAAGTGAAATATTTAGAATCGGTTTATTCTTAGTGGGTATGATTTTATGGTGGAGTATGATGGCAGAAGCTATGGAGATCTTTATTGCGATAGAGCGTAGTTGTGGAAATAGTCAAAATCGCAAGGTGGAGATTGTTGGGTTTTTTACTCTTTTTGTTTGGTTCCACATTGGTAGGGAGTGAAGAAGGAGTAAGACCTAAGGCCTATAAAAGGAAACTTAGCCTCTTTTACTAAGTGCACCAATCAAAACTTAGCTAGTAACTTTTGGAAATTATCTTCTTGACAAACCACACAAAAATCCTCTAACTGCATACCCAAAGACAAAAAAAAGAAAGATATATTGCCAAGCAAAGGTCATGCTAGTACCTATGTTGTACTTGTATTCTTGAAATCCTTGAGATTTGGAGATTTCAAATTACATGACAGTTTTGAGATGCTCCATAAGGTGCTTCGATGTTTTTTCTATTTAATTGGGTTTGGCAGTTGCATGATATTTAGAGGCAATTTGAGCTCAAGAGGTCTTGGCATGTTGTTTCTTTCTTTTATTTTATTTTTATAAGAAAGATTTCATTTCATTCAAAAAAATCGATATTATTACTGTGATCTAAAAACAGGACAAACCTAAATTACAAGTCAAATTATCCAAACTGATTGAAACAACCTCGCACACAAATTTCTTTATTTTAAACTATTCAAACTATCCAAACTAACGGATATTATCTTAACCTTTATACTCTTTCAAATAACAACACCATTAGACAACACCATTAGAGACTTTCATCTCGATTCATTCGAGAGTATAACACTTTGTAAAATAGAGCAACTCCACCCACCACCATCCTCTAAAAGAGGAGATGTGATTAACACCACAATTCTCCAAAAGAGGAGTGAGACAAAACAAATGAATAATTATTTTCTTTTTATTAATACTTAATACAAACTAACACAAAACAAAGATAAAATAAAGCAAAACAGACAACAAAACACTGAACACTGAAACGAAACACAACATGGATGTAGTGGCGTGTGTAGAACATGCGCCTCACTGAAGAGTTCGAACAAGCCACCATGAATCCATCGAAGTTGCGGGGTAGTCTACTGCTTCGTATGATGCATCCTTCAACCAGTTGATAGATCTGTGTCTGATGATCCCTCCAGTGGTGTGTGTTGGTGTCACTAGCCATCGAAAAGCCCCGAATAATACTACCACGCATCGAAACAAAACAAAAACAACAGAAACAAACGAGAACAACCACCGAATGTCACTACCGATAATGGACGACTGCTATTGGAAGAGGGAGGGAGGGAGGGTGGAGGGAGCCAGGGCTCCCACTCCCCATGGTGGAACTATCATTTAGGAATCAAACAGGTAGCGGTTTTTTTCTCTTCACAATCGCCGGAGCAAGGCTTTTGGGTTGGTTTTTTCTGTAGAGAAGTACTTGGTTTACATCTTGGCTTGGTGTTTCTAAAGGATAAATAAATAAAGGGGGGCTTTGTTGGGGTTTCGTTTTGCATTTTGGATTTTGTATATTCTTGTTTTGATTGAATTTGAAGCTTGGCAATTGACTTAAAAAGATTTTTGCAATAAAGTTCTTGTGGGTATTTGAGAAATTTAAGAATTTAGTTTTCCGTTTTGCTTCTTGGGAATTTGTAGATTTTGGGATTTGAGGCCTAACGAAAGTTTTGTGACTGGCGTATTGAGAAAGTAGGATCGATGATTCTTAGGTTGCTCAGATTCGCTGTTGTGCGAATACTATTAGTCATTTTAGACTAGACCGGGTTGAGTTGTTTTTTAATCGTGGCATGTGGTTGGGTTAGGTGAATACCAACACCAATACGGATTGAATGGGGTGCAGGCCTAATCTATACCACAAGTACATAATGACAATTCTTTATCAGCAATGCGAATTTATTTCTATTGATATTAAAAAGTACAAAAATGATAAAGAATGTACAAAAAGCTGAATGATCACCTAAAAAAATAAAATAAAGAATGTAACGATATGTATTCACGATAGGTATCCTATTGGCTACCCACCAAACAAGAAGGAAAATGATACACTCACATTAGTTTGCATAATAATTTACAAAATAAGCTTATGTGTCATTAGTTTTTTTCCCTCAAAGAAGCTAGAAGGGGCTTGGTGGGCTAAAGTAAAAAAAAAATTGTTGTTTTTTTTTGCAGAACCATTCGTATTTCATTTCGCCTAGCTACTCTTTCGAAGTTCAAATCCAAAATCTAGCCACCACCATTTACACTAGTGTCAAAGGTAAGTCTCTTTGTAAATCTGGCCACAACTATCTGCACCGGTGCTGCAGGTAAGTTTCTGTATCATTATTGTTCTCTCTCTCTTCAAATAAATACTTGTTCTGACCACCATTATCTACATCGGCAATGTAGAGACTTCTCTCTGAATAAGACCTTTGATGAGCACTAATCCCATTATTCATTCTCTGCCCCATGCCAGCAAGTCCCCCACTGAACTTCACAACATATCCATCATCTATACAAAAGGAGAAAAATAATTACTTTACATCACAAAAGAGTCCAAAAAGATTTCTTGCCATTTTTTGAGAAAGAATCATATTTACATTGATATAATCCTATCCAACAAAACCATGGACTCACTTTATCAAACTAGATTCAAACAGTGCTTGTGTCTAACACATCCTCTCTCTAGTGTTTTTTCCTTTGATTTTGAGAATTTATTTAGCATATTCTTGTAAGGACAATGGAGATGTTTAGAACATGGATATCTTATATTTACTTCAAAGCAACATTTTTTCAGCTTAATTTGAAATATTCAGTAGGAAAAGCAATTAGGAAGTAGGACCTTGATCTCTTTTTTAGGAAAAAATGACATGAACAGTACACCCAACAAAACTAGCTACTATTGGTATATAGAAAGTTGAATAATTGATCTCTTGTTGTGAAAATAGTAAAAAATGGTCTTTTTAATCATATTATAATAGATTAATGAGTTGATTAATTTGTAGTGGAAAAAATGGGGGTTTGTATATTTGTTTTTCATGTGGTGGACTTTATGAATAGAATCCATTTTCCAATTAATTATACACATTCATATAAACATCACACCTAGGGAAGATCAAAACAAGAGCCAAAAAAAAAAAGAACAAGATAAATGATAAAATTCAACTAAAACAACTTGAAATTAGTACTGATGAAGCTTGTGTTAGCTTATATATATATATATATATATATATATATATATATTATCATGGCTTGTTTCCACAAATTATTTTTTTTCCTGATATATAGCTCTATTTTTGTGCCTTTCTTCTTAATAGATCATTATTGTATACAACTTAAGTTTTCATCATTTTGTTCTGCTGTTAAAGTTCTTCTTTTTTACTTTCATATTTTTGTATGATTTTGTGAGTACAAAATGATGTTCTAGCTTTATTTTCTGGGTGAGTATGTAATATACTTTTATGTTTATTTTTGATTTATTTGTTTTGGCTATAATGGGACTGGTTGAATTATTTATAATATGAAGCCTGAACTTACTGAAGATGAAGATGGAGAATGGAGATTTTGCGAATCTTTATATTTGTTTTTGAGTTATTTCCTAAATATTGGAAGTATTTAATGTGTTAGCTATATTGTTTTCTTCTTTTCTATAATTCTATAATTCTATAATACAATTTTGTATTGATATATTTGTAAACATATTGAACCATTCTAATTTCATAATGTGTAGTGATGGTTACAACATTTTTGTATTATTTTTCAATAGGCCACAATGATATTTGTTTTTAGTCGGGTTAAACATGTACAATCTTAATTTCACTACGTAAACCCAAAAGTTTCGGCCCGTAACAATCACCGATCATCACCACAAGTCGACAATGACCTCCATGTCGAACTCTCTGCCCCTTTCTTTGAACTGAAACCCATCACTATGCAGCTCCACTCCCGGTGTTGTATGCCCACTTCAAAGAATTTTGGGGAATTTTTATTTAATGATATGATGAACTTACATCATCCAAAAAAAAATTTGTGGGCTGAAGTTTTCATGTGTTAAATACTGCCATAAACCTTTGTTTTGACAATTACTTATTGCATAACCTAGTAAACAAACAATCTAGCCATTTTTTAATATGACATATAGTTATATGTGAAGTGTTTTTTTAATATGCACATTTATTATTTTATTAATGTAATAAATGGACTCGAGTATCTCACATGCGGATAATGAGGATTACGTTATGGAAAGTAATAGTAGAAATAAGGGGCATAAAATCGTGGAAGAACAAAAAGTTGGAATGTGTTTTAATTCAAAAGAAGAAGTGAGATCATACTATATGAAATATGCAAAATAGGCAGGGTTTGGGATGGCAAAGAGAAGTTCTATGACTAGGAATATGGAAAATTAAAATACTTCATTCTTGTATGTTTGTGGGATATTATTAAAGCTAGACTAATAGAGAAATTCGAATGGAAGGCTAGGATTAATGTAGCATGTGCTGATAGTAGGTTTACTTTGTCATGCGTTGTGCTTGAAGACACTCATTCTTTAAGTCCTAGTAAAGCAAGATTTTTTTGATGACACAAGAAGTTAGATACTCACACAAAGAGAAAACTTGAAGTAAATGACACAGGAATACGCATGTGCAAAAACTTTAAATCTCTTGTTGTTGATGCATGGGGTTATAAGAATCTATCTTTCGAAAAAAGTGATTGTTGTAATCACCTTCATGAGGCAAGGCTACTTCGGCTTGAGGACGGAGATGCGTACTTACCCAGATAAATCTATGACCCTCCAACTCTATGCATGATTCTGAACAACAAGATGATGAAGCGGTTATCTCGAACAGATGAGCCACTGATACCAGATATTTGAATAAGTCTTGATTATTGTGTAATCTTATCTTATCTCCTAAATGTAATATTCCTATTAGCAATCCTGTTACATATAAATATTTTGTAACATTGTAAACTTCTGTAAATAGATTATGAATGTTTCGTATATGGTATTCTATTGAAACTAGATTAGTTCCTTAATTTTGACTTGGTATCAGAGAAATCATTTGGCTAATACCCTTATTCAATCCTCATGGCACTCACTAAAGATTCCGCTGCTATCTTTTCTCTTCCCAATATCACTCCCTTGGTTTCTGTACGATTGGATGGCTCTAATTATCTCAAGTGGACCACCCAATTTATCCATGTCGTTAGAAGTTATGATCTTCTAGGCATTATGGATGGCACTAAACCTTGTCCTGTAAAGTTTGTCATTGATGATGAAGGCAAACCCACTACTACTTGACCACTGATTAAATGCTATGGCAGAGAAAGGACTAGTTTATCTTGGTATGGATTAATTCCACTCTTACTGAGAAGATATTGTCTACTGTTTATGGATAAACTTCCTCTCGATAAGTCTAGAATACCTTGGCAAATAGGTTTGCACCCGCTCGATCCAGAATTTCCCATCTTAAAAGAAAACTCCAAACACTAACCAAAGCAATCAATCTTGCATTGATTATTTGATCACTGCTCAGAACTGGTCTGCCCAACTTGCAGTTGTTGGCAAACCAGTTGATGATGAAGATTTAATCTCTTATGTGGTTGGAGATCTCAACCCTGCCTATCACCCTTTCATAACCTTTCTCAACTTTGCAACCCGAGACTCCTCCATTACCTTTGCTGACTGTCAAACTGAATTGCTCAACTATGAGCAACTCCTTGAGATTCAACACAAAAATATCCCACTAGGTCAAAATCAGGTTGCCTTCTTTACTCATAAATCCAAACCCAATTATAACAACAAAAAGCCTAAGCCTTTTCACTCCAACTCCTATTCCTCCAACAAGCCATCTAGACCCAAACAACCATATAATCCCTCTCCTTCTTAGTCCACATATAAGAATCCTTAATCAAATCCTATCTTGTCCAACTCTCGACCTCTCTGCCAGATTGTGGCAAGACCAATCATCAAGCCCCCGATTGTTACCATTGCATGGATTACAATTACCAAGGGAGACACCCCCTGCCTAACTTGCTGCCATGGCTACCCACACTCATGTTCAATAGGAGGATGAACAACCCAGATTTCCAAACAGTGGTGCCATCAATCATGTCACCTCTGTCCTGAAAAACTTGACCATTCAACAACAACCTTACCAAGGTCCTGCTCAAGTAACTGTTAGCAATGAAGGAGGTTTGAACATCCAAAATACTGGTTCTAAATTTCTAAACACTGGTCACAGTTCCTTACTTTTATCTAATATCTTACATTATCCCAATGCATCCTCAAACCTGCTATCTATTCAAAAACTTTGTCAAGATAATCATTGTTACTTTGTTCTCACTGCCTCTCACTTTGTTGTGAAGGATCTGTAGACCCACAGAGTACTCCTCCAAGGATCGAGTGAAGTAGGCCTTTATCCAGTCTCTTTTTAGCACATTCATTCCAATAACTAGTAGTCCAACTATTCCTTCAATGCTTTGTTAGGAGTTACAGCACCAATCCAAACATGGCACTCGATATTAGGCTACCCATCAGAGTCTATCATTCAACACCTCACCCATAAGTCTTTAATTTCTATCTCGAGTTCCCACAAGTTAAGAAATGTATTTGAATTTTGTCAAATGGCTAAAAGCCATAAGTTATCTCTTCCCACATCTTCTCATCCCTTAGAACTTATCCACTCTGTTGTATGGACTTCTCCTGTAATGTCAATAAGTGGCTGTAAATACTATGTAATCTTTATTGATGATTTCACTCAATTTTCATGGTTATTTCCTCTTAAATTGAAATCAGATGTTGCTGTGTCTTTTATCAAATTCAAATGTCTTGTTGAGATTCTCTTCTCCTATAAAAATAAAATACAAAATAATAATGGAGGAGAGTACCTCTCTCACACTTTCAAAACCTTTTTGGACACCAATGGCATCTTACATAGATTAACCTGCCCACATACCTCTGAACAAAACGATATATCAGAAAGAAACTATAGACATCTTGTTGAAATAGGTCTTAGCCTTTTAGCTCAATCTCACCTCCCCTCTAGACACTGAGTTGACGCCTATTTAATAGCCACATACCTTATAAACCGAATGCCCACCTCTCTCCTTAACAATCAATCTTCCGACTCCCTTCTCTTTCAACAATCACTTGATTATTCACTTCTCAAAACCTTTGGACTTGCTATCCCCTACTCTGATCAACCCCTCACAAACTGGCATATCAAAGCAAAAAAAAAGCATTTTTCTTGGATATGCTACCAACCAAAAAGGATATCGATACTTTGACCCAATGACTTGTAAGATATATATCTCACGCCATGTTATTTTTTATGAAAACAACTTTCCTGTTACCAACATTAATTCTAGTACCCTTTCTCTCACTCAACCTTCTGATACCCATCCTCCAATGTCCATTATCTATTTTTTTGCTTCATCTCATGTCATGAAGGATGCTTCATTGGACGCTGGTGCTCCTACAACAACATGTATGCCTTCCTTCTCATCACCATCTCTTACTCTAATTTTACAATTCTCTCCTAACTTGAATTTTGCAGATATGGACCTTCTCGAGCTCACTCATCCCTTAGATTAGATTGTAACAGCTTCACTACACCCCGTGTCATCCTCCAACCCACCAACTCCTATTGCTCATCCCTCCCCTCCTACAAAAATGGTTACCCGAGCCCAAACTAATTCCCTCAAACCAAAACAATTCCCTGACTACCAATTATACTACTCCACCAAACATCCTATCAAAGAATTTTCCTCTATTCTCCCCTCATAACTCAAAATTTACACCCAAGCCCTCAAAGACCCAAATTGGACAGCCACCATGTAACTGGAATTTAATGCTCTCACCACCAACAAAACCTAGACTTTGTGTCCTTCACCTTTATATAAGCATATCATTTGTAACAAATGGGTGTTCAAATTGAAACAAAAGGCATATGGCATTATTGAGAGGTACAAAGAAAGGTAAGTAGCCAAAGACTTCGATCAAGAACACGAAGTGGATTTCTATGAGACTTTTAGTCCTGTCATTAAACCTACCACTATAAACCTAATTTTGGTCTTGGCAGTCCATCACAATTGGGTAATTGAGCAACTAGAAATCTCTAATGCTTTCTTGCATGGTTACCTTGAGGAAGAAGTATACATGGAGCAACCCAAGGGCTTTGAAGACAAAACTTTTTCCCACTATGTTTTTCGGCTCCACAAACCTCTTTATGGTTTGAAACAAGCTCCAAGGGCTTGGTTCAGACGTTTATCTCAGTGTCTACTTGAACTTGGCTTCACGGGTTCAAGTGTGGATTATTCTTTCTTTTATCTCAACCACTCAAATGTTACTATTTTTATCCTCATATATGTTGATGAAATTTTAGTGGTGAGTAATTCCTCTAATGTAGTGGCAACTTTTCTCCAGCAACTTGGCCGTGATTTTGCAGTAAAAAATTTGGGAGCACTCTCATACTTGGGCATTCAAGTTCATCGCACCTCAGATCAACTTCACCACCACCAGGTAAATATATACTTGATCTACTTCATGATACGAAGATGATAGGTGCCAAACCAATGTCAACTCTTTGTATCTCGGGTATCAAAATGTCCAAACAAGATGGTGATCCTATCCCTCTATATATAGACACATGGTAGGCACCTTGCAATATTGTATCTTAACTCGCCCAGACATTGCATATAGTGTCAATCAATTATGTTAGTTTCTACACTGTCCTACCTCTGTCTACCTAACCGCTGCAAAGAGAGTACTCCGCTATCTCAAAGGAACCATTGAACATGGTTTGCATTACAACAAAGGGTCTTTAGCTCTTCATGGCTTCTGTGATTTAGACTAGGCTGGGAGTCCTAATGATCGCAAGTCCACCATTGGCTATTGCATCTTCTTAGGCCCTTGTCTCATATCTTGGATGGCAAAGAAACAACCCGTGATTGCAAGGTAAAGTACTGAGGTGGAATATACGTTAATGGCTCTCACTGTCATATAATTATATTGGATTCATTTGTTACTTCGAGAACTTAGTCTTCCACTTCACTCACCTCCTTGTTTATGGGTTGAGAACCTTGGTTCTCTCTCTTTATCATCTAATCATGTGTTTCATGCTCGTACAAAATACATAGAGGTGGATTATCATTTCATAGGGGAGAACATTTTTAACAGAGACATCTTGACTCGATACATCTCCACACATTCACAGCCATCCGGCATCTTCACCAAAGGGTTGACAAGCACTAGATTCTGCTTACTTCGAGACAAGCTCATGGTTCGTCCACTCACCATAAGCTTGAGGGAGACAATTACCTAGATAAATCTAACACTCTAACTCTATGTAGGATTCTAAACAACCAGATGATGTAGCGATTATCTTGAACAGATGAGCCACTAATACCAGATATTTGAATAAGTCTTGAATATTTTGTACTATTATCTTATCTCCTAAATGTAATCGTTCTGTTAGCAATTTTGTTACATATAAGTATTCTTAACATTGTAAACTTTTATGAACAGATATTGAATGTTTCGTATTTGGTATTCTATTGAAACCAGCTCACTTCCTTAATTTTGACTTGCGGAAGCACTCCATAACTATTTTCACAAAATGCTAAAAAGAATGAGAAATTTTATTATGTGATGGATGTTGGTAATGAAAATTGGTTGAGACATGTATTTTGGGCAGATGCTAGAAGTAGGGCTACTTATGAATGTTTTGGAGATGCAATAACATTTTATACCACATAATTGACAAATGCATACAAGATTCCGTTTTCCGCTTTTGTGGGAGTAAATCATTACAATTAGTCTATTTTACTCGGGTGTGGGCTGATATCAAGTGAGGATACATAGACTTTTGAATAGCTGTTTGAAGCGTGGGTAGATTGTATGAGTGGCCAATCTCTAAATGCAACAATCACTGATCAATATAAGGTAATTAAAAATGAAAATGCAAGGGTCTTTCTGACATCCAAACACAGATTCTGTTTTTAGAATATTATGAAAAAAAGGTCAAAAACATTTGGACATGCATTGAGTATGAAGCTATTAAGAGTTGTTTACAAAAGTGTATGTATGACTTTATAACTTGTGATGAGTTTGAGGAGCTGATGAGTGCACAAAAATGCACTCTAAATACTCTATTTAAATACTAAAAGAAATGAGAAAATAATGGATATAACTCATGTTATTAAAATTAATGGTCATTTATCTTGAGATAGATATAAGCATGATTTAATATATTGATGAGAATATAAAATGTCATATTTTACTCTCTTAATGTTTAATACTTTATTCTTATTTGATGCCTAAATATACTCATTATTCTTATATTTTGATTTAGGACACAAATGGAGACATTAGGAGCAAATGAAGATAATTGCGGAATTTTAGACAGTTCTGATATCTTTTCGTAATATGGGCATAACTCTCTCATCCAATCTCCGATTGAGCTGATTCAAGATGATATAGAACCGAAAGAGAAATATATATAACTTTTATGTTTTATGTTTGAAGAGATATCCACTCAATCTAAGACAAAATCGACCATCAAGTGGACGCACCTGCACTTGACGTTTCTGGATATTTTTCAGCCACTTGCATCAAATCCAAATGTCATCATAATATTTTCCAGCAAGCACTCCTACACCAACTTGGAAATTCAATGATCAATTCATATGTAAGATGAAGTGTACTCAAGTTTCTTGTAGACAAATTATTTGACCACAAGATATTAAGTCATACAAGACAACTAATGGATAGAGAAGCAAAATTGAAACACTCAACCTACAAGCAAAATCCAGCTCATGCATGGTGGGAAAACAAATGATCAAAATGACAACTCACAAATCACTTGGATTCAAGAATGGCACATGACAAAACAAGTTGAAATTGTGATGATTTTGTCATGACAACTTGGATGAAGGATGCTTATAAATAGAAGGGAGGGGTGTGTGTTCTAAGAATGCTTAGTGTGGGAGGATGTTTTGGAAGAGCCATTATTTTGAGAGCTTGAGAAATGAAAAGAAAAACAAAAGAAGAGATAAGAAAATAATGGTTGGCTCTTCCATATTATCCTTTGGAGAATTTTTGTTACATATTTTCAATATGTGTAACTAAATTCTCAAGGAGGGTTAAGGATGAACTTGTGTGTGTGATGAGGTTTGTAATTTATTTTTGATTCATTTATTTGGTCTTTAAATATTAAAACTCTTTTGTTCTATTATTCTCAATTTATTTGTAATGTTTTTCGTCTTCAAATAATTATAGAATCTAGTTCGTTTATGGATTCAGTCATGCTTTTTCTATTGAGTGAATTAGTTCTATAATTATGTTTGGAGCAATTGATTGTCTATATTGATTTGATTCTCTGCTGCAATATCGCCTCTTGGGTATATTGTCGTCGTTGGATTTTGTCAATGTCGATAACAATTTATGAGATTTAAGCACGAAAAATGATTTTTCAAAGAGTTACATGTGATTTAAATTTTGGTTATTAATGTTATATTTTCCGATTAAGAATTTGGACATAGAATTCTTAATTGAGTTATCAATGAATTAAGAATAAATTTGAATACCACAAATACACAAGGAATTTCCTACGCTCTACTTTTCGTCTCATTTTTATACTGTTCAAATTACTTATTTAGTTTTAATTCACGTCACACTCTAAAATTTACTTTTCGCACTCACCTAGATCTTTTTGTTAATTTCGTTACTATTCTTCAATTTCTCAATCCATCTCTCTGTGAAATCGACACCCCAAAGCTATATTGTAAACGACCGCGTTATTCTTTGGGCGTAACCAAATTTTGGCGCCGTTTCCGGGGAGACGGTAGAAGAATTTGTAGTTTTTTTTAGTAGTTTGTAAAAAAAAAAAAAAAAAAAGCTGTAGCTTCGTTCATTTTCTTTTTAGCTTTCTGCATCTTTATTTTATTTTACTTTTCTTTTCGTAATTTTTTTTTTAGTATTACACTTTTCTTTACTTTGCATGCGCAGGTACAGAGACGCTTTTGGACGGTTTGCTAGTAGACCCGTGCTAGAATCAGATTCAGAATCTAATTTTTCTAATCGCTTGTTTGATAATTCTTCCAATTCTGACGCGATGAGTGAACACGTGGACCAACCTGTTAGAACCCTCCAAGATTATCTTCATCCCGCACGAACAGCCACACCATCCTGTATTATGTTCTCACCTAATGTTCGTCATGTAGATTTTAAAACAGGAATGATACAATTACTTCCGACTTTTCATGGTCTAGAAAATGAAAACCCCTATGTTCATATTAGGGAATTTGAGGAAGTAGTTGCAACATTCCATAGTCAAAATACCACTGACGACAAGGTAAGGTTAAAGTTCTTTCCTTTTTCTTTGAAAGATAAAGCTAAGAGTTGGTTGTACTCACTAAGACCACGGTCTATTGGAACATGGAGTGAGATGACTCAAGTGTTTTTCAATAAATACTTTCCCCAACATAAGACCAATGATTTAAAAAGACAAATCTCTACCTTTGCACAAAAGGATAGTGAGACTTTGTACCAGTCTTGGGAAAGATTTAAAGAATTGCTGAGTATGTGTCCCCACCATGGATATGAGAATTGGCGCTTAGTGAGTTATTTTTATGAAGGGCTTACGCCCAGGGAACATCAATTCGTGGAAATGATGTGCAATGGAGAATTTTTACAGAAAAATCCTGATGAGGCCATAGAGTACCTCAATGAACTTGCTGAAAAAGCTCATATTTGGACTGGACCTAGTGCTACTGATAGCACAAACAGGTCATGACCTACAGGAAACCCGAGTGGTGGTATTTACCATCTAAGGGAAGAGGATAACCTTAAGGTTAAGGTTGGAATGCTCACCAGAGAATTAGAGTTATTGAAAACGAAAAACTCAAAGCCAACACACATGGCTAATCATGCAGACTCTTTTGAACCATGTGTTGTCTGTGGTGGGATAGATCATCATGCCCAAGACTGTCCTACACATGCTAACATGAGAGGATGGCGTAATCACCCCAACTTCAGCTGGAAGTCTGAAAACCAACAGCCTGCACAACCTTTTAGATCATATCCTGCACCATACCATGCACCTCAATCTTTTAGAAATTCTTTAGAAGACACTTTGCATGCATTTCTTGAAGTACAGGGTAAGACTAACCAAAAATTTGAGTTTTTAATTATGCAGGTTGTTGAAGAACAAAAGGAGATAAAGGGCCAGGTGTCTAAAATAATGAGTTTCTTGAGTGTAAATGAGCAAGATAAGTTCCCTTCTCATGCTCAGTCTGTACCTCATGGTCAATATATGGTACAAGAAACTGTGAAGAATCACGAGTGCCAGCAGATATATATGATTGACTCACTCATAGACATGGAAGTTTTCATAACTCATGATTCTGATCCCCTTGAGAATTTTATGGTTGATTTTGAGTTTAATCCTATCAATGATTTGTCTGATGTAGCTAATATTTGTACAATTTTTGACAATACTCAAGATTATAGCACACGGGCTTGGCAACCGAAGTTCGAGGAGTTTCTTGAGAAAAATGAAAAACAGATTCCTTCAAGTGGGCAAGTAACCAAAGTTAATCTTAAACCTTGCCACCTACCTGTGAAGTTCAAGCACCGAGCTTATTGGAAAAATAAGCGTTTCATTTTTTACCCAGGAGGAACCGTTCTATGAGTGGAAGATAGTCCGGTTGTAAACTTGGTCTACCAACTTTGACCACAGCATGCAACAATAATTATTATTATTATTATAATTATTATCATCATCATCATTATTATTATTATTATCATCTTATTTGTTTTGTTTTGTTTTTATTTACTACTATTTTCTTTATTTTTGTTTGCAGGATAATTTCATTTTGTCATTTCAGATCACCACTTTTGACGCTTAGCGAGCTATCTACATCACACATCAGGTGTATCCTACCCTTTTTAGTTACTCCCCATCTAATTTTGATTATTAAACATTGAGAACAATGTTCCATTTAAGTTGGGGGGTGGAAATACAAATCTGTTATTTAAATTTTGTGGCATATTTCAACCAAATATAAAAAATTGCCAAATTTTTTTTCGCGCAGGCATCTTTTCACACATGATACTCATGCTCATTCATAACCATCTTGGTGAATTCAACAAACCCAACTTAAATCATTTTGCTAAAGCATCCACAGAAAAATTTTTATGCACTTATCCAAATTTTGTGGTAATATGGTGATTTGACACATGTAACTAAAGAATTATTTTGCTCAAGTATTCATGTGAATTTTGTGAGAATTGAGAGCTTACAAATATAGAAATTGTGATAAGTATCCATTGATCTGTTGAATTTGACACTTCTTTTAAGAATATCATTACATGGTTTGTGGTAAGATGGTGGATATACTTGGGATATGACGAAAGTCAACTTAGGATTAACGTCTGAGCCTTTCAAGTTGAGCCTTTTCATCATAGATCCCTGGCAGCCAATTTTGAGCCAATATACACATATGACCTTTTCTTTTCATATCTATATCATCTATACCTCTCCACATTGGAGTATAGCTTATACACTATATTTTCCTACCATTTTACTTCCAAGTGTGTACTAGGTGTGAAATTATCATTTGAAAAAAAAAAAAAGAAAAAAGAAAACCATGACAAAAATGGCATGGTGCTAGATGTGTCCATCAAATTATTCATGAAAGAGTTCATCAAATTGCGAAGACACCAGTGGCAAAAGAAGATGGAAAAGTATACTTAGTCAAAAATCTAAAAAATTGAAAAGTACATCAAAAGGAAAGTATAGTCTACTAAAAAATTTAACAGATTCCCTTTTGTGTATACTTGGAAGTTTTTGAAACCTCTTCACCTTTTCTTCTTATGAACTCCAACCCTAAGCCACATTACAACCCTTTGTGTTGATTTTTCCGATCCTAAGTATGCTTGTGGAAAGAATGGTGGAAATCTCATTTGTTAGTATTCCTATCATAAGATCAATGTTTACTTGTTACTTATATATAATTGGCTAAATTTCCATGAGAGTAAATGTACACTTTTGTCAACTCCATAGAGAGAACCCATACATGAAACACTTCTATACTCGTGAGTTATGGAGTTGAACCTTTTTGCTTAAGATATTCTAATGTTGCATGTGTCGAAACCTCTGATTTGATAAAAATAGTTTGGAACACATACACACTGTGAATTGCTATATTTGAATTACTTGTGAAATGGTTATTGAATTTCTAAGATTGTTTTGATATGTAAATTTGAAAAATGTGTTTTGATGGCCCCTATGTGTGATTTTCTTTGGTCTTTCTCATCATTTTGCATGAAAATTGCTAGGGACTAGCAATGAGTAAGTTGGTGGATGTGATGAGTGCACAAAAATGCACTCTAAATACTCTATTTAAATACTAAAAGAAATGAGAAAATAATGGATATAACTCATGTTATTAAAATTAATGGTCATTTATCTTGAGATAGATATAAGTATGATTTAATATATTGATGAGAATATAAAATGTCATATTTTACTCTCTTAATGTTTAATACTTTATTCTTATTTGATGCCTAAATATACTCATTATTCTTATATTTTGATTTAGGACACAAATGGAGACATTAGGAGCAAATGAAGATAATTGCGGAATTTTAGACAGTTCTGATATCTTTTCGTAATATGGGCATAACTCTCTCATCCAATCTCCGATTGAGCTGATTCAAGATGATATAGAACCGAAAGAGAAATATATATAACTTTTATGTTTTATGTTTGAAGAGATATCCACTCAATCTAAGACAAAATCGACCATCAAGTGGACGCACTTGCACTTGACGTTCCTGGATATTTTTCAGCCACTTGCATCAAATCCAAATGTCATCATAATATTTTCCAGCAAGCACTCCTACACCAACTTGGAAATTCAATGATCAATTCATATGCAAGATGAAGTGTACTCAAGTTTCTTGTAGACAAATTATTTAACCACAAGATATTAAGTTATACAAGACAACTAATGGATAAAGAAGCAAAATTGAAACATTCAACTTACAAGCAAAATCCAGCTCATGCATGGTGGGAAAACAAATGATCAAAATGACAACTCACAAATCACTTGGATTCAAGAATGGCACATGGCAAAATAAGTTGAAATTGTGATGATTTTGTCATGACAACTTGCATGAAGGATGCTTATAAATAGAAGTGAGGGGTGTGTGTTCTAAGAATGCTTAGTGTGGGAGGATGCTTGTGAGATCCCAGATTTACGTGTATTTTTACACGTTATTTTATTCTCGGTGTTAATTAATTTAATCTATTTAAATAATATTATTAGTTATTTTATTTGTTTAAGATATTTGTTTGAGCTATTAATTAGTTAATATCGAGTTACGTTGCTTTTCTTATTTATTTTAATGAGTTAATTATTTTAATGATTGAGAATTTAATTCTTTTATTTTATTATGTGAATTTATTTGATCTGCTTTCGTTATATTAACTATTGTCTTATTTTAATATTGTGCTTGAGTTTAATTTATTTATATTGTTGGGGCTTTAAATATTTTATTTTATTGATATTAAAATTATAGTATTTAAAGTCTGCTTTTATTTAATTTGTTGTATTTTTCTGGCTAGACTCTTTTCCCCTTCCTTTTTCCTTTTTCTTCTTTTTCTCTTCTTTTTCTTTTCTTTTTCTTCTTCCTTTTTCTTCTCATTTTCCTCTGCTTTCCCCCGCGTGCCAGCCCTCCCCTGCCTCCCTCTCCCCTTCGCCCGTTCCTTCTCTCCCACCCAGGACCGCCGCCGGCCACCCACCGGCGACACCGCCCAGCTCAATCTCACCCCCTCACGCCGGCGAGCTCAACGGCACCGGTGGTGTCCCCTCCGGTCACCCCACCGCCCCTCCACGGCCACAAACCCGAAATATCCATTTTTGTTTCCCTTACATTTTCCGGCCACCGCCGGCCACCCCTCGGCCTCCGACCACCACCACTAGACTCCCCAACCTCCGGCGAGCATAACCCACCGCCCAAAGCCACCCATCGCCGCCGGTTAGCCCCTCCACCCGAAATGGGCCTTAAACGGGTCGTTCTTCGCCACGCCGCCGTCCGACCACCGTAGGTCTCACCTCTGCCACCATTCGACTCCCCTCACCCAGCCGGTCAACCCCCTAGCTCAGTTTCCCCAACTGCGGCCTCACCTTCCCGGTACGAGCCTAAACCCGAAAATGGGTTTTCACCCCTTTTGGCCCCGATCCGCCACCTTCCGGTGGTTGTGCTGCCACACCACCACCCCCATGAGATTCCCCACCCTTCAATGAGTACCTCCCTAAATTTTGGTGTCAAACCGAGTGTTTTAGCCTAACGTACATGTGACCGCTACAAACGCTGCAGATTGGCGTTGTTCAAGGAATTGCGTTTTTACCACTGTAAGTACTTTCCAAACAAGCTTTAAGATTTAAATATATTTTTGGCATCAACAGTTGTTGTATTTGATTATTGCTGCTATGTGTTGGTTGATGTTGGTATTTGTTGGTTGATTGGATTATTTAATTGTTGGATAATTGCTGCATGGTTGTCTGCATTGTGGATTTACGCGCATGCTCATGAAAAT
Source organism: Platycarya strobilacea (assembly GCA_036898215.1). Classification (NCBI taxonomy): domain Eukaryota; kingdom Viridiplantae; phylum Streptophyta; class Magnoliopsida; order Fagales; family Juglandaceae; genus Platycarya; species Platycarya strobilacea. Next base: position 32,899,313 of record CM072547.1, read on the forward strand.
ATTTGGAAAGTGGATTTTGGCATGATTTTGGATATTCATGTGTTGAGAATGGAAAATGAGATTTAAAGTGAGTTTAATGGATTTTAATGGTTTTGGGCTGAGTCATAACGGGGACGGCGATACGTAACGCCCGTTGTGATCAGTGTTTGAGTGTGTGGATAACATAATGGGGACGGCGATACGTAACGCCCATTATGGTCATCGGGTGTGCATTTCATATCGGGGACGGCGATACGTAACGCCCGGTATGAAATGAGTGTGTGTGGATCGTAATGGGAACGGCGATACGTAACGCCTATTATGGTTTCGGGTGTGTGTGTAATCATATCGGGGACGGCGATACGTAACGCCCGGTATGATCGATTTTGAGGATATTATTTTATGGAAAATGATGGGTGATTTTATAGTGGATTAAATTGGGATTTTGACGAGTGTGGTTATTTCATCGATTTTGAGGAAGATGATTTTTTAGTCTCATGCATATGGTAATTGTTCTTGGTTGTTGTTATGGCATTAATGTATTTTTGTCTTTTGGTTTGGTTGGGTTGTACTTACCTGCGATGCCATCTTGGCGTTGTAGTTTATTTTAGATGCAGACTTTGGAGAGGCCGAGCCTGAGGAGACGGCTCCGCTATTGAGGTGTTATTATTAATTGATATTTCGGGAAATTTATTTTCCCCTTTTATAATAATGTATTTGTTTAAATTGTATTTTTGGATGACTGTATTAAATCTCCTGTTGGAGAGTTTTTATTAAATTGGTTTGTAAAATATTTCTAAAAATTCTGGTACTTAGATATTAATTTATTATTCGCTGCGACCTGTATTTTTATGTATGTCACGTGTGCACACACGCTTGACACTTGTTGTTGGGATGTGTGACCGTGTTGTCATCATCCCGACGTCTCGATTCTCGTGTTATTTTAAGGGAAATTTGGGGGCGTCACAGGTGGTATCAGAGCAGTTCGGCTCTGGGTAAATCCGCAAGTTACCTAGGGACAGTACCAGAAAAGTTTGTGGTTTTAAAAATTTATTTGTTTGATGATTGTGTTAATTTTTTTTATTATTGTATTATTTTATTTGTCGTCTTAGTCTTTCGAATAATTTATATGGTAACATTATCGATATTTATTTTTTTGTGTTGTGCTTTTTATTTTAATGTTTATATTGTTTATTTATTTTCATAATAAAATCAATTCTGATTGATTGGTTTGTTGGATTTTTTTATTTTATTTTAATTTTTGTTAAATATTGTACGTGAGTAGTAATTCCGATTTTAGTTAGTTGATTTTATTTGGTTAAGTTGTCGAGTATTTATTTAATTAATTATTTATTTTATATATATGCCTTTGTTTTTGTTTAAATTAGAATTTGGATATTTCGGATTAAATTATTATTTTAAATCAATCCATTTATTGAATCTGTTATTTTAAACAGTTGTGTTATATAATTCCTTATTTTAAAGTTTATTTATTTTGTTATGGGTTATTTTATTGTCTTAAGCTTTTATTCAATTATCATCAGGATTTGATTTTAAATTCAGTTCATAGGTTTCCTATGAGATAGTTTTGGATTTGGTTTATTATTTGTTTATTTTAATTATGGCTCTTGTATTTTAAGTATTTTTGAACGTTTGAAAATTTATTTAGACAAAGATTTAAAAGCATCACTGCCTTGTTTCTTTTTAAGTTTATGCTTTGAGTTAAATTTAAATTGATTATCTTTTCACATTTCTGTTGTTTTATTTTTAGGGACATGCTTTGAAGTAAGTTTTAACATATATTATCTTTCCACATTTCCGTATGTTTTATTTTAAAAGTTTATCTATTTACTTTAACGAGTGGGTTTGTTTTGGCGACTTGTTTGTATTTATTTATTAATTAATTTAACGATTTAATTATTTTATTGTGGTTCGTTTCTTTTAGCAGGTTTTAAATTTTAGATATTTCTGCAGTAATCTTTTTAAGAGTTGAGTTTTGTAGAGAATTTTAAAATTTTATTTGTGATTTTGTTTGTTGTTCTTATTTTAATTTATCCTCCTTTCTTTATTTAATAAAAGTTTTTAGTGAATTTGTGTTTATTAAAGGAGGTAAGCTTGTTTTCTTGAATGAGTGGTTTTTACTTAGTTCTTTATTAAATCTTTTCCCCCTTTTGTGTTTTTATATAATAGTTATGTGAATTACTTGAATTTTGTTTAGTATTTGGGTATTCTATTATTTATAATTGCGAGATGGATTAGTTTGATAGTTTGTTGGTATTTATGCAATTGCATTTCCTTAATCGATATTGTATATGCTATTTTTTGTGTATTTATTACCTGGGTCTCACTGAGTGTTTGAGTGTCTAAGTTCTAATTTTATTTCTGAGAGATTATTGGAATTGTATTTAGATGGACTCTTCATGTGAGTGTAAAATTCTTAGCCATTGGTATAGTGTCATAGAAATAGTTTTAGTAATGCTTATGATGGTGGGCGATCAATTATTTTCTTGGTGAAATTTTTATGTTATTTGTGGATAATTAGAGATTGATGTATAATAAATGTGAGTGTAAATTTTGGAGAGTATTTGTTTTTGGCTGGTGTTGAACTTGAGGAAAATTTATTTGTTAAGTGATAAGGTTGAATTGATGTGATGGAAATAAATTTAAGAGATATAAATTTTAGGCTTTTGGGCGAATTGTTAGGAGTGGATAATTTAAGTATAATATTTCGGAGAATTTAATGGTTAGCAACAATTGTCGAGGTATTTTAAATAATTTAGTTTGGCTTGAGGTCATATAAGAATTAAAATATTTCAGGTTATTCCCATCTCATAGGTAATGAAGGTTCGATTGAGAGAATACGGATTTAGATAATTAATCTATGATGAGAGTGAGAAGTTATAATGATGGAGAAGTATATTAGTGGTTTGGGAGTTAGAAATTTTTAGGTTTTAATATTGGGTGGCATAACTTGAATTGTGAGATGATAAAGTATTAAGATTTGAAAGAGTTGTATATGATTTCTTGCTAATAGATGTTAAGTCAATTTTTACTATGGTGATAAATTATGAGGACTTAAATTTTTATGAATTTAGCGAGTTATCAAAGTGCGCGCGGAAGCGTGATGAATTGCAATATAGTTGGAGGTTCAATTCTTGTGTAAATTTTGAGGAATTAGTGGTGAGTTGAAATTTGAGATGATACTTGTAAGTGAGGATTTATCTTTTAGTTGGGTAAATTATGTTTATTGGCGATTAAGTTAGGAAGATAAACCTGGAAGTCATTTTAGGGTGACACAAAGTGTGGTATGAAGTTAGTGAATATTAAATTTTGGGAGATTGTACTGAGGTTTTTGTACATTTGGGGTTCAGATTGATTGACTACCTCAAGAGTTTTAGAGATAAAATATTATTTGGAGACTATACGTTTATGATGAAATATAATTCAATTATATTTGAGGAAAATAGATGATTGTACTAATGCTTGGAGTGAGTGTTAAGCTGTGTAGTAGGTGAGTTATCGGAGTTTTATTAGCTGCAGCCGAGCGAATTTCGGGGACAAAATTCTTTTAAGGGGGGGAGGATGTGAGATCCCAGATTTACGTGTATTTTTACACGTTATTTTATACTCGGTGTTAATTATTTTAATCTATTTAAATAATATTATTAGTTATTTTATTTGTTTAAGATATTTATTTGAGCTATTAATTAGTTAATATCGAGTTACGTTGCTTTTCTTATTTATTTTAATGAGTTAATTATTTTAATGATTGAGAATTTAATTCCTTTATTTTATTATGTGAATTTATTTGATCTGTTTTCGTTATATTAACTATTGTCTTATTTTAATATTGTGCTTGAGTTTAATTTATTTATATTGTTGGGGCTTTAAATATTTTATTTTATTGATATTAAAATTATAGTATTTAAAGTCTGCTTTTATTTAATTTGTTGTATTTTTCTGGCTAGACTCTTTTTCCCTTCCTTTTTCCTTTTTCTTCTTTTTCTCTTCTTTTTCTTTTCTTTTTCTTCTTCCTTTTTCTTCTCATTTTCCTCTGCTTTCCCCCGCGTGCCAGCCCTCCCCTGCCTCCCTCTCCCCTTCGCCTGTTCCTTCTCTCCCACCCAGGACCGCCGCCGGCCACCCACCGGCGACACCGCCCAGCTCAACCTCACCCCCTCACGCCGGCGAGCTCAACGGCACCGGTGGTGTCCCCTCCGGCCACCCCACCGCCCCTCCACGGCCACAAACCCGAAATATCCATTTTTGTTTCCCTTGCATTTTCCGGCCACCGCCGGCCACCCCTCGGCCTCTGACCACCACCACTAGACTCCCCAACCTCCGGCGAGCATAACCCACCGCCCAAAGCCACCCATCGCCGCCGGTTAGCCCCTCCACCCGAAATGGGCCTTAAACGGGTCGTTCTTCGCCACGCCGCCGTCCGGCCACCGTAGGTCTCACCTCTGCCACCATTCGACTCCCCTCACCCAGCCGGTCAACCCCCTAGCTCAGTTTTCCCAACCGCGGCCTCACCTTCCCGGTACGAGCCCAAACCCGAAAATGGGTTTTCACCCCTTTTGGCCCCGATCCGCCACCTTCCGGTAGTTGTGCCGCCACACCACCACCCCCATGAGATTCCCCACCCTTCAATGAGTACCTCCCTAAATTTTGGTGTCAAACCGAGTGTTTTAGCCTAACGTACATGTGACCGCTACAAACGCTGCAGATTGGCATTGTTCAAGGAATTGCGTTTTTACCACTGTAAGTACTTTCCAAACAAGCTTTAAGATTTAAATATATTTTTGGCATCAACAGTTGTTGTATTTGATTATTGCTGCTATGTGTTGGTTGATGTTGGTATTTGTTGGTTGATTGGATTATTTAATTGTTGGATAATTGCTGCATGGTTGTCTGCATTGTGGATTTACGCGCATGCTCATGAAAATATTTGGAAAGTGGATTTTGGCATGATTTTGGATATTCATGTGTTGAGAATGGAAAATGAGATTTAAAGTGAGTTTAATGGATTTTAATGGTTTTGGGCTGAGTCATAACGGGGACGGCGATACATAACGCCCGTTGTGATCAGCGTGTGAGTGTGTGGATGACATAATGGGGACGGCGATACGTAACGCCCATTATGGTCATCGGGTGTGCATTTCATATCGGGGACGGCGATACGTAACGCCCGGTATGAAATGAGTGTGTGTGGGTCGTAATGGGGACGGCGATACGTAACGCCCATTATGGTTTCGGGTGTGTGTGTAATCATATCGGGGACGGCGATACGTAACGCCCGGTATGATCGATTTTGAGGATATTATTTTATGGAAAATGATGGGTGATTTTATAGTGGATTAAATTGGGATTTTGACGAGTGTGGTTATTTCATCGATTTTGAGGAAGATGATTTTTGAGCCTCATGCATATGGTAATTGTTCTTGGTTGTTGTTGTGGCATTAATGTATTTTTGTCTTTTGGTTTGGTTGGGTTGTACTTACCTGCGATGCCATCTTGGCGTTGTAGTTTATTTTGGATGCAGACTTTGGAGAGGCCGAGCCTGAGGAGACGGCTCCGCTATTGAGGTGTTATTATTAATTGATATTTCGGGAAATTTATTTTCCCTTTTTATAATAATGTATTTGTTTAAATTGTATTTTTGGATGACTGTATTAAATCTCCTGTTGGAGAGTTTTTATTAAATTGGTTTGTAAAATATTTCTAAAAATTCTGGTATTTAGATATTAATTTATTATCCGCTGCAACCTGTATTTTTATGTATGTCATGTGTGCACACACGTTTGACACTTGTTGTTGGGATGTGTGACCGTGTTGTCATCATCCCGACATCTCGATTCCCGTGTTATTTTAAGGAAAATTTGGGGGCGTCACAATGCTTTGAAAGAGCCATTATTTTGAGAGCTTGAGAAATGAAAAGAAAAACCAAAGAAGAGATAAGAAAATAATGGTTGGCTCTTCCATATTATCCCTTGGAGAATTTTTGTTACATATTTTCAATATGTGTAACTAAATTCTCAAAGAGGGTTAGGGATGAACTTGTGTGTGTGATGGGGTTTGTAATTTATTTTTGATTCATGTATTTGGTCTTTAAATATTAAAACTCTTTTGTTCTATTATTCTCAATTTATTTGTAATGTTTTTCGTCTTCAAATAATTATAGAATCTAGTTCGTTTATGGATTCGGTCATACTTTTTCTATTGAGTGAATTAGTTCTATAATTATGTTTGGAGCAATTGATTGTCTATATTGATTTAATTCTCTGCTGCAATATCGCCTCTTGGGTATATTGTCGTCGTTCGATTTTCTCAATGTCGATAACAATTTATGAGATTTAAGCACGAAGAATGATTTTTCAAACAGTTACATGTGATTTAAATTTTGGTTATTAATGTTATATCTTCCGATTAAGAATTTGGACATAGAATTCTTAATTGAGTTATCAATGAATTAAGAATAAATTTGAATACCACAAATACACAAGGAATTTCCTACGCTCTACTTTTCGTCTCATTTTTATACTGTTCAAATTACTTATTTAGTTTTAATTCACGCCACACTCTAAAATTTACTTTTCGCACTCATCTAGATCTTTTTGTTAATTTCGTTACTGTTCTTCAATTTCTCAATCCATTTCTCTGTGGAATCGACACCCCAAAGCTATACTGCAAACGACCGCGGTATTCTTTGGGCCTAATCAGGAGCATTGGCAGACACTACTCACCGCTTATGACCACCATGATAATACATGGTTGATTTGGCTATATTCTGAGAGGCATCTATGGGTATTAGCCTAAGATAAAACTGCTTTTTGGGCCAGCATGTCTGCAACATAGTGAAGTGCAAGTATGAATACATTTTTTGATGGATATGTAAATTCTAAAATGACTTTAAAACAATTTGTTAACCAGTATGGTAATGCCTTGAGACGAAATGTTGAGAATGAGGCGGTTGCTGATTTTAGTTCCTTCAACACTCAATTTATATGCTTTACCCGTGATTCCATTGGGAGGCAACTACAAGAAGTGTATACCAATACAAAATTTAAAGAAGTTTAGAAAGAGTTTTGAGGATTTTTATATTTTTGTGCTAATTTGATTAGCTTAGAAGATGAAATATATACCTATCATGTGGCCGACGAAGTGAAAATTAGAGATGGATTCATAAAACAGGTGAATCTTTGGGTTACATTTAATGTGGATGAGTTTGAATTAAAATGTACCTATCAATTGTTTGAATTAAAAGGAATAGTATGTAGACATGCTTTGCGTGCCTTGACTTACTTAAACAAAGGCAAATTGCCCTTAAAATATATTCTTGATCGTTGGAGAAAAAACTTGCAACGGATATATACACTTGGAAAGAGCAATTATGATGAGTTTGGTGAAAATCCAGAGGTACAATGATATGATAGGTTGGTTCACAATTTTTATAAAATAGCATCAACTGCATCATGTATCAAGCAGGGTTATAATAAGTTGATGTATCATTTAGAGCACATAAGTGGAAAATATATACAAATGGCCACAATTTGTGATGGTAGGACAACTTCTAATTATCCTCCTAGTGCTTCCATAAGGGGTATAGTGATAAGGTGCTACACCCGACCACGGGGAAAAGTAAAGAAGACCACCATCAAGGCAAAAATAGTCTATGTTGGAAAAAAGGGATTAAAAACTAGAACGAGTGAACAAACTAAGGTTACTCACATGCTTTGTTGTGTTGGTTAAATAAAGTGTATACCATTATTTTTACATTTGTATCTAACACATCTTCATCATAGGTTATTAGAAATCTTCTCAATTATTTGAACATGAGACCCTAACTCATGTCTTGTTTGATTTTAATGCTCCATTAGCTATAATATCAACGACGACGTATTATTTATTTTTTCTACAATATATTTTAATGTTTCTATTTTAATATGTGCGTACATCATTGTTTTTACATTTGCTTCTAACATTTATTCATCAAGGGTTATCAGTCATATATATTTGAACATGAGACCTAGACTCATCTTCTACTTGATTTTAGTACTTTATCGATTGCACAATTAAGGATTATGGTATTTTTTTTTCCACATTTTTTTCTACATTTCTAAGTAAGAAACCATCCAAGCTTGAACTAAAACCGCTTCCATCAATTTTAGGGTACTTTTTTTTAGGGCAAGATTCTACTTTTCCAATTATTATTAACAATTCCTTTAGTGATGTCGAAGAGGAGAAGTTGATGAAAGTCTTGTGAAAACACAAGATGGCCTGGGTTGGACCATCTCGAACGTTAAATGACTTAGCCTTCAACCTTAGAGAAGATTGAATCCATCCATACAAGAAGTGGTGCATAAAGAAATACTAAAATTATTAAATGTCGGGATTATCTATCCGATCTCAAACAATGCATGGGCGGCTGGCGAAAAGAAAATATTGCAAATCAATGAGATGGATGAGTTCTGCAATGATGCTTATGAGAATGCTCAAATTTACAAAGATAAAACTAAAAGCTGGCATGATAAACATATTCTAAGAAGGGAATTTGAAGTCGGGTATAAAGTTTTATTATTTAATTCAAGACATTGAGTCTTTCCAGGAAAGCTGTGCTCTCGGTGGTCGGGACCATTTGTAATGACCCGTGTCTTCCCTATGAGGCAATTGAAGTCCATCATGAGACAAAGGGTTATTTAAAGTAAATGGATAGAGATTAAAACCCTACGTGGATGAAAACTTTAAATTAAAAAAGTATTCCATTGATCTCACCAGTGATAAAGGATGAGAGGATAAAACTTTGCTACAGAGGTTAAATAAAGCGCTTTTGGGAGACAACCCAGTTTTTATTTTTTTGTTTAAGTTTTATTTATTTTTATTTATTTTATTCTTTTACTTTCATTTTGTAGGAATAAAAGGGTCGGAGAAGTCTCCAAGCGGTACACGACTGAACCTTAAGGAAAAATAGTCAGTTGGAAATCATGGGAGCATCTCTTATCCTCTCTCATTCTATTCTTTAATTTTTCTTTCTTTTTTCCATTGAGAACAATGTGATATTTAAGTTTGGGGGAAGGGACTTTATTTTATTTATTAGAAAAAAAAATCTATTTTCCTTATATTTGGTTTAAAGAAAAAGACATGGTAAAAATATAGTTGAAATTGATTATAATCTTTAGAAAAAATTCTTATTGCTTGATTTCAGCTGTTAATTCTTTATTTGATCATGTTTGATTTGATATTTTCTATGTTTACTGCTTATAGTGATCATTAATCATTGTGCATACATAGAGAAATTTTATGAGAATTTTGTGAATTTAGATAGTCTCAACTTACTCTAAAACTTGTTTGATTATACTCAAAGAGAAATTTTGGACAAAATATTATTGTAAAGTGATTTAGGTATCTTTGAATCGATTGAACCTTTCAAACTTACCTCTTTAATATCTTCATCCCTAGTCACTCATATGATCTATTTCTAAATAATGTTAAAATAAAGAGAGTGATAATGATTAGACACTTGGAAAAAATTGTGTACAAAGTTTCATTTATTCAAAATATTTTGAGTTGCTTTGTAAAAAGGGATATTCTTAACAATGTTTACTCTTATGTCAAACTGCAACTTGAAATATGTGTATGCAAAACATTTAATCCAATGTTTTGAGTTACTTAGTAACTAGAAGTATTCATTATCAATTTTTACTCTTACGTCAAACCACAACTTGAAATATGAGTATGCAAAAACACTTTAAGTGTGTGACTTGTTCAATAATTGAGTGCACCCATCACAAATGCTTGCATTCACATCAAAAGATGAGTGACAACTTGAAGTCAAGAAAAAAAAAGAAGGGAAAATAAATGAAAAGAAAAAATGAGAACTTTGAAAGAAGATGGAGATATGTATTTTGAGATATTCCAAGGATTGATAAGAAATGCATATTTTAAAAGATGAGAATTCATTTCATAAGCATAGGAACCCACTAGGTTAATGGGATGCGCCGCACAATGTTATTCTTTTCAGCAAGCATATATATACACGTGCCCTCACATTTTCTGGAAGTTGACTTCGCTTCTAACTTCAATTGAGCCAAACATCAGAATAAGGAGCAAAAGCATATATGGTCACATATTTTATGTTTTTAGTCGCAATTTTCATTTTGGGCCCCACTAGTACTTTACTTTGTGTTGAATTCACTTAAGCCACAACACTTGGTTTTTCCCTCACAAGCTCACAAAGACCACACATATACACAAGAGATGGGCCGCTTATTAAAATTTGACAGCAATTCACTTACTGCACAACAGGGTTAGAGAGCTTAAAAATTCATTCGGTTTTGTACAATATAGGCCCGCATTAAGACTTTCACTTTATGGCCGTATAACGCTTTTAGAACTTAATTCCAATTAGACCAACACTTCAACAAGATGTATATTACTCATTAGAATTGTTGTGAGTGAAATCCCCAGTCATGCAATGGCAACAATTTCTTTTCCAAAATCCATTACTCACCACTTAGATACTTTGTTTTGCCGATTTTGGTGGGGTATGGATAACTCTAGCAAAAATAAATTCACTCCTAAGTCTTGGAAAAGCTTTTGCCTACCAAAATCCTTCGGGGGCCTTGATCTCAAGCAAATGAACCTTTTCAACTCTGCCCTTCTCTCCAAACTTGCTTGGTCTCTTATCAATGGGTCTCAAAATTTTTGGATTGAAGTCTTATCGAAAAAATACCTTTATGGAAACTCCTTTAGCAATGTCATTCAAAAATCTTCTAACTCATGGGTTTATAAATCTATAATTTGTCAAAGAGACTTCATAAACTCTAGTTATTGTCACCAAATCAACAATGGTTCTATGACCAAAATATGGAGTGATCCCTAGATTCCTTCATTGCTGTCATTTAAATCCCAGCCAAATTCTAAGCTCTCTTTTACTGATCACTCGACTGTTTCTGAGCTCATTCTGGATGAACCTATAAGATGGAATACCATTCTATTCAAACTCTTTTCTCTAACAATATTTTCAGAGAAATGTAAGAAATTCCCCTAGTAACTAAACAATTCCACTCGATATTTGACTAAGTCAAAGGGCTTCATCATTCCTTTGAAAAATTTTATGTTAAATTAGCCTATGCTGCATTAGTTAAAGACCAAGCTAATCCCATTAGTTCAGTCTATACCATCAATTGGAAACAATTTTGGAAACTGAAAATGCAAGATAGGTTAAAACTTCTCCTTTCGAAAATCGCCAATGATATTCTTCCAACGAAAATAAAAATTCATCAGATTATTCCAATGGATGAAGATCAAATCAAATGTCCTCTCTGTTCTACTAAATTAGAAGATATTCCCCACCTCTTTCTCAATTGCCTATACTCTAAAATGTGGAGAAGATCAAATCGGCCTATTGATACCTCTCTATTTGCAAGCCGACCTATCTCAAATTGGGTCAATAATATTCTCAATTTTGGTTTCTCTCTCAAAATTTTTGAGGATGAGCACCAAAACTTCCAAATCTTTACTGTTATTGCTATAGACTCTATCTAGTTTACCAAAAACCAGCTCATTCATGACCAGACTCAAATTTCTTCATCTTCCCTTGTCATTATAGCCAACAATCGTTTCAAAGAACATATGAGTGCTTGGTCTATTATCTAGAATCATAACATTGCCAATATAGTCAATCAACCCGATTTAATAACCAATCCAGAAATCAAGATTTTTTTCTTTTGATGTAACAGTCAAAAGTCAGATCAGTTTCATTGTTGCCATAGGGAGAAACAACAATGGAGATGTTTTCATTGCCAAATAGATTGTTTACAGAGTTTAAGTCCAAATATAGGAGAAGCATCAGCATCTCTAATGGCAATCAAAGCAGCTTTACTGTTAAACATTGAGCACATAATCTTGGAAGGTGATTTTGAAGAGGTTATTGAAGCTATCACCATGTCCTCTCCTGTTCAAAATTGAATTATGGAACCCATCATCAGCGACATCAAATATCACTTGAAGGAATTTAAGTCTTGGCAAGTAGTAACGGACTAGTAGAGGCGTACGGATGCTCATGAAGTACGTAGTTTTTTCAGGTTAGCAAAACATTGTAGGAGATTTGTAGAAGGATTCTCCAAACTTTTTGGTTCTTGGACGACATTGACTTGGAAAAATTTCAAGTATGTCTGGAGTGATCAATGTGAGCAGAATTTCCAGGAGCTTAACAGAAGGCTGACTTCAGCACTGGTATTAGCCCTACTAGAACATCATAAGCCGTATGTAGTCTACAGCGACGTTTTGAAAATGGGCCTAGGATGAGTACTAATGCAAGAAGGGTGAGTAGTTGCATATGCATCCTGACAGCTTAAGGATCATGAACGGAATTATCCTACTCACGACTTGGAATTGGCAACGGTAGTGTTTACATTGAAGATTTGGAGACACTAATTATATGGGGAAGAATGCGAGGTGTATATAGATCACAAGAGTCTCAAGTATCTGTTTAGTCAGAATAACCTAAATATGAGGGAGAGAAGATGGATCAAAACTTTAAGTGATTTTCAATGTGAGATCAAATACCACCATGGAAAAGCTAACGTAGTGGCTGACGCATTAAGTCAGAAAGCTCAAACGGAAGAACCATCGATACTGACAGCAATGCAGGTCTTATTGGTCGAAAATCTGCCAAGAGATGTTGTGTTGGCAGCAATACAAGAGGTTATTTTCTTAATGGAAGAGGAGATTAGGGAAGGACAGCATAAGAATACCAAGCTAGAAAGAATCCGACAACAGCTATTAGAAGGATAAGGGTCTCAGATGATGAGACACTGTACTTTGGAAAGAGGATAGTGATTCCTAATGATTCAGAGTTGAAGGAGAAACTTATGAAGAAGGCTCATTGCACCCCCTACACAGCCCATCTCGGTAGCACTAAGATGTATTAAGACCTGAAAAAAAAATTTTGGTGGGAAAGAATAAAGAAGGATGTGGCTATTTTTGTAATTAAGTGTTCGGTGTGCAAACTAGTGAAAGCAAAACACCAACGACCAGTAGGAAAATTGCAACCCCTACTGATTCTAGAATGGAAATAGGAAGATGTATCCATGGAGTACCCAAGACGATTGTTTCGGATCGAGACTCCAAGTTTACGTCTCATTTTTGGCAGAGCCTACAAAAGATGTTGGGTACTAATTTAAAGTTCAATAGTGTCTACCATTCACAAACTGATGGACAAACGAAACAAACTATTCAAACCTTAGAGGATATGTTACGAGCATGTGTGTTGGATTCAAGTGGTGACTGGAAGGGTCTTTTACCCTTGATTGAATTTACCTACAACAATAGTTTTTAAGGTACTATTTAGATGACACTTTATGAAGTGATATATGGAAGGAAATGTAGTCCCCCTATACGGGGACGAGGTTAGTGAAAGTAGGGTGTAAGGACTTGAGTATCTGCAAGAAGTCCGAACATAGGTAGAAGTGATACGAGAGAGAATGAGGATAGCTCAAAGCAGACAGAAGAGCTATGCTGATAGGTGTAGAAAGTCTTTGGAATTCGTAGTAAGCGACTGGGTCTATATTAAGATTTCACTTATGAAAGGTGTGGTGTGGTTCGGCAAGAAGGGAAAGTTAAGTCCCATTTATGTTGGACCCTATGAAGTTGTGGAGAAGGTTGGACCAGTAGCTTACCATCTGAATTTATCGGAGAACATGTAAAGAATTCATAATGTATTTCATGTATCTTCTTTGAAGAAGAGCCTTGGTGAAAGATCGGTGACAGTGATGGATCCAGTCAGTATTAGGTTATGCCCTAACCTAACCTTTGAGGAATGGCCAATGTGAATCGAATATTGAAAGGATTAGGAGCTGAGAGATCGCATAAATTTCCTATTTAAAGTACTCTGGAACAATCCTATTTTCCAATAAGCGACATGGGAGCGTGAAGACGCGATAAGGGCTAACTACCCTCATTTGTTTGTAAACTAGTTGTGTAATGCTTCCTTGGTTGAGCTTTGTTGTGACTATATGTGTGTGTGTGTGATTTCGTTGATTTTATGGTTGTTATTCTCTTTGGCCTCTTTGATTGTTCTTAGAAACCATAGTGATTTATCGTGTGACCTTGAGCAAGAGATGGCTCGAACTAGAAGATTCCAATGTCGCTAGTGCTAGAGGTATAGAAGTTTCTTCTAGTTTGATCTAGCATTTAGGATGTTGCCTTAGCAATTTCAAGGAAGAAATCTTTTTTTTAGAGGGAGGATGTGACGATTTAGATTTTGTTTTTGCCCATAATGGATTCTTGGTTATGTTTGGAAATGTGCATTTTATTTTATTTTAGTATTTTATTAAGGAGATGTGGGCCCAATATTAGGCCTTTTTTTTGGAGAAAAAGTTGTGATAGGCCTATGAGTGGTGAAATAAGGCCCAAGGGCCCATGGAAGTGTAGTGGCTGGCCATGCATGTAGGAAAGGATGTGCTTTGGATTTTGCAAGATCATGATGGACACATGGAACTCTAACAAGCTATTATTAGTCTTCTAAGAATGGTAGGTTTTTGGGGGAGAGTGAAAGCATGGGAAAAAGGAGATGTGACTAACCAAATTTCTTGGAAAAGCAAATGATGGAGACAAGTGAAGATTTGTTGGAGTTGAGGGAGTGAGTCTCGGATGAGGAAGAAAAGAGAAAGAGAGTTGGCCAAGCCACCCCATTTTGGGTTTCCCTATGCAAGCCCCATTTTTTATATGACAAAGTTGATTTTGTGTAAGAAAATTCTTAGGGATGTGATAGACAAGTGGGAGTGTGAGTGACTTGTAAGAATGTGATGGTGACATGAGAAATATACTATTTTTGGTGAGGTGATTGACAATGGAATGATGAGTGACAAGTGAGCAAGATTTGGTGACTCACCCTTGTGAGTTTCGGCTAGGTGATTTTTTTTTGGAAGGCCAACCGATCGTGGCATGGATGCATTTTAGGCATCATCTCATCCTTAGGTGTAGGTGTGTTTTAATAAGTCAATCAAGGTCTTGTGTCATCCTTTCAAGTGTCATTCTATGGTGTCAATCAAGTAGGAAATGAAGTGCCCTAGGCTAGGAGGAGACCCTTGGTCGACCATGGCCTTTTCTTTCTCACTTCACTTGGTTTCCTCCCATTTCTCCCGAGGTGACTCTCGGCCACTTCACTCTCCCCACTTCCTTTACTTTCCTTTACATTTTCTTACCTTCCAAACATGATTTCCTAGCAAGTTCAAGGGTTCTCTTCAAGACTTTTGCAAAACATCTATCTTTGAAAGTAAGTAATCTTTTTTTTAAACTCTTTCTTTCATTTAAAACAAAGATCAAAGAATGTCTTCTTTTAAAAGTCTTTTATCACCATGTTTTTTAATATTTTCTTAAACTTACATGAAAGATCTAAGGTTTTTGGTTCTTCTTTTAAAGGAAAGTGAAAACTAGAGTATTTTTGGAAAAATAACTCTCTTTGAATAACAAAAAGGATTTCCTACTAGGCAAGTCATTTTAGTTAGGTAGAACAAATATTCTTTAGGTTTAATCATGATTCTCTTTGTATATTTTCAGATTTTTGTTACTTTATACTCGGAGTTTTTGTAAGTACATCTTTAACATAATCCTAGTATTTCTTGTATATGTGGGATGAACATGTTGTGGTGGTTGATTATTTTACATGTTTGCTTGGCTTGTTATTTGAAAGGTTTTCTTGTATATATATTGTAAGACCCCGCATTTTTACATACCTTTAATTTACTCATATTTTGTTATTGGATATTTTAATTTATTTTAATAAATTAAATTTTTATCTCACACAATTTATTTCGGGTACATTTATTCATAATTAGAGTTAGTTATTTGTGAGATCTACGATTTTAATATTTATAATTATTTAAAGACTATTATTGGTTTTATCATTTGGATTGTTATCGATATTATTTGGATTGAGTGGTTTTGATTTTAGTATAGTTATAAGTTTTTATGAGATTTTTAAATAATAGTGCTTTTAATTATTGTAATTAATTGTTACTACTGGTCTTTCCATCTGAAATGATATATTCAGTATTTTTAGTTTTAATTATTATAAAATATGGTTTGATTTGCTGTATTTTTATTAAGGAGAATTGATTCTATTTTATCTGACATTATCTGGTTTATTGATCTTAAATTTATTAAATTCTTAAGTCTTATTATGTTTATTCTATTTTGGTTGGGAAGCTTTTGAATAGCTCCAAAAATACTATGTTATGCAGGATTATTTTATTAACTTGATTTTAGTTATTTGAAATAGTACGAGATTTTAAACGTGCTTTAAATATCTGATTTAAATGTATGGATCTATTCTTTTTAAATAATTGAATAAAGTTCATCATTTTAAGTATTGATGAAAAATATTATATTAAAAAAATAAAATAAGTTAAAATAATATTTTATTTAATTAGTTTGGGAATTTTAAGTTAAGTTGACGTTATACGCTTTCAAAACAATGTTTTAAATTCATCTGTTGTCCGTTTGAAGACCCAAAAGCGTCGGGCCTATAAATAGCGCGAAAAGGGTCGAACCCTCTCGTTTTCCCCTCTTCCTTTTCCTTTTCTCTCTCTCCTCTCTCTTTTCTCTCCCATGTGCTACAGTAACCGTGGGAGGAGTTGTCCGGTTTTCAGCCCGTGGCGGCGCCACCCCCGACCGCCTAGCCTCACCTCTGGCCCCACCTGAACTGCCACCCTCCGGCGAGTCCAACCCCACCAGTGGTGTCGACCACCGCAGCTCCACGTCCCGCTGGCAGCCCGAAACCCGAGAGACGTTTAACCCTCTATGCCGCACCCTTTCGCCGCCCATATCTCCGCCACCAGCCACCGTACCATGACACCACCCCCGCCATTTGATCCGCCACCCATAGACGACCTACCAGCAGAAATCTTAGCCCCAACGGAGCATCCACTCTCTCTCTCCTCCCTTGGAACCGAAATGGGTCTCCAAATGAGCTTTCCGTCGCTGCGCCGCTGTCCGGCCACGGTGGCTCTCACCACCACCGCCAAAAGCTTCCCCTACCTCAGTTTATCACACCCCTAAAACAGTTTTTCCATCCATGGCCGCACCTCCCTTGTACGGGGGAAAATCCAAAAATAAGCCTCCACCACTTCGAGCTAGATCCGCCGCTTCCGGTGGTTGCACCGCCTCACCGATACCGCCACGAGATTCCCCATTCTCCAAGGAGCATTCTCCTAAATTTTGGTGTCGAACGGAGTACCCGAACCCAACCCGTCACTTCGTCGTGCCTGGAGATGAATAGTGCACAATTTATCCGCTTGGAATCGGGGATCACCACTATGTTCGATTGGCGTCCGTTTATGCACTGTAAGTAACAGATATTTGTTTGACTTACTGATTGACTGTTTGATTGACTGTTAATCTCTGTTTTGTTTGCTTGATGTGTTAGTTAGTGATGATGAGTAATTTGAGAGTAGATTGGTTGGGTCTGAGGCCATTTAATGGAGATTGAGATTATTCCAAGTCAATCTTACTTTGGTTGAATATTGGGTGAATGGTAACTGTTGATGGTATAATGTTTTGGTTGGATGACTCTAGTATTTTAGTGATTATTGGAGATAAAATGTTTTGGGTTGGACGACTCGACTATTTTCATGATTATTTGCGGTAAAATGATATGATTGGACGATTTGACTACTTTAGTGATTATGAGTGATAAAATGATCTGATTGAATGATTTGGATATTTTAGTGATTATTGGGGATAAGATGATCTGATTGGGTAATTCGATTATTTTAATGATTATTAGTGATAAAAAGATTTGGTGGAATGACTCCGTTACTTTTTAGTAACTATCGATGTGTGTTCTTGAATTTCCTTGCTGTATAGATTGAGAAATATTTGGGAATAGAGAAAATAGTATATGAGGATCATCTGTTGAAGAGAATAACTATACATGCAATGTAAATGTGGTGATTAATGATTGGTTATGGTATGGTTATTAAGTTATGAGAAGATCTTAAGAAAATATGCGTGTTTTGGGTAAAGAGAAAGGAGAAGAAAAGTTAGGTTTGACCCCGTTATAAGTTGCATCCTTAACCCCTATGAGATAGTGTTGGTTGGATGTGATGTGATTTAAGGTCTTGACTATATCTTCATTGGAATATGCACAATGTGTGAGATAGAAGATAAATTAAAGATGAGTGTCTGTTCATATGTTAATATGTATGAGATATGTTTTGTGAATGTATGATCATATGTTTCATGACTCACATGTTTTGCATAAGAAGTCACATATCACATGCATGTCCCATGCATGAACACGAAAAGCATGTTTTGAGTCAAGCATGTTTTTAAGAAAAAGAAAAGAAAAAATTGAGTTTTTGAAAGAAAAGAAAAGAAGTAAAGTTTTATAAGAACCCCAAAGGCTGGGACGGGGTAGTGCCCCAGTGGAACTCCCTGTCCACTCAGGAGTGATTAAAGTCGAGTGGAAGCCCCTGGGTCGACGAAGAACAGTCGGCAGACCGTGTATAGCACCAAAAGGTGTCCTGAGCACGGTAGCACCTAACGCTGGTGGGTGCCCAAGACGGATAAGGTGTAAGAACCTGCCGTTTTAAAGTTATAAGACGCACTCACATTCAGTGATGCGGTAACCAGCAGGGAACAAGTGGTGCTAGGGGAACCGTGTTGTGTCTCATACATGTTAAGTGAAAAGTCATGACAAGAAGGGCTTTCGAGCCATAAGAAAAGATCTGTATATGATAAGTGGTGCCTAAGAAAGAATAAAAGATGCGAAATGTTTTAAAGAAAGGATTTGAAAAGCAATGATATGAAAGAAGTCAAGTTATATGCATATGAAAGAAGTCAAGTTATATGAAGGCATTTTTATGAAAAGCGAGTACATGAAGCAAAGCATTGAAAAATGTCAAGGATTTCGAATGTTTTTACATGAAAGTGCATGTGCATAAGTCATGTTACAAGTCTCATATTCATGGTACATGCACCCATTGAGTTTACTGGTATATGCTGATGATGTTCTGTTATGTGAAATGATTGTAGGTTGTTTGTTGTCTGTTGCTTACTGGGATTCACATCTCACCACGGTGGATCGCGCCCACCCTACGGTCCCCCATTTTACGGGATCGTAGTTTGTGATTGTAGAAAACGAATTTGGCTCAAGATACAGACTTCACAGGAAAGGAAATTTGTTGAGAGGATGAAGATCGAGATTATGATCTCGAAAGCAGTATTTGCTTATCTTTTTCTTTTGAAAGATTGTATAATCTCCTGTTGGAGAAATTGTTTTAAATTGATTTGTAATTTTTAAAGAATCTCTGGTACTAGAACGACGGACTTTTATTTATTTGCCCGCTGCGAACATTTATTGTACACTTGGTGCATGCTTCACACACTCTTCAAACACTATTCGAGAGGATGATTGATCCATGAGATGATCGTCTTGATGTCGCGAGTCCTTCTAAATCCCAGGGGGGATTCGTGGGCGTCACATATATTCTATACCTTGTTAGGATAATATTTTAGAATTTCAAAATCTATGGTATGTTGGTGGTTTGTAATAATTTGTATTGTAAAGAAAATATAAGGAATATGTTATGATTATGGGATAATACATGTGGAGTCATGATAATATTTTTGGATGATGGGAATTTGCCTTGAGACTATATATATATATATATATATTATATAGAAAAAATCTTTAGAGCATCCACTATTGAGAGCATCCATTGCACTCATAAGCAATGCTTAGGATAGATTTACTAATTTATCCTTAAACATTACTCATGAGTGTGATGGATATTCTCAAATAGTGGATGCTCTCTAGCATTGCTCTTATATATATATATATATATCAGCCAAGAAGGATTTTGGGGTGGTTTTCAATACTTGACTTTTGATTCATGTGATGATTTTACCTTAGGATTTTAAGACATTTTAAAAGTATGAGGTTTCTTTGTAAGTATATTCTTACCTTACCCTTAGCATCACTTGTATGTGTGAGGTGAACTCATGATTGTGTTGCCTTGTTCTTTGGTTTGATTTGTTTATTTAATGAGTTTAGTATACTTTCTCTAAGTATTGTTGAGATGATATTTTAGCCTTTTAATCTAAGGCATGGTTGTTGAAGTATAGTGATTATTTGTTGAAAGAATGAAAAGGATATGCCATAGTGAATTTTGGTTAGAGCGTGTGTGATGATAGCATGACATGTTGAAGGATGAAATTGTATCTTTTGAACTTATGAGTTTCGGCTATGGCCATCTAAAAATTGGAGATTTTAGGTTTTAACTCTGGATTGATGAAAGATAAAAATTTAAAATATTGGGTGGTCAATATGAACACGTGTCTTGATTTTTTTGATGTATAGTTCCGGGTGTGTGGTAGATGCAATATGAAGTCATGATATATTCGAGTTATTAGAGAAATAATATGTATGACTATTTTTAAGGTTTCGGGTATTCTATGTATAGACCATGTTAATTGTGTTTTGGAGATTCACTAAGGATTACAGGAGTTGATGTGAGAAAAAGAAATGAAAAACTAGGGTTTGAGCCCTATGGGTGTTCGGCCATACCCATTTTCTAAAGTTAAAGTTGTTGAATAATTTTCTTGGTTTGAATATATGCATATGACGTGCTTGAATGATACTTATATACACATGTTAACATGTACAAGCAATGGTTTGAGAATGCATGCATCATACGCCTCATGAACTATGTGCCTTGTATAAAGGAAGTTAAAGTTTTGCATGCATGTTCATTCAGGTCAAGCGTTCTATGTCTTTTGGGTCAATATGTTTTCAAAAGAAATGAATAAAGAATTTTTATAAGAACCCCAAAAGCTGGGACAAGATATTGCTCCAATAGAACTCCCTGTTCACTCAAGAGTGTTAAAGTCGAGTGAAAATCTCTGGGTCGACATAGAATAGTCTGTAGACCATGTATGACTCCAAAAGGATTCCGGAGCGTGGTCATACCTAAAGTTGGTAGGTGCCCAAGGACAGTGAAGGCATTGCGCCTTGTCGTTATAAGAATTAAGGATGTAGTCACCTTGACTTAAGTAGTCACTGGGTGATGAAAAATAGATAACGTAGACACCTCCGCTTGAGTGGTCGCCGGATGATGCGGTAATGTGTAACGTAGTTACTTTGACTTGAGTGGTCACCAGGTGATGTGGTAACCAGCGGGGAGCACACGGTGCATAAAAAAGCCGTGAGATATCCAACATGAAAATCATGACCAGGATAGCTTTTAAGTCCCAAGAATGATATGAACATGAATAATGACGCTTTAAGATAAGAAAATGATGAAAGACACGAAAGTTTACGAAAAGAATTTTTGTACGTGTCAAAGAAGTCTATGTTATATGAAAAACCTTTTTATGAAAAAGTACATGCATAAGTGATGAGTTGCAAAGAAAGTCTAAGTTACATGAAAGTCTTTTTATGAAAGTGCATGTGCATAAGTCAAATCATATGTCTCATATTCATGACACATGCATTTATTTTGGCATTCACTTATGTATGCTTGTAATGTTTTTATTAGAATAATTGTGTACTTACTGAGAGTTCTCAAAATCTCATCCCTTTAATTTTCAACTATCATTCCTCTTCGGGGTGATAAAAGTGGTTGAAGGTGACGATGCAAAGGAACCCCTGTTTTAGGGAGGGATAACAGAGCCATTTCTTTTCTAGTATTGGTTCAAGTTATAATTTGGTAATTTTAGAGAACTTTAGATATTTCCTATTTATTAGGAATATTGGTATTTTGTGGAACTTGATATATTATGATATTATATATAAAGTTTCTTTTGGGATAATTATTCGTTCTATCATATGATGTTTGACAAGTTTTTATTTTTTGTCTATAATACTTGGCTCGACCTTTTTCCACTGTAAAATTTTTGCATACTGCTAGTAAGTTTAGGCGCATATATTTATTTATGATATGAACGAGGGGTGAGTATTCTTGCGTTATTTATCTCCGACGTCTCGGTTTACGTCTGATACCAAGTGTAGGCGGGGGCGTCGACAAACTAGTTTTAGTTTCTAGAGCTTTAATATAGTCTAGTACTGAACATACAATTTATATTTTAAGCAATTTTATTTTTAATATTTCTATGATCGAGTATTTAATTCTTGTTCTTAATGCTTGCAATTTTCTAGTTAATTATTGTTTGATTAATTGAATCTCAATGAGACCGAGAGATGATTTGTGATTTTAGCTCTAGGATTAAACACAATTGAGCGAAAGTAAAAATACTTTATCGAAACTAGTCCGATTTTCTAAGAAAAATCCAAAAAATTTAATGAGTCTTCAATTAATTAAATTCACATAGATATATGAAATTATTAGTTGGAGATATTTTTAATATTGTTCAAAAGAAAATATTGAATATTTAAGGTTTTTTTTTTTTATCAACGTGAGAGTATTGAAATTTAATAATTAGGAAAAATAAATTGTGTGAAATTTGCTAGGTGAAATCAAATATTCTAGATCTATTCTTATTATACTTACAATCTTGAGTTTTATACTCTTTTATTCATTAATTTATTTTTGTTAGGTATTTCAATGTGATTTATATAGTAGAATCTATTCATTTTTTTTGTTTTTCTAAATAGTAATTAATTTAGTAAATTTCGGTACTCAATAGTATAATTAATATCTGTAGACTCCACATCTATTTTATTTGAAAGTACTTTATTATTTATTATGCTTTTGTGCACTTGCAGATATTTTTACACAAACACAATCCTAAGAACCATTCTAGGAGATTTTAAACTTATGGGAAAGGGCCAGCTAAGCATAACATCAATTTTAGTAGAGTTAACCTTAACTCCTTCTTTGAAAATTTAGTGACCAAGATACCTAACTTCATAACACTCAAAACTACATATAGATTTTTTTGCAAACAGTTGACGCCGCTTCAAAATGTTTAAAAGAATCTGTAAATGAACCAAAAGTTGGTTTAGATAGTTAGATGAGAAATGAGATGGTTTTAAATAAAATTTGAAGGTTGAATAAAATATTATTTTTTGATATTATTATACTTTTAAGATTTGAAAAAGTAGATTAGGATTTGAAAAAGTTATAATGATGAAATGAATAGAGATGACTTCTAAATCCAAATAGGGATCAAACGTTCTGGAAAAAGGTTTGCTATAGATAAGTATATCATTGAAAAATACAAAAATAAATCTACGTGGATGAGTCTTAATGAAGATGTCAATCATTAGGACTGGGAAAGAAATGGGTACAATAATAAGGCCAAATTACATTACCAAAAACTCTTGATGACCCTCGTGAGTTCTAAAGACCGTCTTTTGGATATTAGGATTGATAGGATTTGATGGCAATTGGATCTAAGGTTTAATTTGCTGAAAATGGTAGCATTATATAGCTCATCTAATAATTTGTCTACAATTCATATAAGAAATTTATTTTGATGGTTTCTTTATTGAGAGTCATATAATCAGCATAGAGTCTCAAACAATCATCTTTCTTTCTTACCAATATGATAGGCGAGGAAAAAAGGTTTTGATTGGGTCGGATTATACCATTGTTCAACATTTCATTGAGAATTTTTTCTATTTCTATTTTTTGGAAATAAGGGTACTAATAAGGACCTACACAGATTTGTTTTGTTTTTATGGAGTAGGATATGGTGGTCATGTGTTCTACGTGAATGTAAGCCCTTTAGTTCTTCAAAAACTGCTTGGTATTGGTCAATAAGTTCACACAAGGCCAAGTCATGTTTAGGGAAAAGAATGGTTTTTTCAACGAGTTATGTAATTCTAAGTTGTATAACTAAGCCATTTTTGTCATTTTTAATGCCCTACCACAATTTTCACCTTATATCAACGATAAACCAGTGGGTGACATGCCTTGAAGTGTTCTACTTGTTTCCATGTAAGAAAATTCCTTTTGAAGTAGGCTGTATCTTCAGTAGAGTTTTCTTGGAAATAAAGGGATACATAAAGTTATGGGTGCATCTAGAACCTATATCAATAAGGATCATCACTACACACGCTTGTACCTTGCCAATTAACCTCATTGTCATGGGATTAGGAGAGCCGAAGAGAGCATGAATTGAAATTCTTAGCTTTACTTCTACAATCTCTAGTTCATTTCATGAACTGCATTCTCCTTCTCCTTTCTTCCTTCTGCTGATTTGGGCTCCTTTTCATCACTATAGTCCTTACACTTCATAATGATTAACTTGGCTGCCTTAATGCATTTGTGCCCTAGTTCTCATTTATCGTCACAATTGTAGTGAAAACCTTTTTCTCACCTTCCTTTATTTGAATAGGAGACAAACATTGCATTGGAACCATAACCATTTTTTCGAGTGAAGGAGGACCAATGGCTAGCCTTGGGGTAGAGCACCCCATTTACAACTTCCTTAAGGCTAACAAATTTTTTTCTTACACATTAGCCAAACAAAATCAATATTCAAAGTTTGTGGGTCCAACATACGTACTATAAATACGATGTCTTCTCTAGGTTCACTAAGGAAACAACTAAGTTTATATGGCTCAACTTACCTTCTTAACTAGTTAGATAAGACTTCAAATTCTGTTTTATAACCTTCTAAAATAATAGCTGCTTCAATTTTGTAAGGGCCACACGTTAGTCCCAGAATCAAGACATTCATCGTCTCAGTGCATGCTAGGAGTTGGCATTGAGGTAGTTGGATCTCCAAATCACAAACTACCTTATAAGGTTGCTCGTATTGTGGGTACTCAATAAAAGTGCTATGAGGGTAAAGTTGAGACATCCACAACCAAGCGCAACAAAGGCATGGATCAAAACATTAGCGATGAGGGATTTTAATATGCTAAGTCATTGTGTGACATTGTTGTAAGTGATTGAGCCTCCATTTCCTTTGGATAACTTCTCCCGTGCATTTGACCACTTATTTGTTTCCACCACACAACAAGCTTTCTTGGCATTGGGTGACGAGCATAGGCAAGCGCCATGCATTGTTAAGGTGGAGTAGGCACCCTGAGGCAATCGAGATTGCTACTAGTTTTCTTAATGAGCATTGCTAATTCATTTCACTAATAATTAAATAATAGTTAAACACTTATTTACACAAACTCATGGGTGATAAGCTTTGTAGATGACATGAATATTTATTTATGACATAGTTTTTATTAATTGCATTAATTGACATATTTCAATTAGTTGGATAGGTTAACTAAACATATTTATTAATGGTTTTTGTTGCTTTTATTGGGTTGAAATTATATTGGTTATCATGTTCTAATATATCTCTTGCAACAGTCCCTCAAACGTTCTAGACAATGCATGGTGATAATTAATCAATGATAAATCCTTTGATTGATGCAAAGGCAAATGGTGAGGAGATCAATTCTGACCTCAATTTGAGTTCTAGTGGTAATAAGTTTGAGAATGAGGCGAATGAGATCATTACCCTTATTGGGATCATAGCGTCGATCGGGATTTCATCTTAGATTGTCACAACACAATATAGGCTTGCAAAGACATCAATATATTATGAAACTTTTGAATGGACATCTGCAACAGTCAATTTATGGCCGATTCTAGACAAAAGGTTACCGTTGAGGAATTAGTAGGCATGTTCTGTCTTTTAATGAGGCATGGACAAGGACAATGCATTATGGGAGAGAGGTTCCAACATTCCCCTATAACAATAAACTGACTTATAAGGATACCCTAACACACAAGCGGAATGCATCCTTACATTACAAGCAACACTTGAAACTATTCATGGTTTCAGGCAACATACTCCTCATTTTCTCGTACTTCAATAAAAGGAAGTCAAGTTTATTCGTGCACATGAGATAATAGAAGAAATTCATGAATAATATACACTTGGTTATATTTTTACAGTGATGCCTTGTGTGATGAACGACGCCATGATGGACGTGGTTGTCCTAGCTAATATACGTGAGGCTTATCTTAATCGGCAGGGGCAAATTGTCCTAAATGTATTGTGTATATGTGACTTTGGTATAAAGTTCACAGTTATCTACATGGCGTGAGAGGGAACATCACATGATACTCACGTATTCCTCTATGCATTGAGTCATGGAAAAAACCAATTGTCATGGTCAGTCGATGGTAAACCTTTCATGGTCAGCTTATGATAAACCTCAAATTCTAATTAATTGTTTGTAAGCAATTGTATTTTTTCTTTATATATTTTTGACAATGGGTTGGTATATAACCGATTTTTTGGTTGAAATGAGTTAACATGTTATTATTATCTAGTGGATTGTGTTTTCATGCACTTTGGGATTTACCCATATCCTAGAGAAATGTATCATAGAAGTGATAGTCAACAATTATTTAGGAGTTATAAGAACTATTTAATTATTGGCATTCATCAATTTGTAATATAATCAAATGCATATTAGCCTTTATAAAGAATGGTTTAAAATCTTAAGATTAATGCCTATATATTCAATTGGGTAGTAAGATCTTATTGTGACAACATGTTGTACATTACATAAATTTATTAGAAAGATGACTGTATGACTAGTTATTCGAGGGATGGAGCAACATTGCGCTCGATCGAAATGGTCGTGCAGTTGGTTAAGTCGTTGAATCATCACGTCATTCTGATATGAGTACTAAATCAACCCAAGTTATGACTACAAAGAGAGACGAGATTGCCATACCTCTGTGGACAGACATGGGTGGCCATTTAATGTTATGTTCTCAATTGAGCATGTTTGTAATCTTATTATCATTGTAAGGGTTAGGGGTGAAAACGACTTTTTTAGTTTGGTTTAGTTCAAACCACCACCGGAACGAAGCACTTAAACCTCCACAATACCGATTGAAACCAACCTTATTAGGGGGAGGGGGGGAAGGGACCATCAGTTTCGATTTTGGTTTCAGTTCGGCAGCAGGTCGATTTCAGCATAGTGATCGGTTTGGGCCTCGTTTTGGGCACCTTTTGGGACTTTATTTTTGCTTACTTCAATATTTTGTTGGAATTCTCTTTCTCATCTATTAATCAATATTCTGACAAGATTTTGGATTGTTCTTCTTGTATTTTTAAAATTCGTTACTAATAACAATAAAAATTAAGTAATTAATAAATAGTAATATTAATTAGTAACTATTAACTAATAAGTTAATAACTACTAAGTTCTAACTACTAAGTAAATAATAAAAATGTCTACTAGATGAGTAGAAATTTAATACAATTACACATTACAAAATTACAAATACCAACCAACACAAATTGTTTTAAGTAATATTAATAAACAAGCAACTAACACATATAAAATAAATTATGCTAAAAGGAGTGTTCTTCACTTCTTTATTTCATATTGGAAAGCAGTCTTCAATTTTCAATAGTTGTGACGCCTGATTGTATTCCAACTCTATAAAGATATGAAAAACATTAATAAACTTGAATAATGAAAAATAAATTAAATTAGTTTATAAAAATAAATAAATATTGAATAAGAAAAACATTACTAGATTCTACCACAAATCTCTCCACATTATCTATGGCCTCTCAATTATCAATTGGCAATTATGAATGTCGCAACCAATTCTGAGTACAAACAAGTGCCTCAACTGTTCGGAGCCATTGAACTTCAAAACAAATCGAGTACACGCCATTCTGTACTAAATGCCAACTCCGAGACAACAGTTTTAATAGATATGGCTAACAAATCTCGTGTAGTCCTTGCAAGTATTGGATAATTAATCTCATTAATTCTTCACCAGACCAAGAAATTAGAAAATGGATTGAGTGTCTGTCTCACAACCATTTGATAAGTACCGGTCCACCTCTATTTTAAAACTTGCTTGATACCACTCCCACATCAATTGTGACTCATGATTTTCTTCAATTTTTTTTAGGGTGTAGATGTTGGAGTGGGCATATGTTTTCGACTACTCAAGGTAGAGCCAAATGTAGTATTATACTCGACGTATAAGTTTAATAGTAACCATTTTACACTAGACACTAACCCCTACTCCCGAGTCTCATCATGAATTTTTCTCAAATTTAAAGTGAAAACCCCTAACTTACTTCAAGGATTAAGTACAACTGCAATAAACAACAAGAAGTTCATCTTATCTAATGAACTCCAATACTTATCATATTTCGTTTTCATGCTTATGGCCATGGTCTTCAAAAAATCTCTAGGACTCTCACTCAGCCTAATTAACTATTTTTGGAGCATACAAATCTTCACAAAATTTATATTTGCCGTGACATGAAGGGACATAGAAAATCGACAAGTGGCATTGTAAAACATCTTCAAAAAATTATAAAAACTCGCAGTGTCTCTCATTCATCACTCTAAGAGGCCCGATTTGGTTATCATTAAAGTAAGACGGAAAGTTGTAATCCTCACTCTCCATCTACCTAAAAGAATTTTCAAATCTCTCAGCCACATCTAATATCAAGTAAGTTGAATTCCATCGAGTTTGCACACCAAGGGACAACATTTTTTTACAATCAATTTTTTTTTCCTGCACATTTCTTAAACTTATCTAATTTAGCAAGGGATGAGCACACATATCTAACCTTATTTCTAACAATTGTGATGGTGTCGTCGCACTCCTTTGAACCCTTATTCACGACAAAATTTAATATATGAGCACAACATCTCAGGTGCATAAATTTTCCTTCCAACACATTTCCCGTAAAAAAAAGTTTCAAGTAGGAAATTGTATTATCATTAGAGTTAGCATCATCAACAATTACAATAAATATTTTATTAATCCCCCAATCAAGGAGACACTGCTCAATATATCTTTGAATTGTATCCCTTTGATGATTAGGGATTAAACAAAAAATAGTGATTTTATTTTGTAATTTTTAATCTTTATCAATGAAATGAGCAATTAGGCATATTTAATCCAGATTTTGTATCGATGTCCATGCATTAGTAGTAAATGAAACTCTCATACCTCTATCTTTAAACAACTTCCTAAATTTTGCCTTTTTAGATGTACATAATTTCATATAGTCTCTTGCAACTGTGACACGAAATGACATTATAAATATTGCTTCAAGCAATCAAAACATCTTCTTAAATCTTTACCCTTCAACAATTCTAAAGGGCAATTCATCAATAATTACCATCTCTGCAATGGGCAACCTCACTGCATCTTTATTATATTTGTGGGTTACAAGATTCCTCATCACACTACTATCACTCTCTCTAATCCCCTCTTGGGTTGTTGTCTCACCCGCCAATACTTTTTGGTACTTATTGACTCGCTCTAAAAAGTGTTTTAGATTGTCAAGTAGTATTAGGAAGTCCCTAAGTCATTTCTTCAAGGAACGATTAATTTAATATGTAAATTCATCCACTATTGAAAATAAAATGAAACTATAACTTAAGACAATCTACAACGATATTCACAATGAAAATGAATTTTGGATATTATTAAAAATACCATGTTCTTTTTGTTGGAGATGATGGATGAAGGCTAGGGTTTATTCAAGACAAATGAAAAAAATAATGCATCAAACTCGAGTTGGAAGCAGGAAATATTTAGCTAGTATCTAAGAAATTTGCTCTAATGTGCATTGACGCTTTTTCAATCACTTTCATGAAATAAGTTGATTCGTGGATGTGCATCAAATATATTATGGTTATCCTTGTTTAAGAAGCTAAACCACATTCATCAACATCATCTAATCCAACATTTTGAAGCAATAATTGGGAGATTATGAATATTACCTTATGAGAAACATTTCATCAAACACCATATGTACAAGGCCTTAAACCAGACTTTTCCCATTCCAAGGAGTTTCAAACTAACTCCCAAAAATTATGCTTCTTAAAATCGGCCAAAACAAATGATACACAACCGGAATATGACTCCAAATTATCCAACTAATAAAATAAAGAAAAAATCTTTAGAGCATCCACTATTGAGAGCATCCATTGCACTCATAAGCAATGCTTAGGATAGATTTACTAATTTATCCTTAAACATTACTCATGAGTGTGATGGATATTCTCAAATAGTGGATGCTCTCTAGCATTGCTCTAAAATAAATGGAACACCACAAATTAAACAACACAAAGAGTCACTACCGAAACGTAATAAAGTGCAGCAGGAATTATATGTGTCACTGATTAAGAGCTACTGAAATGAAGACAACAATAAGAGGTAAACATGAGATACCGAAAATGTGAGTAACCCAACGTAACCATGAACAACCGAATAGAGAATAATGAAATAGATTCATGAAAGTAAGCAACTAAACACGAAACACCGGATGGAAAACTACTAAAATGGAAAACTAATTAAAATGCAAAGTTAACGAAACATATAAACCGAAACCAGCTACAAGTCTTAGATTCAAGGAACAAAAAATGAAAAAATGAAAAAATGAAAATGGGCTGAAGCTTGGGTTAGAGAGTTTTGCAAAAACCACCGACTGATTTTTTCTTCTCCTTTTTTTTTTTTTTTTTTTTTTGCATCTAACCAAATGAGTACGTTCTTTTCACTCCTTTCTCTCGTTGCAGCTGCTGTGTGTCCAAAAGGCATACACTTGTTGCTGCGTTTTTCGAGTGCAGGAGTTTAACTTTTGGTGCAGGGCTGGCCCGGCTGGGCTGGGCTGGGCTGAAAACTTCCGGGGGGATTGAAGGAGCTGGGCCATGAAATGGGACACAGGACTTGGATTATGGAATTGCCACGTTTTGCATGTTTCGGTGCAGGTCTGTTCCTCAATTTAAGTCTGTTTCCGTGTGGTAATTGCATGGACTGAGTGAGTCGTTGAAGTGCAGGTTGATGTTTCTGGTCTGGAATGAAGCCGTGAGGTCCGATGGGCTTTTATTGACGTGAGTCGGCGAGGTTGAATGCTGCAGGGGCTTATGCGTGAGTGATGAAGGGTTAAAGTATGGGCCCATATGCTGAAGGGCTGAGGAGCAAACGTGCATTGTACTCACTCGGTGCCAGGCCTTTACGAAGAATTTGACTTGAATTGGTAAAACTCGGTGCAAGGCTGAATGGGTACTTACGTTTGTAGCAGGGGATGGGCTTGCGGGAAATTGAGTAGGGCTGAATTTGGCTTGAAATTGTGCTTTGATGCATTGGTTTGGAGTGAAGCCATGACTTGTTTGAAATGTATCCCTGTAATTTGAATGGAGTGCATCCCGTGAGAATCCATGGCTAGGTTTGAAAACAGAAATACCTCAAACACTCTCAAATAATTTTTATTACTATTTATTACTTTTTACCTACTTTTATTATTATTCATTACTTTTTTATTACTATTCAATATTTTATCATTACTTTTTACCTACATTACTATTCAATATTTTATCATTACTTTTTACCTACGTTTTATTACTATCCACAAACACTTTCAAGTATTCTCAAACACTCTCAACATCCAAACATAACCTAAAAATTTGAAATTAAATGAACTTTCTCATCAATTAGGTGTAGCAAATTGGAGATTAGAGTCATGAAACTAAGCTTTTATCGATTGAATGAGAGTTGATTTATTAAAACCTAATTTATTCAATTACTAGTAGAAAAAATGTGATTGAACTCAAATTAAAATACAAAATAATTATAATATTATGACTCAAGTACGTCTGTTCATCCGGGTTCCGAAGTCAAAATTTTCTTGAATTTTTTTAAGTAAAAATGCTAAAATTATTGAAAAAAAAAAACTCAAAATTGAGCCGGATAAACAGGCCTAGGCTCAACCTCCTATCTAGAGGCTCACGTTTATGAGGATTTTTTGAACATACAGATAGGTGGACCTTAATAGTTGAAGTCTCGCTCCTCTTTAGATAACAAACTTAAATCTTGCCATAATAGATACATTTAGCCTTGGGCTCTTTTCTATTTTTTCAAAATGGTTCCAAACACATGACGGCTCTTTCCTTTTTCATTTCTTAAGAAGTGGACAAGTACTACTCTTAAGGGTACTTGGAGGATTGGGTGTTTGGGTCTCTTCCAAATTAACAGTTTGTTTATCATTTTCAAGATCATTGGAATTGAAGAGAAATTCATCTAACATGTGAAAAAATTTAATTCTCAATTAATTAAAAATCACAACTAATTTAAAAACAAAGCACAGAAAAATTCAGCAATTAAATAGAAAGGATTCACGTAAATTTTAAAAACAAGCACAAATTCACGACTCCATGAGTGCTGTTAACACTTAAAACTAATTTAAATTGATAGTATTTAAACAAACAAAGCACACAAAAATTTAAACAAAACAAAACGGTGAAGCACAGAAAAACATTATAGACAATATGAGTGTTAACACTTAACTGTTAAGTGTTAACACATACTTCTTAACAGAAATAACATTATATTGTTAAGTGTTAACAATATTAACAAAGTTGTTAAGTGCTAACACTTAACTGTTATATCTACTTAAACATTATAAATAATAGATATATATATATATACATTATAAACAATAACAAAGAAGCACAACAATTAATTAAAATTATAAACATTATAAACGATAAACATTTTGGAGCCCACCAAAAATATATACAAAAGATAGAAAAGAAAACACAAAAACTCGTATACAATAATATATAAATGATAAATCTATGATTAGACTATCAGTTGATGTAATAAATCATTGAAAAAAAAAACAAGTGTATATAAGAAAATAGAAAAGAGGAACAAAATAAACTACTAACTTACTAATGGGAACAACTCAGAATGATGCCGAGGGGTAGTGCACTGGTGGTTGTCGATTGGGCTTGCCTGTTGCGACAGAGGAGGACGGTGCTGCGAGAGCACGAGGGATGGTGGCTAGAAGCTAGCGAGTGGCAAAAGAGGAGGAGGGGTTGGGGGGCGAGGATGGGGCAAGAGAAAATGGAACCCTAAGGAGAAAATTGAAATGACGAAATGATAAAGGAGGAATTTCAGTCAAAACCATGGTCTAAGATAAACGATGTCTTTTCAATTTAAATGAAACAATGTCGTTTTGTATATATATATATATATATATATATATATAAGAAAATGATCGGTTGGTGTACTTGTTCAAGACAGGGTTGAACCAGTACCGAACCACTCGATGTCGGTTTGGACGAAATTAGTACGGTCTCCTAACCCATTTTTCTTAGGTGGCGGCCTGTTTCGATGTTGAAGGTCAGTCCAACAGTTATGCTTAGTTTGACGATTTTTTCTATACCCCTATTAAGAGTGTACTTTTGTTTTTGAAATTTATAAATATTTACCAAGTACATTTTGAATTTCTTTGTTGTCTTTGAATCTTGGTATTTTATAAAGTTTATTGGTTATATGAATTAAATAAATTTAGAATATTAAGTTAACATTGAGAATTTAGCATCCAAAATTCTATGTCATAATAGTAATTATGCATATGCGCGAGGCTTGGACATGTCTGTAATTTTTTTGCCAAAAACAGGTGATAAATTTTCATTACTTTCATGCGAAGATCAAACTATCAAATTTTTCCGAACCCACCCATAATTATTGGTATTGAGCCATATGAAATAATGTGGTTAGGCTGCAATAGCGAATAACATTTAATAATATCTAATGGAAAATTCTTTAGCACATTGAGGTAATAATTCCCACGCGACTTCGCATCCTACGTGGATCGAAGACGATGTCGTTTCACGTTTACCTCTCTTTCCATTCCTCTGCTCTCACTAATTTTGCATTTCCCGTTCTCCCCGCAGCCTCCCTCACCTCCCATTTTCGTACTGATTTCCCTCTCTTGCATTGCCGAAGCCATTGTCTCCTCTCCACCGAATCCCACCATCGTTCTCTTCACCCATCTTCTGAATTCTTTAGTTCCCTTCCATCCCACCCCCACTCCCATCCAACCTCCATGACAGTACTGATAAAAACAAGATATCTTTTTTCTTTTTCTTTTTTTTTTTATGTTCTACAAATTCCATAACTAAGTAGTATGCACAAGTTTTGGCCCTTGGAGCTCATGGAACTGATTAGTTTTTGTTGGTTTTGTTTTCTCCAAAAATTTTGTTTTTGTTTTCTTGTTCATGATTCAAGTGAAACCCATGATTTTGTGGATTTAATTTGATCCTTTTTAGAGATATTTGTTTCGAAAACCTCAATTGGTTATTTTCTTTGTTGTATATGTTGTGGGTTTGTTTTTCATTTTGATTTAATGAAGATTTTTGGGTCGTTTAAATTTTGGTTTTTCTTCTCGTGTCGAATCTCATAGCATTCTTGTTTTGGTTAAGTGGGAAAGGTAGTTTTTCTCTGAAATGTTTTTTCACCGCTTCAACATCAATTTCGTTTCTATTATATTTTTATTTTATTAAATACTTGGATGACAATTAGTTATTCATCGAAGTTTCATTTATTCAATGACCAGAATTAAACGAGGATATATAGCTCGAAGACGTAGAAAAAAAATTTGTTTATTTGCATCAAGTTTTCGAGGGGCTCATTCAAGGATTAATAGAGCTATTACTCAACATAAAATAAGAGCTTTGTTTTCGGCTTATCGGGATAGAGATAGGAAAAAGAGAGATTTTCGTCGTTTGTGGATCACTCGGATAAATGCAGTAATTTGCGGGAATAGTGTATACTATAGTTATAATAAATTAATACACAATCTATACAAGAAGCAATTGTTTCTTAATCGTAAAATACTTGCGCAAATAGCTATATTAAATAGAAATTCTCTTTATATGATTTCCAATGAAATTATAAAACAAGTAGATTGGAAGGAATTCATGGGAATGTTTTAAATTTTAAATGGAGTTCATTGGAGAATTAACTCCGGGAAGGTAGAATAGAAATTAGTATGATACAATATAATAAAAATCTCGATTTTTGAAATTTATTGATTAATCTAAAATTTGAAAATTATTTACTATTAATTATATGATTTTAATATTGTTTTGGGTATGTAATTTATTAATTTCTATTAGATAATATAATTATATTTATAAATAATATTTTTTTAACAAAGAGAGAGTGACCACATGTCCAATAGTGACCTCGACCCAAATTTATTAATAGCCCTCACTTGTGACGGAGGAATACTGTAATAACAAGTAAGGACATTAGGAATTTACAAATAAGCAAGAAAGAACCATCCCTGACATAAAAAACTACAAACAAAGAACCAACACAAAACGTCTAAACATGCCTAGGACCTTATTCTTATTAAAAAAAAATAACACAACCTATACAAATCACCATATACCAAAAAAAAAAAAAACTATCCACTTAAAAACAGAAGACCTAATTTGTCAAATTTCAAGATAATTTTGAGACAACAAGGAATATCACAAAAATTCTTCCAAGTTCTTAACACCATCCTCGACTCAAACGTGCAAGAAAACCCGCACATGCATTGCACTCTCTATAAATATGGCGAATCCCCACTTGGAGCTTTTGTGCTCAGTCATTTATAAGGTGCTTTCTAAAATCCTCGTGAGAAGACTGTCTCCAATGTTAAATAGAATAATTGCTGCTGAACAATAAGCTTTTTTGCTGGGAAGAAGTATTTATAATAATATATCTTTGGCGAAAGAGATGATTCAGTTGATTAATAAAAATGTTCGTGGTGGCAATTTCTTTATGAAAGTAGACATGGTGAAAGCATATGACTATATTGACTGAGATTTTCTATTGTATGTGATAAGTGCTTTCGGTTTTTTCTTACAAGTTTTGCGAGTTAATCCAACAGTGTATTACTACTCCTTAATTTCTATTGTCATAAATGACACTGCAAAAGGTTTTTATTACTAGTGATCGTAAATTGCGTCAAGGTGATTCTCTATCGCCATACCTCTTTATTCTTGCTGAAGAAATATGCGGATGATGTTATAATTTTCTTTAATGGAGGGAGGTCTTCCTTAAAGTATATTAGTGATACTTTCAAGACATAAGAGGATTGGTCGGGGCAGGTGGTGAGCAAAGAGAAATCATTGTTTCTTTTTCTCTAGTTATATTCTGGATGCCAGGCAACATAGGTTATTGGAGTTGGCGTATTTTTCTGAAGGGAGTTTTCCTGTGAAATATTTGAGTGTTCCATTTATTTTTGGCTGTTTGAAATGTTCTCATTTTGATGAGCTTTTGTCTCATATTAGAAATAAATTGGGTGGATGGAAATCTCGGGTACTATCTTCTGGTGCCCATTTTTATTATTAAGGCATGTGGTGTCTAGTATACCTGTGTATCTAATTTTTGTGATTCATGCACCGAAGAGGGTTTTGGATGATTTAAATCTTCTTATCAGTAATTTATTCCGGGGTTCATTAGATGGAAAATTGAAGAGAAAGTGGCTAGCTTGGCACAAGTTTTGTAAACCGAATTGTGGGGGAGGTATTGGTTTGAGGAATTTAGGGAGATTCAAACCTCTTTCATGAAATATGCCTAGAAGATGCTTTCAGAACACTCCATTTGGACAATTTTTTCAAAGCAAGTTATGTTCAAGGCAAGCATATATCTATAGTTGATGCTAAGAAAGGATCTCGGTTCTGGAAAACAATTATGAACTGTGTACCAAACATTCTGACCAACTCTACTTGGCGTGTTAGAGATGGACAATTATCTTTTTGGTGTGATAATTAGAGAAAACTGGGACCTTTGGAATTTGATATTCCCATTACTAGCCAGCTTGATTTGTTGGTGAGAGATTGTAAAATTAATAATGGTTGGAGATAATAAACTGAAGAGGTGCTTGAGAGTTTGGGTGATCTAAGGAGGGAGCGAAGATCTTGATTTGGAAACCGAATGTCTCTGGCAAACTTGGATCCAGCCCGAATACATATGCCCATCCATGCCACTGCAGCTTTAAAGGAAGTCCAAAGAGATTCCATTGAAACCTTTCTCCCTTCCATGCAAGCACGACACCTCCACATCCAAAGAGACCAAGTCAATATAGCAGGAATTAACCCAAATAAGGTACCCTTTTTAGCCGACTTAGATCCCATTCGAAACGATAATTTCACTTTCTCTTTCCAAGGTTTTTTTGGATCAAAAGGCAAACCCATGATATGAGAAGCATGACCCCAAATTTTCGTAGCAACCATACCCATCGCTAGAACGTGATCTTGGTCATCAAAATTCCCTTGCTCACAACATTCACATTTAGACACTAAAGGGATACCTATCATGCGTAGCCTTTTATCAACACTAAGACGAGTGAAAAGCTTTCTAAATAGCCATTGAATATTTTCAAGAAAGAGTAGCATGCCATAGCCACTTAGCCAAGGGTATTTTTGGTGCCCGAACCCAAGTACGTACATACATATAAGACTATTTGCCAAGAGTGCTTTTTGTAGCTAAAAGCATGCTTTTTGTGGAAAATAAGTATTTGCCACAAAATTCATTCGTGGGAGGCTTCTGGCAAATGCTCCGCAGCAAATACTACTTATTGCCACGAGTAGGCATTTTCGTGGCAAATAGCTACTTATTGCCACCACTAGATCATGGCTAAAGGCCATATTGGTAGTAGCAAAAAAGCCTAGAAATGTATTACCTCTCGTAGGAAATGTCTATTTCCCACAAAGTGTTTCTGTGGCTATTAACTATTTACCACATAATGGTCTAGAGGAGAATCAATGTTTACTACCAATCACATGATTATAGTTTGCATCAACAATTTTTTTATCACGAAGTCCAATCCTGTACATTACTTTATTCACAGGAATATGTTCATCTCTAAAGTTATATGTATTCGTGGTTAATAATATATTATTTACCATCACTCCAGCTCAAGACAAATATTTTTTGCCTAGAATTTCATACCTTGGCTAAAAGACTTTTGAATACCATTTGGTATTTGATAATAACAATTTACAACAACAATCGTTTCATCAATTTGACATCCACACACACACACACACACACACACACACACACGCATATATATGCAAGTAGCTAGTCATTCATCAAGTTATAGAATAAACATATATGGACATTGTCCATTTAATATTAGCCTAAACCACTACTATTTTTCAAAAGGATGATTCTCCAAGCTCCCCCTCTGCATGTACTCATACACAAGTAGCTCTTTTGCTCCCAACAGTATGCCAGTAGCTTGGTCAAGTTGGGATGAGATAGTCTTCCTAAAAAGATTACTTCTGATTGCACAATTAGATTGAAACAGAAAAATAAAAAAAAGATAATAGTAAGCAGTACATTCAAAACTGATGTTGAAAAAGTACTTTATTGGAGAAACACTAACTTGAATCAACAGATAACACTAAAATACATATGAAGACAGCAACAGATAGTACTTCACCAAAGAAGTCAAACAACATTCACTTTAACTAGTTTCCTCTAAGTGGAACATATGTTAGAAAACTGGATCCTTATAGGCAGATCTAAGTGAGTAAGTGGAATAACGCTATTCCACATATGTTTTTCTCAGGCCATTAGCACATAAATAAAATCACTTAATGAAGTGCTAGAAATAATATGATATATGTAAACTGTCAAGCTGAAAGTTAAATTAATTATGATTTGTCTTAAGAGACTTTATCAAGAACATATGTTGAATAAATGCCAAAGGATAGTTAAAGAAAAAAAGGCAAAGGCCACACTTGATTAACAATGAAATAAAATAAATAAATAAATAAGCAAAAAACTAAAAAACTACATGTTGAATAAATGGTGACGGTTCCACCAGCCTACTCAATCCCATTTGTCTCAATACAATTGAATATGACTAAGATAATGGGGACATAGCAAGTATTTTACCCTTAACTAAGAAGACATCCCCAATATACCTCTTTTTAAGCCCTGTAAGTAAGAGATTAGACAAATAAATAAACAACTAAATAAGTAGCAAATGGGCCAAACCTGTGAACTATAGAAGAAGAGAATAAACAGAAAATTCAACTAAAACCCTGAGAAATAGGATAAACTAAAACATAGCTTTTTTAGAAATAATAAGCTCAGAGAAAATCAATGCTCATATTTATACATTCCCATTTGTTTTGTTCTGCTACAAGCCATGACTTAAAAGCTGAGAATAGAAGAGAAGTGGTGATACCTCCCAAGACACGGCCCAACATCAAAACCTTGTAGTGAGGAGAATGCTTGGTGATGCAGCTCAGTATGTATGTTATGCAATATGTCACACATGCTCTCTTTTGACCCCTGCATTCAGTTAGTGAAGGCAAAATATAATGGGAAAACAATTTCAGTCGATAAAGCAT
Source organism: Platycarya strobilacea (assembly GCA_036898215.1). Lineage (NCBI taxonomy): Eukaryota > Viridiplantae > Streptophyta > Magnoliopsida > Fagales > Juglandaceae > Platycarya > Platycarya strobilacea. Next base: position 32,938,422 of record CM072547.1, read on the forward strand.
GAATAATTCACAAACAAAGTTATGAGAAACTCTTACTATTTGTCGGCCAGAGATCCAACAATTGGCCCAAACAACATTGAGGACCCAAACCTAGCAATAAAAAGCTGTCCAATTTCTCCTTTCCCAAAACCATTCTGACTATAGAGATAGTATACATAAGGACCCTGCAACCAATTCTCGGGTATTGCCACACAATTAAAAATCATTAGACAAATGATTACAACTATCACTACTAACTTCAAATAATTAGTAATATTGATAGAAATCAAAATAGAGACTAAAATCATGCACCAAACCATATAGGCATCAGAGTTTTTACTTTATCCACCTTTCTTCTACTCAATTACACACCCAACTAAACAAGCATCAGAGATAAACAAATAAAGACTCGAATTTGGAAGTCGCTACACACAGTCAGCCAACAACAGATAATAAACAATCAATTTTTACGTTAGCATTGCCACCATGTATGATAATAAACAATAAATTCTTAACATAAACGGCATCTACGAATTTCTACCATCAAAATCTAGAATTTGAATCAATAATTATCATAAACTCGAGCAATGCAATATAGAATTCAATAAGAAAGTAAATAAATAAAAAAATCTTAGAGGAGAGGAGAGGAAGGAATCAGATGGGCTATTCCTTGAGAAAAAAAAACTAGAGAGAGAGAGAGGGGAACAAAGAGAGGGAACGAAAGACGAACGGAGAGAGATGTTGTTCGAACACGAACCACTTTAATGCCCCTTAGAGCCCCTTAGCACCAAAACCCTAGAAACCCAAAATTTACCTCCATAGATAATCAAGCTCGAAGATCTCTAATAAGCTGTAATGCGAGTTCTGTAGCTTCGATCGAGAGAGAGAGTGAGAGATAGAGACAACGCAGAGAGAGACGATGGAGAGAGAGCCCCACCTTGGAAGCAAGGTGACTGGAGCGCGACTGTGAGCTTCGAATTTTACAATTGGCGTGAGAGGGTAGGAGAGAAAGGGTCTCGGGGGGTTATCGCGTTGAGAGAGAGAGAGAGAGAGATATGGAATTTAGGGGGCCAGGTGTATTGTCTTGATTAAGTTTTAAAGGAGTATTTGCGGCGCTTCATAAAATTCGCTTCATAAGCTCCGCAAATATTCATAAAATTCGCCACAAAAAATCAAACTAAGAATTTTCGCTCATTTAAGATTAGAATTCGCCCAACACAAAATAAGTATACTTTGCCGTGGTTGACATATAATCTCCCACACACTATATATAAAACTTTAATTTTTATTATTTTTTCTTTTGTCAAATATTTAATATATGAGTAATAAATAAAAAAATTAATTAATTTAAGAAGAATAAACTAAAAAAAATAGATTTCAAATTTTTTTAAAAAAAGTGTGTAATAGATTGAAAAGTTGTGTAGGATGACTCTTAAGTTTATTTGTCGCAAAAAATAGTTGTATCAAATAGTGTTTTCCCATGAAGGTCTCCCTAGCAAAATCAAGTTTATTTGTCACGATATAAAATCGTCATTAAAAATATTATTTTTCGTCACAAAATATTATTTCCCACAAGGTTTTATTTGCGGGCATTGTATCATGGTAAAAAGCTTATTTTTTTCCCACAAATACTTTTCGTGTCATCAGCTTACTATTTGCCACGATTGTATATGGCGGAAAAAAAACTCGTGGCAAAAACCCCTATTTATTGTAGACAATCTCAAGCCTCCAATAGTATAAATTGAATTATTATTAAGTAGTATGCAATAATTGGTGGAAATCACAACTATCAAATCTCTTATAAGTCTAAAACTATTTCTTGATCTTATTTCTATAAAATGAACTTATTTCATCTTAAACTCAATATTTCTATTATTATTTACAAATTATCTTAATTATATAAAAATGATACAAATTTTTTCAATGAGGACTATTGGAAAATATTTCAAATAATAAATTATCTATGTGCAAACGCTTTGTAAACTAGAGAATATATAAAGGAACAATAACAAAATAGAAATAGAGAACTCGGTATTGAGATACGTTGTGATGGATGCTTTCTTTGAGAGTAGATTTTGCCGTCTCTAAATTAACATGTACTAGGCTTATTGACAGTCTATTCCTAAGATATAACAACGACGGTTCCCGTTAATCTCCTTATTGGTGCATGCGAAAAGAGATACTCAAACCCAATATAAAATAGTCAAAGTCCAAAGAAAGAGAAAGAAAAGAAGAATGAGCGATTCTCTAATTTTTGTAGAGAATTGTTGGAGTGTGTAAAATAATGGTTGGAGTTTCCTATTTATGGAGAATGAAAGGACATTTGTGAAAAGTCATAACTAGAACGAAATGATACTTGTGAAAATCACAACTTGTTTAAATGAAATAATACTTTTGAAAGGTCTCAATTTATTTAAATGAAATGGAACTTGTGAAAGATCACAACTTATATAAATGAAAAAGTATTTGTGAAAAGTCATAATTAGAATGAATGAACTCTCTTGAGAAATCACCACTTCTCAAATATTGGAGAATATATTGAAAAGGTTTCTAATTTACCAAAAGGTGCAACCCTTTATTTGGTTGGCAAGAAGTTAAAGCTCATATTCCCAAGAGGCATATATTGGTTCAAGTTACAATGACACATTTTCATTTAAAACTAGACATTCGAACAAATACATTGAACAATAGTGATGGTTCACAATTGTTAGTTACTTAATATTAAATATTTTAATCACTTTTAAGTCTGAAAAACCAACAATCCCCCACCTAATTAAAATATTTTAAAAGATAGAATAGAACAAACTTTTCTTTGGGCTAAATACTATGCATCAATAGAGGCAGCTTGTGGCTTTAAATGTCTATATAGTTTTATTGTGTTTCCATCTGAAAGATCCATGGTGAACCAAGTCTTGAACCAAAATCTTTTAGCCCAGCCTTCTTCACACCACACACATAGTACAACATATATCAAGTTCCTTTCAAGATAGTGGCATAAAGGTCGTGCACTGTATATTGGATTGATGAGCGTTTAGGTAATTGCCCAATTACCATAGACTCCAACCCCATAGTCACACTAGCATAGATGAGTCCTACAAGGGTACATGCAATTCAACACCTCGCCTTAGTCTTGGACTCATTCAAAGCATTTCACTTTTCATTTAACATTGCATTTGTAGCACTCACATCCTAGGGATGAACCTATAATAATATTTTAATAGTGCTATCCAGACACTCAAGTAGTTTGTTCATCCCATTGAACCTTTTTCTTGAAATCTCCAGCTAGGAAGGTTGGGTTGCCGCTATTGGTGACCTAATTAATGGGCTTCAGTCCCACCCCCTCAATGTACATATAACCTTCGACTTTTTCAGACCTTTCATCAAAGGATCTGCTAGGTTATCTTCTGACTCTATATATTCCAAAATCAAGTATCCATTTTTTATCAGGTATCTTATCGTAGAATGCCTTATACTCAAATGTATCATATTATTACTAAAGTGTTTATTATTACAAATAATTATCATAGCCTAATTATCACAAAGAACCAAAATAGCTGGCATTGGTTTTTAATTACTAAATATTCTAATAATAAGTTCTTAAACCACTCCACCTCATTTTCGATTTTATCCAAGTCTATTAGTTCAGCCTGTATAGTAAATCGTAAAATCACAATTTGCTTGGAAGATCTCTGAGCCACAACTGCTCTACTGAGAGCGAAAATATATCCACTCATTTCCTTACAATCTATCATGTTAGTAATCCAGCTGGCATCACTGTATGCTTCTAATGCAGTAGGTTACTCAGATAATGGATACTATATGTTACGGCTCCTTTCAAATATTTAAGAATTCTGTCCAATGCCTTCTAATGGGAATCATTAGGTTTACTAGTATATTTGCTAAGTCTACTCACAGTATATGAAATATCAAGTCTAGTATAATTAGCAATATACAACAATATATCGATAATCTGGGAATACCTAAGTTGTGACACAAGATCTCCAAGATTCTTACTTAAATGCAAACACGAATCAAGAAGAGTACTAACAAGTTTGCATTCAAATCTCTCAATTTGTTAAGAATCTTTTCAATATAATGAGATTGATTTTTGCTAATACCATCATGAGATCTCATTAATTTAATACCAAGAATTACTTCTGCCTCTCTCATGTCTTTCATGTCAAATTTCTTAGATAAAAAGTTTTTAACATCAAGAACAATATCTATATTAGTACCAAATATGAGAATATTATCAACGTAAAGACATAGCATTAAGCATGCACATTAACGATTTTAGTGTATAAACACTTATTAGATTTGTTTATCTTAAAATCATATGATAAAATTACTTCATCAAATTTCCGGTGCCATTGTTTAGGGGCTTGCTTTAAACCATAGAGAGATTTAATAAATCTACAAACTTTTCTTTCCTATCCTGGAACCACAAACCCCTCTGGTTGATCCATGTATATCTCTTCTTCTAGATCATTATTAAGAAATTCAGTCTTTACATCTATTTGGCGAATCTCAAGTTTATGGATCGCTGCTAAAGCAATTAGAACACGAATTGTGGTTATTCTAGTAATAGGAGAATACATATCAAAATAATCGATATCCTCTCTTTGTGTAAAACCCTTATCCCACTAGCCTAGCTTTAAATTTATCAATAGTACCATCAGGTCTCAATTTCTTGTTAAAAATCCACTTACATCCAATGATTTTACATCTAGGAGGAAGATCACATAAGTTCCAGGTACCATTAGTTTTAAGAGATTCCATCTCATTATTTACTGCTTCTTTCTAAAAAGTAGAGTCAATGAAAAGCATGGCATCCTTGAAACTCAATGGGTCTTCCTCTATTGAATAAGTATAAAAATCATGTCCAAAATCTTTTTTCTTCCTCACTCGTTTTTTTTCTTCCAAGTTCATTTTATAATGTAGATACATTCTCAAGATTAGATATGATAGTAGGTTGACTATTATTACTGCTTCTTTCTAAAAAGTAGAGTTAATGAAAAGCATGGCATCCTTGAAAGTCAATGAGTTTTCCTCCATTGAATAAGTATAAAAATAATGTCCAAAATATTTTTTCTTTCTCACTTATTTTTCTCTTCCAAGTTCATTTTATAATCCAGATACATTCTCGGGATTAGATATGATGGTAGGTTGACTATTGGCAGAAGGAAAACTTATTATCCATAAAGATCTTTCTAATTTATTTTTGAAAGGAAATAGATCTTCAAAGAATGTTGTATCCCTAGACTCCATGATGGTGTTGGGATCGATACCTTGGACATTTGATTTGATAATCAAAACCTATATGCAGAACTATGTCTAGCATACTCAATGAATACTGCATCTATTGTGTTGGGACTTAGTTTTCTTTTCTTAATTTTTGGAACATTAACTTTTGTAAGATAATCCCAAACTCTAAAGAAATTAACATTTTGTATTCTACCCTTCTAAAGTTCGTAAGGTGTCTTGTTAGATCCCTTAAATGGTACTCTATTCAAGATAAAAATAAGATGCAAGTATTGCTTCCCCCCACCATTGCTCAGGTAGGCTAGAACTAAAGAGCATGCATTTGACCATATCTACTAATGTTTTATTTTTTTCTTTCATGAACACTATTGGAATGCGGAGAAGATGGAGTGATCTCATCATGTATAATACCATTCTCCTCACAATATTGAATCAATTGATTAGAAGAGTATCCACCTCCTCTATCAGACCTGATAAATTTCATTTTTCTCTCCAATTAGTTTTCAACTTTAGTTTTATAGATGACAAATTTACTAAAAGATTCATAATTTATTTTCATCAAAAAAATATAACAAAATTTAGACATATCATCTATAAAAGTAATGAAGTATTTATTACCACCTGTTGAAGAGACATCGTTAAAATAGCATCCATCACTTAATTCAAGAAGTGATGAATTTCGTATAACAGATTTAAATGACTTTCTAGGCTATTTTGATTGAATAAATGTTCAACATTTTTCATCCAAATCAACCGAAACTTTAGGAATTGTCTCTAAATCCATCATTCTTTTAACATTATGATACTTAACGTGACCTAACTGAGCATGCCACATTAAAGAGGAACACGTAGAATATGCAAATTTATTATTAAAATCAAATTTGTCTACTACATTGTGTTTTTTTCTTTTTTCTTTTTTTATGGGGAAACTGAAATACTCATTCACGAATAAAACGCTTACAAAGAAGAATCAAGCCAAAGGAGATTAGAGATTACATCTGGATAAAAACCCCACCATAAACTAATCTCTGGGACACTCAAGCCAAACTTTGCTAGAGTAGGAGCTACCAAATTACAGTTTCAGTTTACATGTTGCAAAACACATGTTTGAAAACAACTCATTAGCCTTCTAACTTCACTAATGATGTTACCCATTGCAGCAGACGAAACACCAGCTTTATGAAATTCTGTTACCACCAATAGCAAGTCGGATTCTATGATCAAATGGTGGATGCCAAGATAGAGGCAAAATTGGAGCCTTTAAGGATTTCTAAGCCTTCAATCTCCACCATATTATTTCAGCTAGTTCCTACTTTGCAACTGATGAGTGCACAAAAATGCAATCTAAATACTCTATTTAAATGCTAAGAAAAATGAGAAAATAATGGATATAACTCACGTTATTAAAATTAATGGTCATTTATCTTAAGATAGATACAAGCGTGATTTAATATATTGATGAGAATATAAAATGTCATATTTTTCTCTCTTAATGTTTGATATTTTATTCTTATTTGATACCTAAATATACTCATTATTCTTATATTTTGATTTAGGACACAAATAGAGGCATTAGGAGCAAATAAAGATAATTGTGGAATTTTAGACAGTTCTGACTTCTTTTCGTAATATGGGCATAACTCTCTCATTTAATCTTTGATTGTGCTGATTGAAGATGATATAAATCCATAAGAGAAATATCTATAACTTTTATGTTTTATGTTTTAAGAGATATCCACTCGATCCAAGACAAAATAGACCATCAAGTGGACGCACTTGCACTTGACGTTCCTGAATATTCTTCAGCCACTTGCATCAAATTCAAATGTCATCATAATATTTTCCAGCAAGCACTCCTACACCAACTTGAAAATTCAATGATCAACTCATATGCAAGATGAAGTGCACTCAAATTTCTTCAAGACAAATTATTTGACCACAAGATATTAAGTCATACAAGACAACTAATGGATAGAGAAGCAAAATTGAAATACTTAACCTACAAGTCAAATCCAGCTCATGTATAGTGGGAAAACAAATGATCAAAATGACAACTCACAAATCACTTGGATTCAAGAATGGCATATGGCAAAACAAGTTGAAATTGTGATGATTTTGTCATGACAATTTGCATGAAGCATGCTAATAAATAAAAGGGAGGGGTGTGTGTTCTAAGATCATACTTAGTGTGGGAGAATGTTTTGGAAGAGCCATTATTTTGAGAACTTGAGAAAAGAAAAGATTTTCAATATGTGTAACTAAATTTTCAAGGAGGGTTAGGGATGAACTTGTGTGTGTGATGGTGTTTGTAATTTATTTTTGATTCATGTATTTGGTCTTTAAATATTAAAACTCTTTTGTATTATTATTCTCAATTTATTTGTGATATTTTTCGTCTTTAAATAATTATAGAATTTATTTCGTTTATGGATTCAGTCATATTTTTTCTATCGAGTGGATTAGTTTATAATTATGTTTGGAACAATTGATTGTCTATATTGATTTAATTCTCTGCTGCAATATCGCCTCTTGGGTATATTGTCGTCGTTGGATTTTTTCAATATTGATAACAATTTATTAGAATTAAGCGCGAAAAATGATTTTTCAAAAAGTTACATTTGATTTAAATTTTGGTTATTATTGTTATATCTTCCGATTAAGAATTTGGATATAGAATTCTTAATTGAGTTATCAATGAATTAAGAATAAATTTGAATACCACAAATACGCAAGGAATTCCCTACGCTCTACTTTTCATCTCATTTTTATACTTTTCAAATTACTCATTTAGTTTTAATTTACGTCACACTCTAAAATACTTTTCGCACTCGTCTAAATCTTTTTGTTAATTTCGTTACTATTTTTCAATTTTTCAATCCATCTTCCTGTAAAATCGACACCCCAAAACTATACTGCAAATGACCGCGTTATTCTTTGGGTGTAATCAAATTTTGGCGCTGTTGTCAGGGAGACGGTAGAAGAATTTATAGTTTTTTTTGTTAGTAGTTTGTAAAAAAAAAAAAAAGAGCGGTAACTCCGTTCATTTTCTTTTTAGCTTTCTGCATCTTTATTTTATTTTACTTTTTTTTTCATAATTATTTTTTTTCAGTATTATGCTTTTCTTTACTTTGCATGCGCAGGTACATAGACGCTTTTAGACGGTTTGCTAGTAGACCTGTGCTATAATCAGATTCAGAATCTAATTTTTATAATCACTTGTTTGATAATTCTTCCAATTCTGACACGATGAGTAAACACGCGGACCAACCTATTAGAATCCTCCAAGATTATCTTCATCTCACACGAACAGCCACACCATCCTATATTATGTTCTCACCTAATGTTCGTCATTTAGATTTCAAAACAAGAATGATACAATTACTTCCGACTTTCCATGGTCTAAAAAATGAAAACCCCTATGTTCATATTAGAGAATTTGAGGAAGTAGTTGCAACATTCCACAGTCAAAATACCACTAACGACACGATAAGGCTAAAGTTCTTTCCTTTTTCTTTGAAAAATAAAACTAATAGTTGGTTGTACTCACTAAGACCACAATCTATTGGAACATGGAGTGAAATGACTCAAGTGTTTTTCAATAAATACTTTCCTCAACATAAGACTAATGTTTTAAAAAGACAAATCTCTACCTTTACACAAAAGGATAGTGAGACTTTGTACCAATCGTGGGAAAGATTTAATTAATTATTGAGTATATGTCCCCACCATGAATATGAGAATTAGCGCTTAGTGAGTTATTTCTATGAAGGGTTTACGCCTAGGGAACGTCAATTCGTGAAAATGATGTGCAATGGAGAATTTTTACAGAAAAATCCCGATGAAGCCATAGAGTACCTTAATTAGCTTGCTGAAAAAGCTCATATTTGGACTAGACCTAGTGCTACTGATAGCACAAATAGGTCACGACCTACAGGAAACTCGAGTGGTGATATTTACCATCTAAGGAAGGAAAATAACCTTAAGGTTAAGGTTGAAATGCTCACCAGAGAATTAGAGTTATTGAAAACCAAAAACTCAAAACTAGCACACATGACTAATCATGCAGAATCTTTTGGGCCATGTGTTGTCTGTGGTGGGATAGATCATCATGCCCAAGAGTGTCCTACATTAGTTAAAGGATCCTCTTCCCGAAATTGCATCTTCTTTGGGAAATGTAATTCCCATGCCTTTCGGATTGAAGGACAGCTATATAGAGCATGAGTAGCATTTTCCCTGCTAGCTCCACAAAGAGGACAACCTTCTTCAACATCAATTTGCTTTTGTCTCAAGTTCTTCCTTGTAGGTAGCAAATTTTTGTCCCCTTTCCAAGAAAAGATTCAGACTTTCGATGGAACGTTCATAGCCCATATTGCCTTCCATAGCTTTCGGGTTAGTACAACATTTGAGGATTCACCATTTGTTTATAGCCAAGCAAGCTCTAAAATACCTATATCTACTTTTTACCGTATAAGTCCACTACATTGTTTTGAACATTAATAACAAACAAACCACCACTCACATAATCTTTCCCCACAAATGACTCATATTTAGTTACAATAACTTTGTTGGATTGAAATAACAATGTGTAGCTTGCCCCACTAATTAAAGATCCACTAATTAGGTTCCTCCTCACTTCTGGTACATAAAACACTTTTTCTAATGGAAGAGTATTCATAAACGTTAATTTCATTTCATTTTTTCCTAAGCCCAATACTTGTGTAGAAGTGGAGTTGCCTATCGTCAGTTTCATGCCGCTTGTATCTTGGTATGTTGAGAAAATATTATGTTTAGAAGTGATATATACATGGATCCTATGTCTGCTATCCAATCAGTAGCATTACAAGACATATAAACTTGGAGACTGTTACATACCGTTCATCGGTTCCAACGAAGTCAATCCCCTAAAAGCACCATATGAGCTTGTGGGTTAGGCGATCTTGGTTGTTCGCTACCTTGATTTTTTCTCTTCTTATTACGGCAATTTTTGGCCAAGTGACCTAGTTTGTTGCGGTTAAAACAAATGGGTTTCGTATCATCTTTGTTAATATAGGACTTTGGTTTCAATTTGTTCCCATAACTAGTTTTACCCTTATTGAATTTGGACATCCAATGTAATGGGTTCTTATGTGTTCTTTGGCCTTTTACAATATTTGTTTTAGACTGAAAAATAGAAACCAATTGTGGAACATGATCATTTTCCAAGTGTTTTTCACGGATCCTAATAGCAAATATCACGATTTCCATGGCCATATCTTCAGCTTTATGTTTAAAAGATAGGCCAAGATTCTTTCATGAAGGAGGCAACTTGTCTATTATACAAACAACTTGGAGACGCTCGGTAATAACTATTTCCCGTTGGCCCAATTCATGATAAATGATAGTTAACTTATGGGCTTGCTCTACCACATATTTGGAATCATCCATTTTAAATCCAAGAAATTGGCTTGCGGTGTACTTATCTATTCTGGCATCTTGTACACCATATTCTTTTATCAAGAGCATTCCAAATATCTTTGGTAGATTTAATGTGTAGGTAGACATCAAAAAATGTATCACTTAAATGATTTAAAATCTTACATCTATACAAATTATCTTTTTGGCATATGTTTACAATTCAACAGTATGTGCAGGCTCATGTGAATCACTAGAAGAATGATCATTTTCAATAATCAAATATAGTCTAAGTATTGAAAGATAGATTTTCATCTTTTCTTGCCAGAGTTTGAAATTAACTCTTCCAAATTTTTCGGGTGCAATAGATTTGTTTGAAGCCATGGTGACAACCAATATTATAACCAACCTCTAGTTAAACAAAGAGACAAATTCTATTTTAAGATTGTTGGAAAATATTCGAATGATAAATTATCTATGTGCAAATGCTTCGTAAATTAGAGAATATATAAATGAACAAGAACAAATTCGAAAGAGAGAACCCCATGTTGAAACAAGTTGTGATGGACGTTTTCCTTAAATTAGATTATGCCGCCTCCAAACTTAATATGCAATAGGCTTCTTGACAGTCTACTCCCAAGATACAACAACGTCGGTCCTCGTTAAACTCTTTATCGGTACACACAAAATAAGATCCTCGAATCCAATACAAAACAGTCAAAGCCCCAAGAAAGAGGGGGAAAAGAAAAATGAGTAATTCTCTAATTTTTGTATTGAATTTTTAGAGTGTATAAAATGGTGGGTGAAATTCCTTATTTATAGAGAAAATGACATTTGTGAAAAGTCACAACTAGAATGAAAGGATACTTGTGAAAAAGCATAACTTGTTTAAATGAAATGGTATTTGTGAATGGTCATAATTTATTCAAATGAAACAGTACTTGTAAAAAGTCAGCAATTAACATTAAGGAGCTCTTTTGAAAAATCCCAACTTCTCAAATATTTGATAATATATTAAAAATATTTCTAATTCACCGAAAGGTATAACTCTTTATTTGGTTGGCAAGCGGTTAAGTCCTATTCTTAAGAGGTATGCATTGATTGAAGTTATAATTATATATTTTTATTTAAATTTAGACAACTAAACTAATATTGAATAAGGATAATACTCTTATGTCTACTCCATTTGACACCTCTTTCTGACACCTTTTACATTTTAATCTTTTTTATTTTTTATTTTTATTTTACTTAAAGATTAAGGAAGTGATTATTAGTGTATTGATATTTTTTCATATTTTTAAAAAATATGTAAATACATTGAAAAATATGAAAACAAAAAAAAAATCTTTTTTTTTTTATTTTTTTATCATTTGAAAATTTTTTAAAAAAATATAAAAAATTATCAATACACTAATAATAATTTCCTTAATCATCAAATAAAAAAAGAATAACATTACCCATTGAGTAATAGTGATGGCTCATAATTGTTAGTTACTTAATATTAAATATTTTAATTATTCTAAATTTAAAAAATCAACAAGGACTCCTTAGCTAATACGAATCCAGCAGTACTCGATAGAAACGATGAATAAATTTAGAAATGAATTGCATCAACTAAGTATTCCCTTTCTCTCTCAAAATACCCTATGAGAGAACAGTTCACCTCCCGCCTTGAGGGGAGGGCGGAGCTCCAGTTTCGTTCGTCCCCTCCGTTCTCACTCCTCTTTTCTTTTTTTCTTTTTTTTTTCTCCTTTCTCGACCACCATTGTTGTACAGGGTTGATGGTGGTTTAGGGTTTTTGGGTTTGATTCGGCTTATGCAAGTTGGAGGTAGTTTGAGAGTCAAAGTCCACCATGCGCCTCGTCGTTGCGTTTCTCGACTGTCGATCTTGCAGTCAACTGGAGCTTTTGGTGAACGGAACAACTCATGATCAGCCACACGGGGTCTGTTTTGCGAGTGAGCTCAACGCTCCTCGCCTAGTTGGAGGGCCATTCCGCCGTGCGCGGTTCCGGTTGATCCCAAGTCACCAAGCTACTTAAACATGTGGGTTTCCGCTCTTAAATTGGCGCGTGCAATCTAAGCGCCATCACAGCTGGCTTTGGTTTTTGGTTTTTGTGTGGTCTGTATTTTGTTGTCTATTGGATTCTATTTTGTTTTGCTTGTATAGAAAAAATATTTTAATAGATAAATAGTATCCTAGACTTGCATCCGTAAAATCTTAATTCTCTCCTCCTTTGGAGGATGAGATTGTAGTTCACTGCTTTTCTGGTAGTAATTTAGTCTTTCAGACTTTTTGTCTGAAGAGATTTAGAAGTTGTGCCCCATCTGTATTTAGTTGACTTGTAGACTAAAATCTTCTCAGTTATTGGTTATATTATAAACTTCATTTCGAGGGTTTCAATGAAATAAACTTATTTCTTCAAAAAAAAAGTTATAAAGGAAGAGAGGATTGCAGGCAAGAAGTTGGCGGAATCACATGCAATAACACAAAAGAAAATTCTAAATACAAATAATAGTAGAAATTCATATATACACAAATGAAGGCTACTGCTAAATTAGGGAAATAAACTAACCCTCTCTCTCTAGCGATTCCCGTTCCTCCCTAAGGCGATTTTCGATGAACTTTTTCTGGGAAGGGATGGTTCGGAGCTTGGCTCCTACCGCATTTTCCCCTCTCTTTTTACTTTCCAACTATTAGTTTTCCTAATTTTCGATTTTTTTCTTCGTTTTTCGCCTCTCACTTTGCAGGTCTTCTGTTTGCTGGTGGCCTAGAGCCTACATGCGCTGCCTCTTTGGACTCACTAGGTGCTGACTCGCTCTAAAATGTGTTTTAGAAATTACTCCCAAGTATAAGAGTTGTCAAGTAATATTAGGAAAGTCCCTAAGTCATTTCCTCAAGGAATAATTAATTTAATATGCAAGTCTTTCCACTATCAAAAATAAAATGCGGTTACAATCTAAAATTATCTACAATGATATTCACAATGAGAATGGATTTCTTTTTTTCGACATTATTGAAATGTCAAGTTTCTTTTGTTTGAGATGAAGAATTAACGCTAAAACTTATGCTAGAATAATGAAAGGAAATTAATGCATCAAACTTGGGTTAGGAACAAAAAAAATGTTTGGCTAGCATCTAAGAAAGTTGTGTTCTAACGTGCTTTAACACTATTTCAATCACTTCCATAAATTAATTGGATTTGAGGACGTGCGTTAAATAAATTATGGTTATCCTTGCTTGAGAAGATAAACCATGTTCATAAACTTCATCTAATCCACACTTCCAAGAAATAAATAGAAAGTTATGAATTTTACATTCTAAGAGGCACTTCATCAAACACCATGTGTGCAAATCATATACCAAATTTTTCCCATTCTGGCAAATTCAAACTAACTCCAAAAAAATTGCACTATTTATAATCATTAAACAAAAATTAAATAAAACCAAAATAACCCAAACAAATGACGCTACAAGATAACTAATGGATTAAATTAGAATCATTGAATGTAATTAGCACACAACAACTATTAAAACTTGAACTCTAAAACTAAATAAAACCATCGAACTAAAACTACTAAGTATTAATTAATCTGAACCACCGACTAAATTTCAATGAACATACTGACAGTTACTAAATAGGAAAACAAGGTGATCTAATGAAGAATTAACCAACTAAAATAAAGGCAATACATATTAGAACAGTGAGCAGTTAGCATGAAGATGAAAATAGAAAGACAAAAATGTATGCAGCTGGAAACAAAAAAAAAAAACTCAATGAAATGATTGAGAATCACCGAATAACCATCCACTAGACTAGAAAACAGTTGGATTGAGGCTCTAAAAATATGAATAACGGAAGGGAGCACAAATTCAGAATGAGACATAAATGTAATCTACCAAAATGTTGATTACCGAAACAAAAATTGCTACAATACGTGTTGCAATAAAATGAACTAAAAGGAAAATAACATAAATGTCAACTACTGAAATAAAGGACTTGAAACCAGCCACAATAGTCTATGGATTCAAGGAAAACTGAAAGATGAAACAAGGAAAATTTGGGCAAAACTAGAGGGAGGTTCGGCCAGCTCTGGTCTACGAAAAACCCCTCCAGCAAAAACATCGAGTAATCTGCCTTCCCCTGTCTTTAGTCTCTGTTTTCCACCAGGTCGGCTTGTTCGAATGGGGTGTATTTCTCACCCACCTTTTACTGCTACCAGGTTGCTTGTCCGAATGTAGAAAACATGCTGTTGCACTTTGGGGCAGGGGCAGGGGCAGGAGCTGTGTATTGCCCATTGGTGCATGGCTTTAACTTAGGGGCACATGTATGCAGGACTTGAAATGAGGTTAATCCATGCAGTGCTTTTCATGACTTGGCATTGACCGTGATGTGCTTTGAAGCAAGAGGTGTCTTGAAGCTTGAATTTGCTGCATGCACTGGTTTGAGGGTCTTGGCCAGGAGTGCATTTTGTGAGTTGATGCAGTGGGTATGTGGCTTGTAAAGTAGGGGCTAAGTGACTTGTGTTTGACTAATTGGGTGAATCGGTGCAGGTGGAGGTGCTGCTTTGAAGTGATTGTGTCTTAACTTGAATCGCTGAAGGCCTACTGTGATGGGTTGGAATGAATCAGTTGGTGTAGGGGCCTTGCTTGAATTCGATCCAAGGAGTTGAGTGTATGGACCAATCATGAAGATCCGGGTTGATTTAATTCTTCTCTTGACCTTAAGTCCTGCAAAAATATAATAAATCTTGAGATTAAATAAACTTCTTTAGTTGTATGTAATAAATTAGAATTTAGAAATAAAAATTAATCTTTTATCAATTGAGTTGAAGTTAATTTGTCAAAACCTGATTTACTCAATTACTAGTAGGAAAAATGTGATTAATATCAAATTAAAGTGTAAAATAAAGACAATATTATGGTTCAATCAGGTGCCGATCTTCATGCCCGGATCGTGGCTTTGTCCTTCCGACAAGTGCGTCTACTTCATGCGTGGTGCTATGGCGTCCCAACAAGTCTTTGGATGCTACATATGGGTCCGACGGTATTTGTGGCCACATATTTGTCGAATTTAGCTGCCAGTGCCCTCACCTCGGTGGCACATGTGGTGTACGCGTGGTTGTTGTCTCCTTGTTTGTGACTGTGTATAGTGATGGATTCTTTTACTATTTTTTTAACTTTTTTTAATTAAAGATCAAGTTAAAATGAAAGAGAAAATTTCCATCGTTCGACCTAAATTATCACCGTGCAATACATATTTCAGCATTATGACTTTTCGTCATAGTCAAACTATTTTTAAGCAATTCCTCTCTTATTGGGAATTGGACGGATGAGTAATTCATTTGACGCCATCATGCCATTCTTTTCTAGAGTTATTTTTTTAATTTTTTTTTATTAGCTAGAAAAATAAAATAGGTTACTGCTAAAATCTGGCGAGACCATAACTAGCATGCAGGTAGTTCTGACGGATTAAATCTCAAATAATAGTGCACAAAATAGAAATGAAAAGACTTGCAGATTTGACATCTTCGACAAGACGTAACATCCCCCAACTTTGCCAAACTCATTAAAGACATTTGCAAAGCAAAGCAAGCTGCACGAAAATCCTCACTGCATCCACGTAGTCCTTCCAAATAATTTCCTGTGCTCTTTCTTTCCCTCGTATAATCGCTTTTTTTAAGGATTCGCTTATATTTCTATTAAAGAAATTCATTTCTTGTTATCATTTTCATTTGTTTTCTTGCTGTTTGTTTTTGTATACCCTATTCACTCACTGTGCATGCGTTGCATCCATATAAGAAAACAAAAATACGTACTGCTCATGGGACAGAAGTATAACGTACTTCATTTGATAATGTTAAGAGTAATAATAATGAATTTATTAAAATTTTCTTTTACAAAATATAAATTTAGATACATATCAAATTTTTTTATCATATTTAATTAAAAAAGAAATAAGAATAAAATAATAATAAAAAATTTATTTAATTTTTGAATAGTAACTCTTCAAAAATAATAAAATAATAAAAGAATTTTTTATTTAATTTTTAAATAGTAACCCTTCAAAAATATACATTTTTGAAGGATTACTATTCAAAAATTAAATAAAAAATCATTTTATTTCATTTTCTTCAATTTTTTCTCGTTATTTTTAATCAAATATGACCAAAATTTTTTAATATATATACAAATTTGTACTTTTTGAAAGAAAATTTTAATGAATCTATTGTTAATACTCTTATATGAAAGAAAGATATAAATGTTCACTTTTTTATTTTTAAGTAAGTAAATTTCATTAAAATAAAAGATGACACATGTTAGAAGAGATAGAACTTCCTGACAAATATCCCAAAATAATAATTATAGTGCAAAAATAGTGAAAAAAAAAAGAAACAAAGTGAATTCTAAGACTAATTTCTTGATCTCTATCCAAACTCTACAAAGAGGATACCATCTTAAAATACGTTCTAAAGCTAAATCACTGTCAAAGGTAGGGCAATGAGATGCCTTGATATTAAATGTCTTGAAATATTTGTTAGAGAAACCCATAAGTAGTCCATTTAACTAGATTACCAGTTAGAGAAAACAAAAATTCAAATAGACCCGCATTACAAGAGTGGATTTGCGACGAAAAAATAGACGACCTGTGATGCTGGAGTGGGGCGTTAAGGCCACACGCCAGTGGAAAGGGAGTGGGGATGGGCTGATTTGAAGGATCGGAGAGCGGAGTATTTGATGGTGCAGCACCTGTAGACGACAAGACTGTCAGAATGTGGCGGTGCGTGAGGACCACGCACGGGAACAAATCGTGCGTGAAGATTACGTGCTGACTATTTGGGCACAATTTTGCATTGTACCAGCAGATCAGCGGCAAGGAAACATCGTGGTGGGGTGCATATCGTCGTTTTATAGTCGAAAAATAATAGATCTGAGAAAATCCGAACTAGTGGAAAAAAAAAACTACACAAAAATAGTAAAAAGAAAAAGCGAAATGGGGAGGAGAGGAAGTTGCTTCCTCTCTGCCAAAAATGACCGGGATGAAATTTTTCTAGAGACATGTGAGAGTTTCTCACTCTGGAAGAAAGGTCACAGCATGGTGTCGTTAACAAATTAGCTAGGTCAAAATTACATGCATCATGTAGTTCTAAATAGAAAAGGACTTCGCCAAAAAAATAACTTTAATTTGAAAGATTGTGTATTGTCTAATAGAATAATGTTAAATACAATATTATGGTGTTCAACTCTAGAGTTTTTTTTAAAGAAAGTAGATCATCTATTATTAAAAACTTATTTTTATTTGGATATCAGATTTGTCAAAAAGAAATGCGCGAGATTTGTAAATCTTAAAATTATAAGTATAATTTCTCTTCTAATTTTTTTACTTTTCTATTTTATCATCACTTGCATAATTTCTATTCTACTATACCTAATCCAAATCATTCAAAAACATCAACAAAACATTAATCACAAAGAAATTGATGAATCTAAAAAGTTAAAGCATGAACTAGCTAGGTGATGAGATTTTATCTTGCTCGAGTTTTGTAATTCCTAGAGGATAAAATGTGATGTCCCATTAGAGGTGTAAGAAGATTGAACTGGACCGATGGATCGGACCAAATCGTTTGGACCTGGTTGGATGGAATTCAATCCGGTTTGGTCCAATTTTTGTATGGACTAAATATTTCTAGTCCAGTTTCGATCCATAGTATTTCTCCCTCTGAACTAGACCGGACCGAATGCACACCATATAAATATATATATAAATAATAGTATATAAATATTAATATTAATTTATATTAAGAGTGGTAGTATAATATATTAATATATAATATATATTCTTATAATATTAATATATTATAATTTATAGTAGCTAACTAGTTATAGTATAAAAATATAAATTATAGTATATCTATATAAAATATTAGTAATAACTTATAAGTAATAAGTGCATTATTATTATTTAATATATTATTATTGATTTATCACTATTTACTAACATATAAATTTATAATATACTAATATAATAGTATTATTAGTTATAGTTTACCAATCAATAATGTATCACTAAATTAACATTATTACCTAATTAATAATTACTCTTCTTAATTCTTATGATTACATGTAGTAATTATAAATATTAATATTACTTTTAACTATATATTTTTGAAGAATGCCATTTATAATTAAATTAGGTTGAAAATAATTAAATTTGGACTAAAAACTATTTTTTATCAATGCAAGATTTTAAATTAAATTTAGTCCATTAAATTATATTAGGTGTTTTTGGATCGGACTGGACCGCCCCTGGACCGAATTGGACTAGACCGGTATGAACCATATAAGAGTTCAGCTGGTTTAGAGTAGAAAAATTCTTGAATCGAATAGAATCGGTCCATATTTTTCTCAAACCGAATTGGATTGGATCATTTACATCCCTATATCTCATAATTTAGAATCGAAAAGGATGTGCAGTACTTCTAGATAAATTATAACTTTTTTGGATTTAAAATTGATATTAGTTTTGAAAGTTGAATAAAATATTATTATTATTATTTTAAAATTTTAAAAAATTAAATTGAATTTCAAAAAATTTATATTGAAATTTATAATTTATATAAAAATTTAAAAAAATTTAAAAATAAATTTAAAACAAAATAAGATAAATTTATAATCCAAATCTAAATTAAAACAACTTTTTCCTTTCATGATATTCTTTTTCTGTATCACCAATGATTATAATATAATGATCATTGTTGTCCTTATCTTACAAATGTAAAATATATAAAAAGTTGATGTAAATGGAATCTCAATCTCCTCCTTTGGATCGAGGCGAAAAAATAAACGTCAAAGTACTACAACTTGATATATATGAATTAGAGACATCATAACCACGCAACAACAACATCATTTGTCATAGGGCTGCTCGAGAAAATAATATAATTAACAATATTAAAAGAAGGTCATGATAAAGTGATATATATATTTAAATTAATAAATCTGTTTTCGTCGCCTGTGAACTAAATTGTTAAAATTGTAATGAACGTAAGAAATACAGCCACTCCCTTCCCATCACTAAATTATGTGAATGATTTCACTATTATTATTTTAAATTCTGTATAGTGACTTGCATAGTAATTTGCATAGTAATTTCAAAGCTTATAAATAGAGATTTCAATTATAATGAAATTTATAAGAAAATATAGAGAGAAAAAGAAAGTTTCAGTTCTTAAGAGTTTTAAAGAGAATTTCTTATTTCTCTTTTGCAATAGTAGTTTCCTTTTTTTAAGTTTCATAACACGTTATCAGCACGACGGTTCTACCAATTCTGAAGCTAGTGGCCTTATTCCTTTGTAAGTTTTTCAATATATTATTTGAAATTTTTGATATATTTTATTGATGATTATCTGTATTAATTTATAAATATATTTTCTGAGATACACATATTTATTATTTATATGTGTAGAAAATGGCAAATCTTACAAAATTGAAATTTGTTGCATTTGATATATCTGAGAAAAATTATTTATCCTGGATACTTGATGCTGAAATACATCTTGATACAATGAACCTGGGAGAAACTATTAAAGAAGGAAATCAAGCATCCCTGCAGGAACGTGCTAAAGCAATGATTTTCCTTCGCCACCATCTTCATGAAGAATTGAAAACTGAATATCTCACAGTAAAAGATCCCTATATTTTGTGGAACAATTTAAGGGAGAGGTATGAACACCAGAAGACTGTCATCCTCCCAAGAGCTCGTTCTCAATGGATGCACCTGAGGTTGCAAGATTTTAAAAGTGTTAGTGAGTATAATTCCGCACTTTTTAAAATAAACTCAGTATTAAAATTATGCGGTGAGAAAATCACCGATGAAGATATGTTAGAGAAGACTTTTACTACATTTCATGTCTCGAATGTGCTCCTACAGTAGCAGTATCGAGAGAGAAAGTTCAAGAAATATTCTGAACTTATATCATGTCTTCTAGTAGCTGAGCAGAATAATGAGCTCTTATTAGAAAGTCACCAGTCACGCCCTACTGGCTCAATATCATTCCCTGAAATGAATGGTAATAGGTTTGCATCATTCCCATAAGTGAATAGTGCATCCTTTAGAAGAAATCGGAGGCGTGGACGTGGTAGGAGAAATTATAGAAATGTTGGTCCCAGGAATGGCAACATTAAAATGGAGTATAATATACCATATCATCAGAAGTGGTACAATTCAGAGAGGGGTAAAAATCCTCAGATTAATTCTTCAAAGAAAAGTGAAGAGGTGTGCCATAGATGTGGAATGACTGGATATTGGTCACGTACCTGTCGTACGGCCAGGCACTTAGCTGATTTATATCAAACTTCTATTAAAGGAAAAAATAAAGTGCATGAAACAAATTTAGTAGAACCATGAGATGATTTATTATATTCAGTAGATGTAGACGTTACTCATCTTGATGTATCTGATTTCTTTAATCATCCTGAAAGTAGTATTGAACACTTAATTGGAGATGGAAGTGTTCCACTCAATTAATGTATTTTCTTTTTATCAGTAATAAAAGTTTTGTATATTTTGTAGAATCATGGATCACATTGATGAGCTTTTTATCTCTGAGTTGAATGATAAAGATATATGTCTGGCTGACAGTGCTACAACTCACACAATTCTCAAAGAAAAGAAATATTTTCAAAATCTAACACTAAGTAAAGCCTATGTCCATACCATATCAGGTTCATCGGATTTAATTGAGGGCTCCGGAAGAGCTTATATTGTGTTGCCTAATGGCACCAAATTTTGCATTGATGATGCTCTATTCTCTTCACAATCCAGAAGAAATTTATTGAGTTTCAAATATATACGTCGTAATGATTACCATATTGAAACGACCAATGAAGGCAGTAAAGAGCATCTTCTTATTACTAAAACAATATCGGGCTAGAAGCTCGTATTAGAAAAACTGTCTGCTCTATATTCTGGATTGTATTATACAAAAATGAAAACAATTGAATCATATGTGGTAATGCACCAGAAGTGCATTGACCCTAAAGTATTTATGACTTGGCATGATCGCCTTGGACATCCGGGTTCTATAATGATGAGACGAATTATTGAAAATTCGCATGGGCATCTCTTAAAGAATCAAAAGATATTTCTACCCAATGAATCTCTGTGCTCTGCATGTTCTCAAGGTAAGTTAATTATTAGACCATCTCCCTCAAAAGTCATTGTTGAATCTCCATCCTTTTTACAAAGGATTCACGGAGATATATGTGGGCCTATTCATACATCAAGTGGACCATTTAAATATTTTATGGTTCTAATTGATGCATCTAGTCGATGGTCACATGTTTGTCTTCTTTCCACTAGAAATGTTGCATTTGCTAGACTTCTTGCCAAATAATTAAACTACGAGCACAATTTCCTGAGTATCCGATTAAGACCATTTGATTGAATAATGCAGGTGAATTTTCATCTCAAGTTTTTGATGATTATTGCATGTCAATAGGAATAGATGTTGAATATCCTGTTGCCCATACACACACACAAAACGGTTTAGCTGAGTCTTTGATAAAAAGGCTTCAACTAATCGCTAGACCTTTACTTATGAAATCAAGACTACTTATTTCTATTTGGGGACATGCTATACTTCATGCAGCATCTCCAATTCGCATTAGACCATCTGCATATCATAAATATTCTTCATTACAGCTTGCATTTGGTCAACAACCAAATATTTCTCATCTTCGTACTTTTGGATGTGTTGTATATGTTCTAATTACACTTCTACAACGTACAAAAATGGGCCTTCAACGTAGACTTGAGATATATGTTGGTTTTGATTCTCCATCCATTATTAGATACCTTGAACCCCTACAGGGGATATGTTTAAAGCACGTTTTGAGGATTATCATTTTGACGAATCAAATTTTCCGTTAATGGGTAAAGAAAAGTCGGTGCCTGAAGCATGACAAGATATTACCTGGGATAATAAGACCCTGTCTCATTTTGATCCTCCTACAAATGAATGTAAACGGGAAGTTCAAAGGATTATTCATTTGCAAAATGTTGCAAATCAGTTACCGGATGTATTTACTAACACTAAATGTGTAGTAAAATCTTATATTCTTGTTGTTAATACTCCAGCTAGGATTAAAGTCCCTGAAGGACAAATTGTCAAAGCAGCAATAGGTGAATCTAAAATACGCCTGAAGCGTGGAAGACCTATTGGTGCAAAAGACAAAATTCCCAGAAGAAAAAGAATACAAAATGAATTTGGTGTTCCTGAAGAACACGTACCCACAATACAGGCCACAAATATAATTGGTGCTCCTAAAGAGTTTAAATCTTCTATTCCAGAACCTCCTGAAGAGGAAACTCTTGAAGAGTATAAATCTCCTAAAAAGGGACCTCCTGAAGAGGTGTGTCATGAAATGTTTTCCCCTGAAGAGGAACAGGTACCTGAAAATAATGAGATCTCAATACATTTCATGAAAACTGGAGAAATTCTGGATAGAAATAAAACTGTTGTCGACAACATATTTTCATATAAAATGGTCCTTGATATTACCAGAAGTAATGAAGAAAGTGAGCCAAAAAGCGTCGAAGAATGTCGACGTAGAAATGATTGGCCAAAATGGAAAACAGCTATTGAAGCTGAATTAAATTCGCTAGCAAAACGAGAAGTATTTGGACCTGTTGTCCAAACACCAAAGGGTGTAATGCCTGTTGGATATAAGTGGGTATTTGTACGAAAACGTAATGAGAAAAATGAAATTATGCGATACAAAGCACGGCTTGTCGCACAAGATTTCCTACAGAATCCCGGGATTGATTATGAAGAAACACACTCTCTCGTTATGGATGCAATCACATTTAGATTTTTGATTAGTCTGGTTGTTACAAAAGGATTAGAAATGCGGTTGATGGATGTGGTCACTGCATATTTATATGGATCCTTAGACCATGACATATATATGAAAATCCCTAAAGGATATAAGATGCCTGAAGCATCTACAAGTACATCTAGAAATATGTACTCAATCAGACTACAAAGATCTTTATATGGGTTGAAGCAATCCGGACGCATGTGGCATAATCGCTTAAGCGAATATCTATTGAAAAAAGGATTTGAGAATAATCTTATATACCCATGTGTTTTTATTAAGAAATCAGAATCCGGATTTGTCATTATTGCGGTTTATGTTGATGATTTAAATATTGTGGGAACTCCTGAAGAGATCTCAAAAACTGCTATATATTTAAAGAATGAATTTGAAATGAAAGATCTTGGCAAAACAAAACTTTGTCTCGGCCTGCAGCTTGAGCACTTGCCAAATGGAATTTTTATTCATCAGTCCATGTATACTGAGAAAGTCCTAAAGTATTTTTATATGGACAAATCTCATCCCTTGAGTACTCCAATGATTGTTCGAACACTTGATGTGAAGAAAGATCCATTCCGTACTTGTGATGACGATGAAGAAATTCTTGGTCCTGAAGTACCATATCTCAGTGCAATTGGAGCTTTGATGTATCTTGCAAATTGCACTCGACCAGATATTACATTCTCAGTTAATCTGCTTGCAAGATATAGTTCTGCACCAACTCGAAGGCATTGGAATGGCATTAAACATGTCCTTCGTTACCTTCATGGTAAGGTTGATATGAGATTATTTTATCAACGTGGTTCATGTCCAGAATTGATTGGGTATGCAGATGTAGGTTATCTTTCAGACCCACACAGAGGTAGATCTCAAACTGGATATTTATTTATTTATGGAGATACTGTCATATCATGTAGATCTGTTAAGCAGACACTATCTGCTACCTCTTCAAATCACTCAGAGATCATTGCTATTCATGAAGCAAGTCGAGAGTGTATTTGGTTGAGATCAGTTATTCAACATATCCAGGAAAAATGTGGACTTCCCATGATCAATAATAGCCCAACAATCTTATATGAAGATAATACTGCTTGTATCACTCAAATCAGAGGAGGATATATCAAAGGTGACAGAACCAAACATATTTCACCGAAATTCTTTTATACTCATGAACTTCAAGAAAAAGGTGAAATTGATGTCAAGCAGATACGATCTAATAATAATCTGGCAGATTTATTCACAAAGGCGTTACCAACTTCCACATTCAAGAAGATTGTGCATAACATTGGAATGCGAAGACTCAAAGATCTTTTGTCATGTACTTTTTAGGGGGAGTAAATGCGCTGATTGTATTCTTTTTCCTTCGCTGAGGTTTTGTCTCACTGGATTTTCCTCTGCAAGGTTTTAATGAGGCAATCTTAAAGCACTTGTGGATACATAAGAAGACTGTACTCTTTTTCTTTCACCAATGGTTTTTTTTCCCATTGGATTTTTACTTGGCAAGGTTTTAACGAGGCAAATTCCTTATTGACGGTCATTCAAGGGGGAGTGTAATGAACGAACGAAATACAGTCACCCCCTGTCCTACCACTAAATTATGTGAATGACCCCACCACTATTATTTTAAATTCTGCATAGTGACTTGCATAGTAAATTGCATAGTAATTTCAAAGCCTATAAATAGGGGCTTCAGTTGTAATGAAATTCATAAGAAAATATATAGAGAGAAAGAAAGTTTCAGTTCTTAAGAGTTCTAGAGAGAATTTCTTATTTCTCTTTTGCAATAGTAGTTTCCTTTTTTTAAGTTTCATAACACAAATATAATTGTTGTAGGGACTGTGACATTAATATAGCTAGGATGGAATTAAGGGGTACTACCAAGCTCATTGCAAATATTAATGGGTGGCCCTACAGTTGGGAGCTCCCACTAGTTCATTCTATTTGTTTTTTTTTGTACTTTTTTTACACGTATTTTTTTAATCTTGAATTTAAAATATTGATTTAATCACTAAATAAAAGAAAAAGAAATTCAACGGTAACCCTCAGCTAAAACTACCAACAGAAAGAATAGATTTTTTTAATATTAATATGATGTCACTAGTAATATAGTAATATACTGTTCGATCGTAGTTGTGCATGAGATGACAATCTAGATTCTTTCTTTGTAAGAAGGCCGGTCATGCTAGCAGCGGATCGTTAGGTAATTTTCTTTTTTCATATTTTTTTAATTAAATATTTTTAAAAAATAAAAAATATATTAATATATTAAAAATCATTTTCTAAATTATTAAACAAAAAAATTAATTTAAAAAATAATCATTTAAAGTAGTACATTTGGGACAGCATTGTAAAATTATTCTGGTAAGAAAGTGTGATAAATATCATTGAATTGCAGAATCATTAATTCATTATAAAATTAATGAGTATTTTTTTAACATAATTAATTACCTTTATGCGGAGAGGTTAATTAATGCGGAACCTGACACTACGCAAACACAAATTAAATGCTTATACTTAGTTGATTTTGTTTCTTTTTAGAGGTAAATTAAATGAGATAAGTAAAATTAAAAATTAAAAATTATTAGAATTATTTTCTACTATTATTTTTATTTTAATATTAAAAAATTATATTTTTATTTTTATTTTATATAAAAATTTAAAAAATTTATACTAATTACTTAGATTGAAATGAGATTAAATATTTATGAAAATAAACGATAATTTAGGTAACAAATCTAAATATATGAATTTGCTTGCCAAAGAGCCTTTCTATTTGAAAGGAAAATCATTCTAAAACTTTACTAATAACAAGAGAACATGAAGAATTACAGACATTACAACATTGATCTAGAGACCAATTCCATCCCCTCTTCAGGTAACAAACTTGATTCCTTTGTTAGACAATGAGCAACATCATTGCCACTCCTTTTTACAAATGAAACTTGCCAACACTCAATATTTGAAAGAACTTTTTTTGTTTCTTGAACTATTAGACCCGCATTGTCCCATCTAGTAGTTTGCTTGTTCAGTTCCTTGAACACATGTTGGTTACCACCTTTTAGGATTACAGAGTTGAATTCCAAATCCCTTGCCATAATAGCTACCTAAAGTGCCCCCCCTATTGCCTCTGCAAGTAAAGGGTCCATGAAGCCTCTTTTTGACAGTTTCTTAGCAGCTAAGATAGTGCCTTCATGGTTTAAGCAACCACTCCAATGCCTATTCTGTTTCGTTCTTTATTTAAGGTAGCATCCCAATTAATTTTTATGAGACCAGCAAGAGGAGGGATCCAAGTTACCTGAACCTGTGTTTGTCAATAACCTTGATTTATCTTGCCTCTATCAATTTGTGCTTCCTCATATTCTTCTAGAGACTTGGTTGCTGATTTTGCTACTTGAGTAGGATGCACGAAAGTATCTTCAAACAACAACTTGTTCCTTCTAATCCATACAGCTCGAGCCATAACTATATGAGCTGGATTGGAGTTCGATGAGAAATCTATATTCGCCTAGGTCTTTGAATTTTATCCATCCCTCAAATCGCCAAACTTGGATCATGGTGGATCGAAAGCCTTTACTATTTATTTACTTCTCAAATATCACTCCCCCGACAACACAGAATTTCCTGTGCAAACTACTTTCTTTCAAATTAGTTGTAGGTAACATGTGAGATTCCAGATTTACGTGTATTATTCTCGGTATAATTATTTTAATTTATTTTAATAATATTATGGGTTGTCTTTTATTTGTTTAAAATATTTATTTGAGCTATTTGTTAGTAAGTGTTAGTTTTATATTATTTTTATAATTAAATGTTGAGTTACAATACTGTTTTTATTAATTTTAATATGAGATAATTATTTTAATAATTGAAATTAAATTCCTTTATTTTATTATGTGATCTTATTTGATGTGCTCTCTTAATATTAATTAGTGTTCTATAATTAAATTGTTCTTTCAATTAAATTGTTTATTGTTGGGTTTTAAATATTTTATTTTATTGATATTAAATTGTAGTATTTTCAGTTAGCTTTTATTTAATTTATTGTGCTTTTTCTAGTAGTCATCTTTTTCTTCTTTTCTTTCTTTTTTTCCTTTTTCTCTTTCTCTTTCCTTTTCTTTTTCTTTTCTTCTTCCCCTGCCTTATTCCCCTGACCCGCGCGACCAACGGCTCCCCTCCATCTGTTTTCGTGCTACCACTATCCAGCCCAGCCACCACCCCTATGCCGGCCGCCTGCCCTCACCGTCCCCACCATTAGGACCGCCACCTGCCGGCTGGCCTACCTTAGTGATCCCAGCCCCGGACCTCCTCCCACCTCCCCTCAATGGGCTGAAACCTGAATGGGTATTGTAATACCTATTCATGTGTTATACGGCCACCACAGGTCACCACCGGCCACCATCTCTTCACCACTTCATCATCGGCCTCCTAGCTACCTAACCCACCTCTGGTAGGCCCCCCCCCATTC
Organism: Platycarya strobilacea; assembly: GCA_036898215.1. Lineage (NCBI taxonomy): Eukaryota > Viridiplantae > Streptophyta > Magnoliopsida > Fagales > Juglandaceae > Platycarya > Platycarya strobilacea. Next base: position 32,966,396 of record CM072547.1, read on the forward strand.
CTCCCATACGACCAAGCCACGAAATAGTTTTTAAAACCCACGGGTTGAGCAACCCAGCCGTCGCCTGCCGCCACCGTGAGCCTCACCTCCACCACCAAAATTTTCCCCCACCTCAGGCGACCATCCCAATAACTCAGCTCTTCAAACCGGAGCCTCACCTTCCCGGTACAACCCCAAATCCGAAAATGAGTTTCCACCCTTTTGGAGCTCGATCCGCCACCTTTCGGTGGTTGTATTGCCACACCATTGCATTCATGAGATTCCTCACCTTCCAAAGATTATCTCCCTTAATTTTGGTGTCAAACCGAGCACTGTAGCTTAATGTACTAGTGACCGTTACGAATGTTGCAGATTGGTGTTTGCTCAAGGATTTATGTTTTTACCCGCTGTAAGTACTTTCCAAATGAATTTTAAGATTTAAATATATTTTTGGCATCAACATATGTGTTTGGTCATTGTTGAAATTTATTAATTGTTGACTATTTGGTGCATGGTCATCTGCATTGTGTATTTATGCGCATATTCATGTGTTGATAATGGAAACTGGGTTTTCATTGTGTTTATGATTTTCGGGTGCGTGTGTATCACGACCTCAAGCCGAGATGGGGCATTATCTCGGTGGAGCTTCTCTGGTCACCCGGGAGCGGAATATACTGAGTGATGTCCCCTGGGACCTCGCCGGGTGACGACGGGATCGGACGGGATGGTAACGCTCTCGTGCCGACTCCGTGACTCCTCTGCTAGCAGGAGTTAGGGGATCCCTGGTCATAGTACATGCTGTGTGTGGTTAGTTAGGCATCGCTTGTTTTGAAGTCACATGCGTGGTCATTACTTTCGGTGTGATGATGAAAATCAGGGTGTGCAGATGGTTCTTAGGGGAGATCATGGTTCATACGGTTAATAAAATGGATGTTTAGGTCATCTTCTAGGAAAGTGGTGGGTTGTATTTATTGGTTTTAGGTTGACCATTTTCTGGAAAAAAATGATTGTGGTTTTAATAGATTTACGGATATTATTTTCTGGAAAAATGATGGATGATTTTATTGGAATTTTAATTTGGGCCAAATTGGGATTTTGGCGTGTGTAGTTGTATTTGTTTTGAGAAAGATGATTTTAAGCTCATGCATACGGTGTCCTGTTCATGCATAGTGTTGTTGCATGAATGTATTTCTGTCTTTTGATTTGTTTGGATTATACCTACCTGCGATGCCATTTCTGGCATCGTAGTTTTTTTATACATATTTTGAAGAGGCTTAATATGAGGAGATGTCTCTGCAGTTGATGTACTATTATTATAAATTGTTATCTCGGAAAATTATTTTTTCCTTTTTATAAATATGTATTTTTATAATTTATCTTTCGGATGACTGTATTAAGTCTTTGTTGAAAAATTTATATTAAACTAGTTTATAAAATAATTCTAAAAATTTTGGTACTTAGCTAATGACTTTATTATCTGCTACAACTTTTATTTTATGCATGTCACGTGTTCACACACTTAGCACTTGACGTTGGGGGTGCGTGACCCGTATTGTCAGCATCCCGGCGCCTCAATTCTCGTGTTTATTTTAAGGAGAATTTGAGGGCGTCACAGGGTAATACAAACACAAACACTTTACTTTCTTCTACTGAAAGCTTTGGGTTTTCCCATCTTTTCACTACTTCATCTTCCATTGATGTATATGCACACACACAAAACCTCTCGAGCTCTCACAAGAAGAGACTAGGTTTCCTTGCTTCCAGGGGCGGACCTGTGTTGTCCATTGGCCCCCCCAAATTTTTTGAAAACCTATCTTTCATATATAGTCTATCACAAGACAGCCCCCCCAATTTTGATATTTCAGCCCCCCCCCCCAAACTCCAAGTCTGATATTTCACTCACGTAACCACGTAACGCGGGGCTCCCAATGCTGCAACTGCAACTGTTAGTAGTTACCGACTGACGTTACTAACTTACTAACTGGTTTACGGGCCTATGAACTAGTTACATGTAGGCTGTAATCTGTAGTTCAAACCAACGGTTTATGGCATTAACCAGTTGCAACCGTGGCCCATGAACCAGTCGCAACCATGAACCAGTTGCAGCACTGCCAGCATAGTTCAAACCAATGGTCTGAGATTTGGAGAGCAGCCCATTACAGACGGTGTCCTTTTGTACTGTTGCTGCAGCCTGCTCTGCCTCTTATGTTGTTCACACTTCACAGTTAACTGATTAAGGTTTAAAACTCTATTCAGCCTTCAAAATTTCGAGCTTAATATCTGCTCGTCTGTGGTCTGCCCTTTCTTTGCCTCTTATGTTTCTACACTGACTTGAGTTGCCGCTTCCGACTTCTGTGTGTCGTGGTGTTGGACGCCTGTTGCCGTGTTGGACTTGGCTGGCTGGCCCTGGGTAGTGGGTCCTATTACTGGTGCCGACGGGTTCAGGCAGAGGCAAAACCGTAGGCCCACAGTCTACAGAGTAACAGAGGCATCAAGTGAAGCAACTAAAGCAAGCTTGCTGGCTGCTGCCTACTAGTTTGCTGTAGCCTGGATGCCATTTGCAAGACTACATGTTTCGGTTTAATCTTCCAGTTCTGTTCCAACTTCCAACCCAGGTTCTACCGTAACACGACACCGTTTTCATTTTTCATTATTCTTTATATTTCTGATTTCTGCTGCTAGCTTGCTCGTGTGTGGCTTGTGCATATATTATAAATTATAATATATATATATATATAGCCTATAGGTGTATAAGTTTATAACAGTATATTATTATATAGATTTCATTTAATATATATTGTGTGCATATATTATAAATTATAATATATTATATATAAGCCTATAGGTGTATGAGTTTATAATAGTATATAGATTTCATTTAATATATATTGTCATATAGTATACTGAATTAATTCGTGCTCATATTAATATATTATATATAATTTTGTTAAAATTTTAATATTTGAGCTACTAGCATATAAAGATTTGTCATTTGGCATACATCATATATTAATATATATGTATAGGCATAGCTTGAAGAAAATTAAAATTTGTATGTTTTAGAAATGATTTGATATTATAGATTTGCATTACTGCGTATATTATTAGGCACTTCTCAAATTTATTATTGATTTATAAGTTTTTTTTTTAATTTAAAAAATATGAACAAATCAAAAACAATTGATTCTTTTTTTAAAAAGAAAGACGTGGACAAGTTAAAGAGTAATATAGAATTAGATATACATTTAGAGGACTCTGTCACGACGGAACATGATGTTTCTAGAAATGGTGAGCATCTCAGTCCTTTTAAAACTTCAAGAATGCAATCTGAAGAGATAGATGATACCTGTTTGGAACGTGATGAGCGTCCCTCTAAAACTCCAAGAATATAACCTGAAGAGAGGGATGATACTTGTTTGGAACGTGATCCAGGATTACGTCCACAAATATGGGAATTTCTTACTAACATACAAGATGAGATACGACGTGCCTATCTTAAAACTGGTCTATATCAACCTAAATTTTCAGAATATCCATTTTCAGGAATAGGCAATTAACGTTGTCGATTCCAATTTTCTTGGTTTCAAAGATATTCAAACTGGTTAGAATACTCACCTTCGAAGAATGCTATATTTTGTCTTTCATGCTACGTTTTTTACTAAAAAATCAACAGGCCATCCAAGATCAGATGCATTTACCAATAAAGGTTTTGATAGTTGGAAAAAAGTGAATGATGGAATGAATTGTCTTTTAATAGGACATGTGGGGAAAGATCCAAATTCACCACATAAAAATGCTGTAAAATGTTGTGAGGATCTAATGAATCATTCAAGACATATTGATAATCTAGTTGAAAAACAAGCATCACAAGAGATGGAGAATAATCGATTGCGACTCAAAACTTCAATAGATAGTGTTCGATGGTTGGCATTCCAAACATGTGTATTTAGAGGTCATGATGAAAGTTCTGAATCAAAAAATCAAGGTAACTTTATTGAATTAATAAAGTTTCTGGAAAATTATAATGATCAAGTTAAAGGAGTTGTCTTGAAAAATGCTCCACAGAATGCCAAATATACATCATCCAAAATTCAGAAGGAAATTTTGCATATATTTGCAAATATAGTGCGAAATGTAATTCGCAAAAAAAATCGGGGATGCCAAATTTTGTATTCTTGTTGATGAAACTCGGGATGAGTCTAAAAGAGAACAAATGACAATCATTTTGAAATTGGTTGATAAAGATGGTTTTATTAGAGAACGATTTTTTCATATTGTGCATGTCAAGGATACTATGGCACTAACTCTAAAAAATGAGATATGTGCTCTTTTTTCTTGTTACAACTTTCAAGTTGAGAATATTCGATGTCAAGAATATGATGGATAAAGTAATATGCGTGGTGAATGGAATGGACTACAAGTTTTATTTCTCAAAAATTGTCCTTATGCATATTATATACATTATTGGACTCATAAACTATAATTAGCCTTGGTTGCAGCCTCTAGAGAAGTCAAACATGTTCATTAATTCTTTATCCATCTGACATCTATTATTAATATTGTTGTTGGTTCTTCTAAACGTAATGATGAATTACAAGCTGCTAAAATTGTTGTAATTGAAAATTTGATTGCTTCTAATGAGATTGAGACTGGAAAAGGGATTAATCAAATTAGTACACTACAAAAGGCTGGAGATACTAGATGGGGATCACATTTTCAATCTATATATAGCTTGATGAGGATGTTCGATACTACTTGCACAGTTATAAATACTATCTCAAATGAAGGATCAAATTATTCTCAACGTGGTGATGCTGAAGCGGCTTACATGATATTGACATATTTTGAATTTATTTTGATATTACATATGATGAAAAAAATAATGGAAATCACTAATGCACTTTGCCAATTTTTACAACAAAATTCTCAAGATATTGTGAATGCCATGAGCCTAGTTTCAACAACAAAAGTACTCATTCAAAAGTTAAGAGATGATGGGTGGGAGTCTTATTGATGTTAGATCATTTTATGAAAAACACCAAATTGATATTCCTGATATGAATGACCAATATACTCGAGGAAAATCTCGTCGTCAAGTTGAAAGGACAACAATTGAGTATCATTTTAGGATTGATATATTTACTGCTACAATAGATTTCCAGTTGTAAGAATTGAACAATAGATTTAATGACTAAACAATGGAACTTCTTATTTGTAATGCTGCTTTAAACCCTAAAGGTGCATACAAATCATTTAATATTTATGACATATGCAAATTAGTTGAGAAGTTTTACCCACAAGATTTTACTGAGTAAGAAAAATTCCTTTTGAGAATTCAATTGCAGCACTATGAGCTTGATGTTTTCACGCATCCAGATTTTCAAGATATGTCTATATTATCTGAGTTATGTAGAGGATTAGTAATTTCAAAAAAGTCAAAAATTTATTATTTGATTGACAGGTTAATTCGTCTAGTTTTAACTCTTCCAGTTTCTACTGCTACTACTGAACGGGCATTTTCTGTAATAAAACTTGTAAAAAGTAGATTGAGAACTCAAATGGGAGATGAATTTCTTACAGATCATTTGCTAATTTATATTAAAAAAGAAATTGCTAAGAATTTTACTTCAGAAATGATAATGAAAGAATTTTATTCTATAAAAGATCGTCGTCGAGCTTAATTTGAAAAAAAAAAATTAAGTTGATCGCCCCTTCAAACATCAAATTCTGGTTCTGCCCTTACTTGCTTCAGAAGAAAACTAAAACCTTACACTGTCGATCGAGAGAGAAAGATGGCACTCAACCTAAAGATCCTTTCAATAAATCAAATTTTCTACCCAATTATGATGCTGTTTGGAATTTCCATAATTTTTAGTGGGCTATCTTTGTTTGGTACATGAACTTGCACTAAGTGGTTCGACCTTTAAGGGTATCCACAAAAAATATTTGCCAATTTAGATTATGTGGATAGTGATAGGATGAGATAATATGTTTTTAGATTAAAATCAAATAAAATATTATTAAAATGTTATTTTTTAGTATTATTATTATAATAGGATAAAGATGAATTTTTATTATATTTTATGTAGAAATTTGTAAAAATTATAATGATAAAATGAAATAAAATAGATTGAAAGTATTTTTCAATCAAAATAACCATTTATTATAAGTTGATCATCAGTAGAAGAGAAACTTAAATTAAATAATTGCAATGTGATCGAAACACCTAGGGACTATGTATTGGTCTAATTGAAACATATTATTGATGTCTAAATTAAAATTAAATAAAAAATAAAATGAAAATTCAAAATTCAAAATTAAGAAATCAGAAAATAGTTTCCTGATATATATCGAATAAAAGAAAAATATAAGAAAAAATCTAAAACTAAAATCTCTTATAAATTAAAATTATTAAATTTTGTCATGGTTTATTGAAGGGTGTGTTTTGCAAATGACCTTGAACTCAAGACAAACTGGGGTATTTAGCCACTACAGTATATGCCAGCTTTATATAGGTAGAGACATAGATCGGAAACCTAATTAAATACCGACTTTACAATCAAAACCAACCTAGGATTCCAAATTCTAAGGTTAAACACCGAGGTCAATTCCCACGTCGAATTACCGTCATCCTTTGAGGACTACGTTACTCTTGGAAGGCACAGGTGAACAGAAGAAAGAAAGAGAAAGTGCGGTTAAAAAAGACAGAGAGATCAGAGAGAGATAGTGAAAATATTGACATGACGTTTTGAAGTGACATTGAAACTGTCATCACTTCCCCGACGTGGCTCTCCATTGCATGGGTCCCTCCCTTGTTCCCTTCTTCCACCCTCTTCTTCCTCGCACCCTCTTCATCTTCTGCTTTATATTTCCTCAAATACCTCCCTTCTTTCCCCCACATCCCTCCTCGCTCTCTTCTTTCTCTCTCTGTCTGTGTCTCTGAATATGTTTTAGAGTAGTTTTGTAGTTTTGTTTGCATAAAAAAGACGTTTCTCCTACATCCTCTCAGAGTTTTCCTTTACCAAATTAGGTCTTTAAACAAGCTTAAAAAGCTTGACTTCCACAAAGAACAGCTTTTCAATTCAGGTGCAATAATATGTCAGCTGCTGTTGCGGCGGCTGCCGCAGCCGCTACATCATCTCTCAGCCGGTGCAGCAGCTCTACCAACAGAAGTTCCGGGAACCAGAGTATTCATCATCAATCATTAATTCCGGCACCGGTATCCCCACCGGTACTGAGCCGGTACGAGTCGCAGAAGCGGCGAGACTGGAACACCTTCGGTCAGTACCTCAAGAACCACCGCCCGCCCTTAGCTCTCTCCCGCTGCAGCGGCGCCCATGTTCTTGAATTCCTCCGGTACTTGGACCAGTTCGGGAAGACCAAAGTCCACAACGAAACCTGCCCGTTCTTTGGCCACCCTCATCCACCTGCGCCCTGCCCTTGCCCACTGAGGCAGGCTTGGGGCAGCCTCGATGCTCTCATTGGCCGTCTCCGCGCAGCCTTTGAAGAGAACGGCGGGCAGCCAGATACCAACCCGTTTGGCGCACGGGCTGTGAGGCTGTACCTCAAGGAAGTGAGGGACGCTCAGGCCAAGGCAAGAGGGATAGCTTATGAGAAAAAGAAGCGCAGGAAATCTTCACAAGTACAGCAAAATGGGTCGTCACAGGATCAGATCATCACCATGCAAGGGTTAGAGGCTAGATCAAGTACTACGACAATTTCAAACCCAATTGGGATCAGTTCGAGTCATGGATGTTTGGGTAATAATGCAGAGATGTCTTAGTCAAATGGGGCCCTGTCATGCATCTGGTTCTAGGGGGTTGGGCGCTGATGCGCGCTAATTGCGCTGTCTTTGAAGAAAGAAGAGTAGAACTTGTGGTGGACGATGTTGTGAAGACTGAAGGGATTAGTCCTTTGTGGTTTTTAAGTTGATTACTCTTGATGGGTCCTTTAGTAGTTAGCATGATGTACTTTGACTGTAACTTGTCTATCATTAGGTTGTACTAATCCCTTTGATAGATTATTGGGGCATTTGTTTCAGTACTCTTTGTTTTATGCACTTGTTTTGAATCTGTACTTCAACTTCATTTTATCATAAAAAATTTGCAGCTGCATCTTGTAATATCTATCGTCGGCGCGCATGATTAATGTGCCATCCATATCAATGTATGATACCCATGAAAAGTGTTACACTTGAGTGTCACAATATAATTACTTACCTAGATAATTATAGCTAATAGAACCACCTCCAAAAATCAAGAAGATAATGCATATATGCTAGGCTAACAAAAAAAAAAAAAAAAAGAGAAAAATAAGGAAGTAGAACAATGGAAACCAATGGAGGTCGGTCTGGTCCCATAATGTTTTAATCAAAGGACTCATGCCTTACAAGCTGTGAGAGATACTTCCTACGTACCAAGGGACAGCACCCGGCCTGTAGCCAAAAGGGGGAGTGCTTGGAAATCGTGTCAAGTAAACATGAGGCAGTAGATCAACTCGCCGTTATTGCTTGAAAGTTGAAACTATATATGTCTAGTAAAGAGTCACTACTAGATCTGATTATACTGAGGCAATTGGTGAGGATGGAGTAACTGTCAATTGCAAAAGGTAAGGGATGAATTAGTTAGAGGCTACGTCGACTTCGTAGAAACAAGGGGAGCATGCAGACAGTCGGTATAAAAACCACATTTGGCATCCTTAAACAATGGGAGATTTTAGAAATATATTTTGCGACCTAAGGGCTTATTTGGATTAAAAAATATCTTCACTTATCTCGTTTAATTATTATAAATTTTTATACAAATTTTTATATAGTTTATAATAAATAATTTAATTTTTTTAATTATAAAATAAAAATAATATTAAAATATTATATTATAATAATATATTATTCAACTTTCCTTTATCTCATTTCATATTTATTCACGTAAAGACATAAAGGCATGTCCACACTATTCAAGCCCACTCAATTAATAGACTAGAAGAGCAAAAAAAAAAAAACCTCTGCATCCCATTTTTGCCTCTTATTTTCATTTCTTAGTTTATTTTCGTCCTTCAACGTAAAAAAAGTCAAATTTATAATTTTCTGAAAACTCTCAAAAGACATGCACATGTAGCACAAGAGGACTTTTAGACTGTAAATCGTATTGAGGATAGTGGTAATTTTGCAATAATTACTATATGTGGTTCTCATGCACCACTCGACTCGACAACAACCACATGCGCTAGATCATTAGAATTGCCACTTCCAACATATCTGAGTTTTGTGGTTGAAAAGAGACAACTTTGATATCTTCATGCGTCGTCAATGTCTATTAAAGTTGGTCCAAACTATAATCCATTATTTTTTATTCTTGTTTTTCTTATTATATGGTAAAAATAAAAAAAGAATTCGTTTCTTGGACGATTATGTCTATAGAGATTGAGTCCTCCCTTTATATGAAGGATGAGTTTGATTCTTTGTTTAGGCGGCAAAGTGCTAGCTCTTGAACATTTGTTTGTATAGATTATAAGCAGCAGTTAATTTCAGATTAGACCAATAGTGTACTGGTGGAGTTCCAAATAGTTGATATGAGGATATCTTGCAATATCTAATCATTGATATAAGTTTCTCTTTATGAACGAATGAATGATGACATTTTCTTTAAGAAAATCTTATCTCATATCAACTCAACTTACTATTCAAACATTTCCTAAATTATCAAATCAGATAAATTGCACTTCAATTTACTTAAGATTGACACTTTGTAATCTCGTTTAATTTGTAGTTTGAAAAATAAGTAACACTATATACAATATTCCTAATATATACTCGTGTCTTTTATACTTCTTGTTATTTCAAAGAGTGTTGTATCATTTTTAATATATTAGAGCTTCTTTGGGCCAGTGTCACCTATAAGAGGTGATTATTGGAGGCCAACAAAATTTCACCATGTATGCATTTTCTCAATAAAATGGTTGTAGTGCATGATAGTAGGGAATTATTTTCTCAAACACTAGCGTCTCGGTTTCTCTCTCACCAGAATCCTGCACCATCGACATCCTTTGTGCAGTATTCAATTTCTCACCATTGACTAGTGCCATTGAATAAGAATTTTCTTAATCCCTAATTTTTCATTTCGTGTATTGATTCCTCACCATCGAAGGACTTTTTTTTGTGCATCGAAGAAGAATTTCTCACCATTGATTTCTCACCATTGAAGAAGCATTCGGTTTCGTGTAGCATTCGATTTCTCACCATCAACTAGAGGTAGTTCTCTAACAAGTTCTTAAATTCCTTGCTGATACGATCTCATATTTTGGCACAACAAAGCCCACCAAACCCAATTCTTACCATTACATGTCGATGACAAGCTCTACATTCAGGAGACGATTGGGTCTATCATCTTTTTTCATTTTGTTGGAGCTTTTGAATATCAAACACTTGCAAGGAAAACTGGTTCAGGATTTTTGGGTTTGAGTTAGAATGGAAGGAAAGATGAAGGAAGGACGATCCTTGTCTGAAACCCCCACCTGGGCTATTGAAACCATGATCACTATCATGATTCTTTTTGGGTTCTTCTTTGATGGCTTTTTGAAACACTATGGTAAGGTGCATTGCCCACCTCTCTCTCTCTCTCTCTTCCTTTCCTTATTAAATCTTGAACTTTGTTTGGATGTTTTACATGCTTCTTTGTTTACTTTTAAATGTTTCATTATGATATTTGGTATACCTTTACCCTCACTCCCATGCTCTCTCTTGCAGTGGTTAAATAAAACAAAGAGGCAACCTCTACTTGCTGTCCTGGAGAAAATGAAGGAAGTCATCCCTCGTTGCGCGCCAAAGCTCATCTAATGTGAATCCTCTATGTGGCCCTACGTGGCAATGTTTGATTGGCCTTCGTTGTTTGGGTGTTACCAGTGTCACTGGCATGAAGGTTTTCGCTTAATATATATGAGAAATATTTTGTCTGAAAACAAAGTTGGTAGATCATAAGCTTATACATTGATGTTATTTGATATTATGTAGATTTGTTGATTATATTTTTTTTTTGTAAAGTAGATCTAACATATTATATTAAAATACATCAATTTATTATAAATATAAATTTGTAAGATCTCTTTGTAGACCATAATACACACACACACACACACACACACACATATCCGAATCAAAAGACCAGTGCATCCAAAAAAATATATATCAATTTCTATCATCGGTAATAATGATATATGCAAAACCCTAAGTACCCTTTCTCTAGCTTATTCCCACCTTTAAAGTTTTCTCAGTATTCTTTTTGGATGGGAAAGATTTCATTATATTTTACTAAATAGAAGTTACAGTCGTGACTCAATAAATATAAGGAAAAATTTATATTATAAGCCTAACAACTCAACTGTTTGGGGCACATCCGCACACAAATTTCTTTGTAAAGGATATTGTTATAACTTCTAAAGACTTTGAAGTGACAAAAATTTCAGAAATTTCAATTTTGATTTATCTGAGAGTATGATACTTTGTAAACAATAGTAACCGACCCCCACCCTTCAAAGAAGGAGAGGAAATTATTACTCTCATCCTCCTAAAAATGAGAGGGAAGAAAACCCCATCCTCTAAAGGAGGGGTAGGACCACCAAAGAAATTATTCTATTTCTTTTTATTCAGCAAACAATAAAAACAAAGCACTAAACAAAAAACCAAACACAAATGCAAAAATGAAATCGACACAAGCATGATTGAACAACATGTGCTGGAACGGAGGCTCTAAACTGAGAAACTAAACAACAACAAAAAGAAAGAAAAAGACCAAAGCAAAGGGACCGCCATGCTAGACCTTAGTGAGACTGTCGCCACTCTTGTCGCCGTCCTCTTTGTTCATCTAATCTACGACATTCTAAACCTTTAGCTTCATGCCACGAAATCTCCTCAATATTATGCGAGAATTGTGTCTGAGTCAAAGTTGTTTGTCCTCGGGTTTTGCCTTCGACAGGCAGAGCAACTCTATTAGACGGTAACATTAGCTTTGCTTCTGTGCTAGACCCATCGAGACCGGCACAAACACCTCCTACTTAATTTGAATCAAAACCGAAATAAACATAGATCAAAAGGGAAAAAAAAAAAGATGAGGGAGAGGGAAGAGGGGGGAGGAACCAGAGCTCCCACCCCCTCCTCTGATCTGGTTGCTTTGGGAGCTAAGATTTCTTTTCCTGGGAAAACGGGCCGGGGGGGGGGGGGGGAGGAGGCAGGGGGCTCACTATTATATCTTATTATCATCGTCATTAATATTTATGTAACGAAGGTATTAGTTTATTTCTCTTCTAAATGATCTTCTTCCATCGTTTTGATTGTTCAAAGAAAATAATCTATATATAAATAATGATGTTGAGTGAGACATGTTGCTTCATATAAGGGATGTCACTTATTTGATAGACATCTTTTGACATGATCCACACAAATGCGCTTTACAGGAAGGGAAAGACCTTCTAGGACATTTAATTTCCTCCACACATTTTTTTTTTTTTTTTATGGTTTTGATCTTTTTCTAAAAAGAAAGTAGTGATGCAGGAGATATATGGCGTGCCTTTTTTTTTTTAAAATGGGAAACATATTATATCTATTGGGATTTGAATATATACGTGATCTCCAGCGCCCTTCATCATTTCTCGATAGTGGCATATCTGCCCTACAAAGAAGGAAATGGTTGGTGATCTACAAAGAAGGAGAAGCTATATATTTTGTTCAATCGGCCTGATATTGCTACGTCTAGCTCTCAACTACCTCTTCTCCTCGATCGCCTACCTTAAGAGAGCTTCCTAATTTGCATTTACAGGTTGGTTTAGTCACAAAGGAGTCCTATAAATTCAAATTTATAAATTAACATAATTTGATGTATATATTAGTGCATTAGCTTGTAAAAATATTTTTATTATAGAATAAATTTAACATATGTATCATATGAAATTATATCAATTTATGCATTTACTTTTATGAGACCGATCTTAGCATTGTCATGTAGCACTTCTCTTAATAATATTACGCAACAATTTACATCAAAATATATTATATATATATATATATTTAATATTAGATCAAAGATCTGATTTTCTCTTTCCGGGTTTTATTTTGTTTATTTAAAAAATTATGCACGGACTCGATCTCATTACTCCTAATTTTATCGTTAATCAAATTTTATGCAAGAAATTAATTACATTTTTACGAATTTTTTATTGAACATATAATATAAAAAACACGTACATGAAGTACTATTAATTATGCAGATCATGATCCTGACGTCTGGTATGCATAAAAATATATTTATCTTTTTGTGATATATTTAATTAATTATTATCTAGTTAATCATATATTTTTTTTTTAATTTTTATTTCATCTCATCTTATTTATGAAAATAAACCATGCCAAACTCTATATTTAGAGTTTAAAATGCACTAATACTATAGATAATGCTATATAGAACTTCCAACTAGAACATATTGGTTTGGATACAAAGTGAAATTTCCGTCAAGCCCCCTTTCTCTTAAGAGGATCATAATTGTTTCATTACTGACACGTCGACATCAAACGTCTGCGTGCGCATATACATACATATTATATATAACTATTATATACATATATACAATAAATATTATATATATTAATGTTACCGACAGCTAGCTGCTAATTATTAAAGAATACACCAAATCCGATTCACATTTGGACAGAAAAAGGTACTCAGAATAATTCATTCTGGTAAGATTTTAAGTTGGGTCCGGTCCTCTCTTTAAGCAACAGAGAATAGTGGGCTTAATAGAATGTCTTATATATAAAGTCGTTGTTGATGATCACATAATATCATCATGAACAAATTATTAATTAATACTAGATATTGAAAATTTTCAGCCCCTATGAAAAATTATTGGATTATTTAAGATGTTAATTTACAATGCATGCATGCACACTAGAGATCATGAAGATGAAAACTTAACTTGAGGGGTCGGGGATTTATAATCTTAAATAATATGATCTTATAAGAATAAAAAGCATACTGTTTTATATGTATAACTTGTGTTGAAAAATCATCATATAACCCAAACTAAGCACATGTCAAAATTGTTAATTATGCGTATATAAGTACGTACTCACAAGTCAATCTTAAATAAAGAGACATTTTAATTTCTTATCAAACATGGCTAATTATGCTTATATTTTTCTTTTGACCATAATTAATTATCATTGATTTTCCAATCTATAGAAACCGAGAATGTAGAAAATATACAAAATCAAGTACCCTCCTCGGTATTTTGTTTCTCAGCTAGCTTAAAAATAATTAAATATAAAAAAATGTTTCAAAACTTCTTTTAAAAAAGATTTAAATCAACTTTTCCTTTTTTCGTGGGGGTGGGGGCTCCCTTGCAACACTTGGATTCAGCTGATGTTGCTTGGGTGAGACTAGACTTTGTTACGCTCACAATTATTGATTAGGAATCTAGGAATGCATGCAGTAGTAATTCCTAGAACAGAATTATTTGTTCTTAATATATATATATATATATACACACACACACACATTATAAAATTAAGAACTATATATCATGTATATGTGCTTGTATGGTACACTACAAGAGTTTTTGCCACAATTTTTTTTTTCCACCCTATACGATTGTGGCAAATAGTATGTTAATGACACGAAAAATGTCCGTGAAAAAAGATATAATCTTTTTGCCATGAGAAAATGCTGACGAGTAAAATTTTGTGTAACGAAGATTTTGCTACGAAAAATAACAATTTTTGTTGCAAAATTGTGTCACGGCTAAAAAAAAAAAATGTAACATTCATTAATTTTAATTTTTGCCACAAGAAAAATACATTGTGGGCCATAAAAACCTTTTTCCCCACTATTTTGTGTCGCGACTAATAAATTTATAGATGATATAGTTTCTTTGAAAGTCATGACCAATGAAAGTATTTGTGGCAAGTTTTATGCCACAAGCCTCCCACGGAAAGAATTGGCGTCAAATAGTATATGCCCGCAAAATACAGAGTTTTGCTACAATAAGCCTCCTTGACAAAATGTGAAAAATCTTGTAATACGTATTAATCTCCAAGCATGTTTTGATGATCAGTCTTGAAACTAAATATTGGGTTATTGGGTTTAAGTTTTTGGGAATTGTAACTATTTAGGGATCTTGTAATGGTAGAATAGATTCATGCTCCTTTTCTTGATGGAGAGACAATATGTATAGAAAAAGATGGAACTGTGGGAATTGGTACTTTCTTATTTTTAAAGTTAAGTTCCCCCCCCCCCCCCCCCCCCCAACCCTTCTTTCTCAAGTTTTTTAAAAATTCAAAATAGTTTCTAAATTTTATTTATAATTTTATGTATATAGAAATAAGAAGTTGACTCTCCTAAAAAAACTTATAATTCTCTTATTCCCTAATACTTTCTAAAACTTTGTAAAATTTCAATATAGCTAGAAATGTCTCTCTCTAATTTTTTTTCCTATAATCCCTATATTTTGTATAATTTTTACATGAAAAAATAATAAACTATTAATATTGACCCTAAAGTTTTTATTACCAAATTTTAAGTTTCTTAATATAGAATCCAAAGTGAAAATTAATAATAGAAAAACTATTTAAGATCGATGATTTATATAAAAAAAAATGGAGATGTATGATTTATTCTTTAAACTTTATTGAGAAAATGAAACGTTTATTTAAGGTTTCAATTGTAGTATTCTATACTACTTAATGTGATACTAAAATAGATAGAATAAATAATAACATTCTAAAAGATATATACTTGATAGTTTATACAAAAAAATAATTTTTAAATATTTTATATTGATAAAAAAAATAATAAATGAATATCATCCTATAAAATATTGTTGTCAAAAAGTCTGAAACAGACATTATATAGTTTTTAGAATTTTTTTTTCTAAGTTATTTGACAAATTATTGAAATTTAATTTTATATATATTTTATGATTTATAATATTTTTTTTATGTACATAAACATCTCATGCAATAGACAAAATTACCCCCAAACAAAATTTACTGATTCCACCACTGTTTACTGTGCATCTAAGACTCGGAAAAAAAAAATGAATTTAGTCATTCTCCAGTCCAGTCCCGTCCTAGTTGTGGACTGGCCAGCCAAACTGTTGATCATCAACCTGTCCATGCAATTGCAGTACAACTTGCTCACCTTATTAATTCTTTACGGAGCATAAGCATTTTGAGCCTAATATTATCCCTTGCTTGTTACTTTTTTTTTTTATTTAATCCCTTGCTTGATACCTCCTTTTATTTTTCTTTGCAATCATTTCATAAGCAAGCTGTTTGAAGTTCTACCATACAGTAGTACTATAAGAAAATATATATTTATGATATTTTAATCGTAATTATAATGATTATTAACGATAAAAATAATTTATTATTATCGTAAATAATCATTTTAGTTGCAAATACGTAAATACTCAAATTAATATTTGATATTGACTTCCGATCACTAATATTAATTTGATCAATATATATATATATATATCAAATTATATATATCAAATCTCTTTTTCTGCGAGGAAAAACTCAAATTAATATTCGATATTGACTTCCGATCGAGGGCTGATTCCAACTTCTGCAAATACCTGATGAACATCTAGCCGCTAGTATACATTCGCTAGCTCTCATATATATTAAATTTGTACCGCACATTTTGCACACAAATAGTAATTATTTGGTGTATGTTAAGATGAAATAAGAGATCCTGTCATGACCCGGTCCAATGCGAATTTGTTAAGAGCTCGATTGGTATAATAATAATAGAATTATATTTATGTTGACATGAAGTCATGTGTTGATGAATATATATACATATATATACATGATGTAATAACATTTGACGGTGCGGTACAAGATTAAGGCTATGTTTAGGTTGCGTTTTGAAATTTAAAAAATGATTTTAATTGTATAAAAATTCTTCTAAAAAAAATGACAAGTTTGATAAATGTATAAAAAGTATTTTAATCATCCAACATTGAAAGTCTACTTTTTAAAAAAATACCAAATTGAAGTTTTTATCAAAATTTTTTTATAGAAAATTGTGTATTTTTAAAAATTATTGTAATTTTAGAAGTATTTTAGATATATATTTATCAAATAATAAATAATTTTTGAAGTACAAAACTTATTATTAAATATATTATTCCCTCCCATCAATAATACCGATCTCAGGACAAGAACATTTTTGGTTGAGGCCCTACTTGGTTAACCAATAAGATAACTGATCTCATCTGGAGTGGTATAGATGAGGGGTTATAGGCATCCAAATAGTTATTATTTAATCTCTATTTCATCTAAAAATTTTTAAATTCATCTTAAACAATTTCTGATATGAACAGTAACAAACAATAAAATAAGCTCAAATAGAACCTACCTATTCATTAAATTTAAAAAAGTTAAAATCAATTCATCTATAACCTTTCAAACACATCTCAAAAAATTTCTGACATGAATAATAATAAACAGTAAAAAACATAAAATTCAAGTGCCAAAAAATAAATGGGACCACTCATTCACCAAATCTCAAAAAGTCAAAATTATCTATTCTCATCTTACTATCAAACATACACAAATTGCAAGCTATTTGATCCGATCTTATCTAAAAAGAATTGGCTATTATTCAAAACATCTCATTTCATCTTATCTGAACTGAGTATCTAAACCAAATCTAAGTTTTTAATTGAGTAGTGCTATGTGAAGGTATAATTTACACTACACACCATCCACACGGCATAATTTGAATTGGAAGATCAAGATTTTAAAATTTTGAATCCCACAAATCAAATTATGCCGCATGGATGGTGTGTGGTGTAAAAGGTTTCAAATAGAATTATCAATTTTAATTATAAAAATAATGATTAAGCTTGTGCGTGAGCATGCATATAGCTTGTTTTTAAGACAAGCTTGAAGTAGTGTCATCAATATATGCAATTTGATGAGTGATGGAAAAATGACATAATTTTTCCATTTTCTTTTTGAGAAATAGACTTCATTCATTCAAAACGAAATTACAGCTGTGATTGATACATACAGGAAAAAATCTAGCTTACAAGTCAACTACTAATGGTTATGGCTCTACTAGTATACAAATTTCTTTGTGATTGGTATGATTTTAACTTCTATAAGTTTTTGTATAAACAAACCGTCTGAGAGACCACATTCTACCTAAAATGGAGATTTCAAACCCCACCCTCTAGAGGAGGAGAGGACTTTCACTCTATGGGCAAAATGTCCAAAAGACTTTCTTTTTTATTTTTAACCTAAAAAAAGGAAATAACATAAAACGTAAAAGATACATGAAAAAAGAAAAATACAGCTTGGCAAACTATCAATCTACATTTTCAAATTTAGAGAAAAACAAAATATTATTTCAACAATTAGTCATGAATCTAAAATAGAAACAACAAGCAAATGGTTAGTGCAAGAATGCACAGCGGAAAGTACCTCAAGCACAGTTTACTAAGTTGCCCCACAAGTTTATCCAGTATAGCAAATCTCAAACGTCTCCTCTTAGTGGCAAAGTGTACTATGTAGTGTAAATCAGAATAACACTAACTCATCCACAACCTAAGTACTATTTCAAGAGAGAACAAAATGAGAGAGAGCTTTTGCTTTTTTAGATGATCCCATAAACTAATGGAAAGTGGGGCTATATATAGCCCACCCCATGGTCTTAAAGGCTGGCCATCATTCTACCAAATAAATGGCGATAACACATGGATTTAAACCATGTGTTTCAAGCAAGTACGCATGGCAAAGCCATTCGTTACATTTGTAAAGGAGAAAAAAGGAAAAGGGGGGGGGGGGGGGGTCAACCCCATGTGGGTGCCCCTCCATCTGACATTTCCCACTTGTACACAATGGACATGACTCAAGGTTTATATCTCTCTAATGTTCTCAATCTTATTTGTACAAATAAGTAAGCCATGTGACCATCAATCACATATGTTAAAAGAAAGGTAGAAGTATTACACCAAATCTCTCCTCGAAAAGACTAGTATAATAACATCCATAAAGTGTCTGGTCATATCCTAAACTCATTCAATTGCATTAGACCAAGGATTTTTGGAACCTCTTCAGTTTAAGAGATTCAGATCAATGCTTGACTACCTCTAAATTATTTCAATGTATTCACAACCATAGTCGTTACCAATTCACTACAACATTTTTGGCCATTTGCCACCATTTTTTTTCACGATTAAAAACTTGCCGTTAATACATGGTTTTATTCACAAAGTAGAGGTTTCGGTTGAAGTTGTAAAAAATGATCACTATTATCGGAAAAAACTTGTAATCAAAAATAGAATGGTCACTATGAGTAAATTGCAACAATGTATTACTACTTATTATAACGACACAGCTCTGCCAGTATTTTTTTTTTCATTTTATTTGTTCATCTTTGTGGGACGATAAGATTTTGCCGTTATAAGTGGGTGATAAATATAGATTGCTTTATACGCGTGCGTTTTTTCCCTCTCTTCCCCACCTTTCTCTTTGTTACACATATATCATTTGGGCGAAACCCACGATTTGTGATTAAGAGAAATTTCAAGTCCCATTCTGCACATCCAACCAAATCGTGTGTTTGCTGCTGTCGTAGGGTTGAGGAACAACAACCATGAAATTGCTAGTGGCTTCGATTTTTTGCTCGATTCATGGCAATTTCGAGCGATGCTATCCCAAGTTGTCCCCGCTCATGCCATACAAATCACTTGGGATTTTTTGCTGCCATTTGGTAAACAATAGAAGTTTTTTTTTCGCTGTTTTTGTATTTTGGTATTTCTATTGCACTTTTTTTTATGATTTTCTTTAGGGTTTTAAATTTTACGCTGCAAATCCGTGTTTCTTTTATTCTGATGGTTGATCTATGCATTTCTTCCTTTGTCATTACAATGGTGTGATGATATGGTGTCGTTCTCTATGTTTTTCATCGGCCAAAATAGAGTAAAGAGTAAAAACTACGTGCTTCCGGCTCTTTCACATTGAAACCCATGGAATTCTCAAGCTCTTGCTTTTTTCCAGTTCTTTCCAATCGGTGGCCTTTCCACATAACAGAATTCCAAGCCCAAAAATCAGATTTCTTTTTTGGGTGTTATTTAATTAGCTACTTCAATTGAAAAGAAAAACACAATTTTATCATTTGTTTTTGCATATTGTCAGTTGTGAAGTCTAGGAAGAGTACGTCGAGGATGCTGCCACTGAGGAGGAAATTTTTGATCAATTTGCTAGCTCAAGATTCATGTACAAATTACTTATAAAAAAAAGTTCATGTACAAATTTTGTATTGTAATTTTTTTTAGCATCAATCTATGCGTTTCGATAATATCCATATTTTTTTTCTCTCTTTTAGCTACGGCTTGATATATTGTGATTTATAGTTGTAGACTTCGATAGTCTATAATTAAATAGATAAAGGTTTTTTTATGTCCTTTATTTGTATGCAGCTTCATCCGTTGCGTTGTTTTAGAGCAGTTTTTACTTGATAGTTCAGGCCAAAAATGAGTTCCTCTCAAGCAAACCAAACTGGGGTATACATATTCTTGGGCATGACCATATACCAATTAACAGCCAATGCAAGTTTCTTCAAGCAATACCACAAGCAGCCTCATAACAACTCTTTGGGGTCAGCAAAACCAACAGTATTCCAATCTACTATGTCAACTTCATGGTAAATATGCTGTAAGAAGAAAAGTTTTGGTTATTTATCTTTTTTTTTTCTCAATTGAGATTTTAAGATACCATTGCAGTTATTAGGCAATATTTTTGAGCTAAAATGAAGTGACCAAATCAGTAAGTTCCTTATATTGACATCTCTTTTACATTTTTCTTAATAATTTGTTCAGTTGTATAAGTAGCATAAACAAAATGAAATTCGCTTGTCATTTGTAGCCATTCTACAACATGTTCTATCATATTTGTAGGATAATGCCATTGTACCTCAATGTTATTACGAAGTTCTAGAAGAGACTATTAGATTTGGTAATAGTAGGTAGGGCGCTCATTAATATCTAACTTATACTTTCAAATGTTTAGATCAGATTATAGCATTTCAATCCATTTTATGATGACTTTTCCTTTAGGTTGGACTATTGCATTTTATGTTATTAGCAGTTTATGGTGTCTGTTTCTTTTAGAGTTTTTATATTTTTAAAAAATAAGTAGTTCAAATTTATGTTAGTAGTTTATGTTAGTAGAACCTCAAGTTTATGGCCATAAGTGTGCACTTGGGTTTTTGTGACTGTTACATGGGTGGATGAATTAACAGAAAATTCCTAAATATAAGTAAGGTTAAAAAACAGAAGAGACATTTTTGTGGACTTTTGATGTTGGAGTGGGATCTTATATTGATATATGTTATGTTATAGTTTTCTAATTATGAATTAAGGAAGAGTCTGAGTAGTTCGCTTTGGTGTGCATGTTCAGCTACATAGTGTTGACAGAACTTGAGGTCCTCTCATGTTATTACATTATTTTGGTTATCTGAGGCGGTATCTTATCATACTTGCTAATATAAATAATGGAACAACACTACAATATATATTATGTTTTTGGAAGGTAAATTATTAGCATAAATAGAACATTAGATTTTATTACCTGCATGAGCACCCACTACAACATATTGGCCCCTTTGCAACAAGAAGTCACTTTTATATACCAATTGACGTCTCCAGTAGATGAGGTAGAATTTGTCAATAATACGCTTTTGTATCAGCAAAAAACTATCGATGCAAATAATATGGTGGTTTAATGTCATTGATCGGTACTTTATGTCTTTGTATTAATGGTGCGCGATTGCCACAATTAGAATTTTCTTTGTAATACTAAAAACTCCTTTGTATAAAGGCCATTATTTTTGTTTTTCCTAGTTAGATGGATGCTTTTTCATAATTCCAATGTCTTTGTGTATCGCCTTTTTTCAACGTATTAAAGGCCTTTTGTATTTTACTTATCAAGATAGTCTTGGCAATTGAACTTGCATATTTTTTTGTTTCAGTTAGGGGTGCTCCTGATTTGACAATATATTGTTTTTGATTTTTTAATCTCCTTGTTAGGTATTATTCATATATAGACCTTGGCTTATATGCCTACCTTTATAAATAAAACTTTAGATTACCTATCAAGAAAAGAGTTTATGGTTTTTGAGTTAATATTCTTTCCCTCACTGCTCTTGCAATGATGAGAAGGTTTGTGAGTTTGAGTTGACAAGATTTGCTATGTATGCTATAGTTCTGTGAAAACTTTATATTGATCAATCTCGCTTTGGGATAGCTCGGCTGATCTCCCCCTTCCAAAAAAAAAAAAAAAAACCAGCCCTCCAACCATACAAGAGGACACATAATAAATTAATTAGTTTATATGCAGCCTACACTAAGACACAGAGGGCCCTGCTGCACTTCTCTAATTCGTTCCTTTTCACCCTCCCTTAAATCAAAGTGATTTGTCTTGTCAGCACAAGTGCATATTATCCTCCTCCCCCCTCTCCCATTTTATGTCAAGTTTCCAAAAGACAATAACGTTGATTGGGAGCTTTCCTGCAATAAGCTTCTACAATGGTAGGATTGAATAAAATAATAATAATAATAAAATACTAGAGTAATTCACAATTTTTACTTCTTTTGATGGACTTTTTGTATTTGTTTTCTTTATTTTACTTTTCTTTTGCTATTGAAAGCTTCATCATTGGTTTTTGAGTATTTCTACTAAAAAAAGAACAAGTTTGAGAATTGTTTCATTATTCTTACTTTTTAAAGCCATTGGTTGATTGCAATTAAATATTGATGATATTGTCCACAATTTTTTGATTACCTATCATTGACTTTTTTAACTTGTTGTTTAGTTGCTCTATGGAGGGTCATGTAGTATCAGGAATATTTTGTTTTTAACTTTTTTTTTCCTGAAATTAGTAGCTGTAGTGTAGATAAGTTACATTCAATTTCATCTTTTCAGCACTGGTCTTTGTAGTGGACCAGCATGTGGACTATAAAGGGTCATTCATAGACTCCATAATTCATGGTAACCTCTGGCCGTCTTGTATTTATCCTAGAATATTATTTTGTGGGAGTGCTCAGATTCATGAATCTGCTTTGGATCCGATTCCCTAAAATGCAATGGAAAAGATTAAATCTTTCAAGGATCAACACACATTTGGTTCGATTTTTTTCTTTATGAACTCCAAGGTTTTTTGTGTTCTTTTAGCTTAATATGACATCGTAAATATCTTATAGTGGTGGGTTTTCAATGGTGCAGATGAATTCCTTCAAGACTTAAAAAATATAATTTTGAAATGCCTTGATTAAGTCCCAATAAGCTTTCACGGTATTCTATGCCTTTGCTTTCGACTAATATTTTGCTTTGATCTTATGTTTTTTTTAAATTTATTTAAGTTTCACAGTATCTTAATTTTATTAATGGGTTTTCATTTTTCTGTTGTTATACATTTGATGGGGTAGTAGAAATATGGCTTCAACATGGTAAGATATTAAGAGAAAAATGTCTTGTATTTGATGGAATGGTGAATATATTAATTTTGATGGTATAGGATATTAAAAGAAACCCTGAGGTGAACACTTTTGACCATCAATATTTTGTTCCTAAAAACTCGAAAAGCTATTGTGCAGAAAGTTGCTTGTGGCTTATGGCTCTCGACCATTGAAGCCTGAGGTCATTAGTAATCAAGAAATTTCAATCACCGATATTTGCGTATGCCTTTCTGTTATCCTCCTTAGTCAACATTGTGCAGAAAGTTGCTAGGTTTTCTTTGTACGATTCTTATGTGGGATGTCTTAGCTAGTAAGAACGAATCTTCATTGAATAAGACAAGTTTTAGTTTGCGACTATTAAGCGTTTTTGAAAGTCAACTTGATTACTACTAACCTTAAACTTCCTGGCCAAACTAAGTTACCCTTACTAGACAATGCCCTCTATTGTGGTGCCCTTAGCAAATTGCAGAAGTATGTACTTTCATAAATTTTTTTAGAAGATAGGCCTTACCTATAATGTACTTTAGCTTTGTTGATCTCTTCTTTATTCTTTTTAAGGAAGATTCTTTGCCTGAGGTTCAATTTATGATACTTTCAGACATTCTTTTGGAAGATAGGCCTTACCTCTAATTTACTTTAGCTTTACTGAAATTCTTTTGTATTTTTTACCATTTCAAAATTTTATAGCATGCTTGGAGTATAATGACCAATGATGAGCTAAGGAATATGATCATCAAAACCTTGACTTGTAGAGTTGACAAGATTTGCTATTTTATTTATCTTAATTTATTAGAAACTAAGTTCATATATTTTTTAACCAAATATGTTGTGCATTGCCCTGATTACTCTAATTTGAGAGATTACAAGAAGAATTGTAATGAGAAGATATATACATTCTTGAAAAGATGTTTTTACTTTTCTGGTCAATATAATTCGGAAGAGCATTTCTTGGGATTGCACAAGAAGCTGAAAGGGAAGGAGGTAATATGAATTATTTATAAAGATGCAGAGGATACCTTCTTCAAGTCCTCTTTTACAGCTAAGACTGTATATAAATAGGTGCAAACCTTCTAATAACAGCTTTCTAGGCTTTAGTTTGATTGTCTTTGTACTGGGTAGCTAGATTCGAAAAGTAAGCTAGAATATGAGAATAAACTTTTTGGGTAGCTACTGCATGTTATGAATCCATCCACTTTCACCTTTTACTTCCCTTTGTTTTAGAATATGCATATTGGAAAATGATATGCATGTTTTCTTATCAAATCCAACTGCAATGCTTAGAAAAATCTATATGGGGGATGTAGAAACTTAGAAACCAATACTTCACTAATATATAGTAGAAGATAATTTGAATTTCTGTGGGACTTGCATTACAAAAGATAAAGGAAGGTAGGGGGCGCTTGGGGTGGATTCAATACTCATTGCTATAATGTTTAAGGTGGCATGTGGCATTGTAGTGTGAACGTTTCATTGCTCTTGTGACCCCCATGTTTCGTATAAGTCCTTTTAGCTTGAAGAATGATGGCATGTGACTCTCTGTTCTCAATTTATGAAAACTAATAGTAAACCATATTTGCTTCTTCATATAGAAAGATCTTGGTTGATTTGTGAAGGAGATGAACTTTTTGGTTTGAAAATTTTTGGTTTGTCAAAGGTATATCTCTTTATTTGGTTGGAATTTTTATACCTTCTCGAATGTTGATGATCTTGAGTTAATCTAGGAACTTACTGCATTCGCCAATAAATTAAGACCTGGTTTTGATGCTAAATTATGGATTCATAATAATGCATAAATTTTTTTGGTTAAATCTGCATGTAGAATACCCCAATCTGCATTTCACTCCAAAGATTTATATTTTTTGTTGGTGGGGTTTATAAATTGCTTTATAAAAGAGTTTAGCATATAACTACATTCTAGAATAGACCCAATCAATAGTGTTAAAATATTAAAATGGAATTCCACTTGTTGCGGCCACTTGAAGATGTAGGATCTCATTAGGCTGGAAACTCCGATGTTGTATTTTTCTACCTTATACTGAATTCTCCTCCTCTCTTTTTTTGCTTAGAGTAAATTTTCTACTTTTGTTTGGGCTGATTTGCTGGTGTTTCAGTTTTGGCCAATTAGTCTATTTTCAATTGCAAAAACAGAGGTGCTTATATAGTGGCTGTAACCAAGTTTAATTCTAGTGAGTTGTACTCCATGTTGTGAATACTTGTTTTAGCCATGAGCATTTATGCCCCATGTTTCTGACCTCCTTTTTATAAATAAATAATTAGGATAGTATCTAGACAACCATCTCTGATAAGTCTAGGGATTTTTTGAGTTTTGTTTAAACTTCATCCTTTCTCCAACTTCACGCTATTTTTTAAGAATGGTGCCTGACAAATAATTAAGTTAGGTAGCTCTTAATATGTCTTCCCCATAAATTTTTATTTGCTCAATGACAATTGCATGCTCTCCACCTTGTGAAATGGTGATATCAATCCTAAACCATCTTAGTGTAGGGTATACTCTATTATCCGAGCTCAAATCGGAATTGTGTTTGATCTATTAAGTGTATGCTCCATTATCCGAGCTCAATTTACATTTTATTTATTATCGTTTTCTCCATATAGTTTTGATTATAGGGAAAAAGCATATATTACAATTTACACTTTTTACGGTAATAATGATCTAGCTGTCCCTTAATGATTGCGGATTTGATCCACATGATAATACACTGCATGAGGCTTTCTCTCTGCATGTTTTGCCTCTCACTTGCTGTAATGCATGTTTCTTACTTCATGGTTTTTAATTTTTTATGCACTCTTTTATCTTTTTATGTGGTTGCTCAATGATGGTGTAAGATACACTAGTGGTTTTTGACTTTTTATATTTTGTCACCACTTAAATGTTTTGATTACTGCATTTTTTGTTCTTATAGTTTTTATTGTTTTCTTACTTACTCACCCATGCATGCAAAAATCACATCCAGATTAGATTGAGCTTGCTTGGATTCTTGTCCAACATCAACTTGGGTTATGAGCGGCTCCACATCTGGTTGGGCAAATGAAAATAGCCATATTTTTTTGTGACTGTTGGAATTTTCAGCGATAATTAAAGATATTTTTGTCATGTTTAACAAGATATTTTTTTGTAAATATGACACACATTGTGATACACACGCTGGAACCCAATTTATTGTCCCTGTTGTAGCTAAATGGCAGTGCTATATGTTTATTTTTTTCATGGGTTCCTTTATTTATTTCTTGTTCTGCCCCATAATAGATTGGCATGCTATGGTGGATTACATGGTATGATATTTTTGTTGTTAGCATGCATGAGGCTATTACTCCATGGTAGTGTAATCCAAGTTGTAATCTTATTCCTACTATTCTTTTGGTTTTTTTTCCTAGTCATACCTAGGCAAATTCGTGCATGCTAATTTGAGACTAAACATTTAGTTTCTAGGATTAGAACATCAATCAGGATATGAAATAGGATTAGGCCACTCTGTCATTGAGCCATCAATTGCCATAAGGAAAAATAGGGATTACCAACGGATGGTTAAAGAGTACGAGAAAAACAAGAATGGCGTAGATATATACAAAAGCCAGGTTGAGGCACTTTGAGCTGATTTGCTAGAATTCAACAACCAATATAAAGATTAAGAAAGTGATGATCACTCACATCACTAACCTGGAAGGTCGAAGTGAGTCTCATCACGAGACTCACATTTATGCCTAGGCATGTTGAGTACATGCAATCATCCCAACTTTTAATTTTTTGAAAGAGTGATTTAAGATACATGCAGTTTGTCAATATAAGGGATGATGCTGTTTTGATGTGGTTGGTTGGTGACGAACCTAGGATGTGGCTAGTTGAATGATGTTTTGAGGTTTCAAGATACAAGCAGTCTGTCAATTAATAGGAATGATGCATTTTTTATGTGGCTGGTTGACCAGCAACTTAGGTTGTGGGAATGTTGGAAGGTGTTTTGAGAGCACACAACACATGCAGAATTTTGTCAAGTGCACATAGAACAATGCTGTTCCGTGGTATGCAATTTTATCTTTCCATTCAACATCTATGCTTTATGTCCAAATTCAATTTTTGTTTAGATCAATAATTTTCCATGATTTATATGACACTTGAAAAGGTTTGGTGGTTGGATTGTGATATGAAACTTATAGCTATATATTTAGTTAGTAGCATTGGATACATACCCAGTAGTGGGTGTAGATGAATATAGAAAATATAATAAAGAAATAAACTGGGTATGTTTTTACTAACATGTGCCGAAAGGCAAAGTAGGTATGATTGATATGTACATTGATTTTATTTTTTTTTTAGCTTAATAGATTTGCATGATGTATATGACACTTAAAAAGCCAGCATTATGGATTGGATAGTAAAACTTAAGGCTAAATATTTGGCTAGTAGCATTGGATACACACCTAGTAGTTGGTGCAGATGAGTACAAAAAATAGTATGAAGAAATAAACTAGTTCAAAGGTATTTACTGAGATGTGCTAAAAAGTGAATTAGGTAGGTCTGATCCTTACTCAATTATTTTTCAAGTTAGCAGATTTGCATGATTTATATGCCACAATTAATAATGCTTAGTTGTTGGGTTGGGATATGTAAACTTACATCTATATATTTGGTTACTAGCATTTGATTCATACCTAATAATTGGTGTAGATGAGTACAAAAAATATAATGAAGAAATAAACCAGTTTAGAGGTGTTTATTGAGATGTCTGAAAGATGAATTAGGTAGGTCTGATCCTTTCTCAATTTATTTTTAGGTTAATAGATGTGCATGATTTATATGCCATAATTAAAAAGTCTAGTTGTTGGATTGGGATATGTAAACTTACAGCTATATATTTGGTTAGTAGCATTGAATACATACATAATAATTTGTGTAAATGAGTACATGAAAATATCTAGTAGTTATTTATTAGTTTGTTTTTATTGAGATGTGCCGAAACAAGGTCAGCAAATTTCTCATTTTCTCATGTACTATTTTGCTCTAAAAATTATGGTTGGTTAATTAAGATCATCTATCATTATATATATGCAGCTAGTTTGTATTGATGGTAGCAAGCTGGGGATTTTTGAATGGAGTGATTTATGCTAAATACACAATGAGGCAAGCACTTCAAGACATTCCATTGGAGGAGTGTTATTTTTGAGCCACTTAACCACAAGAGTTTGACAAGGGAAGCATCCTATTCACCATAGTAATCTATATCATGTTCTTGCTAGATGTAATATTGAAAGTTGGAAGTTGCTAAAATATGTATGCATGTTAATGTTCTGTTATGTTATTTATACTGGGCAGACTTGTGAAGTTAAACTTTTATGTGGACCATGTTTAACATAACAGAAGTGATATAAAATCTATGGGTATGAATTATATAATTGATCTTGTTTTGGACTTGGTAGAGTTTTTACACAGCTGTGCATGATAGGAGGATGGTTACATAATCATATCCGAATAGCATGAGAATATATATATATATATATATATATGTTCTCTGATGGTTAACGACACTGCAGATAACATTTTTTACAAGTACAATACATGCATGGATTGCTGTATATAATTTGGAATTTTCATTTCTCAGCTTATATAAAATGATGGCCTCATGTCAAAATAGGTACCAAATAAGTCAGCCAAGTCCACCAATATGTAACTGGGATGTGCAATGCCATGTTGAGCAGAAGAATTGCACAAAATAGTTCCTATGATGTGTTAAAGCAGGCATGCAATACAATAGAAAAGTATTAATTTCAAGGTTAAGCAATTGTCGCAAATAGGCATACATTGCCACAAGTACTGGGCGAAGCCTACACATGTTTTACACATATTTTGTTTTGTAGAAATAGGTTGATTACCTACGAAACATGTAAAAAAAATGGAAATTGAAATGACAAACTGTACTTGCAATTGCTCTATTTCTACAAAAATATATATGTCGCCAAATATGTTTTTCAATGGGTATTGTGATCGAAAAAGCACATTGCTGAAAAAGAAGTTAGCAGGTAAAGACTAGAAATACATTGAGAGGACTCTGGAAAATTTTTTTTTCCTAAGATCCAAATTGGTCAATAAAAGTATTTTTCCATAAATGTATGCTTGTAGTGAAAGTGGTTTACTGACAAAAGTTACTCACCAAAATCAATTATTTACCACGGTAGAAGTCAACTAATTTAAGCTTGATTCTAAGTTGCATCCTTGTGGAAAAAACTTTTTTTGTTGCAACATAAGCAACCGTCTAATACATATGCGACAATAAGTAGTTGTAGACAATATCCAATACCCAAATTGAATGTTGATGCAATTCTATCATTTCTGGCAACTTCGTAGCATCAACATACAACATTTGATTCAATAAATGAAGCAAATCGAACCTCCATTATCGGCAATAATTATGGAGTATATCTACGACACAAATTGTAGCAATAAGTGAGCATTATCTACAACTTCACTAGTTGCCGACAAAGATATTTAAATTGGCATTTTTTAATCTACAAACCTTTAACCATGGAGAATTGCCAGTAATACTTATTAACGACATAAAATTATAGTCTTTTTGGCAAAAGCCATTGTGGCTATAGGCTGAATATGTTGTAGTGCAATGTGCAGCATCATAATTCGATGTCAGCAAAAACTATCGAAGGTACAATGTAGAAGAGTATTCCCTTTGCCCTAATGTTATTTAATTTTGACCGAACCGCTTTTCTAGCATTGCATTCTTTAGACTGTATCAATCATGATCATAGTCAGCATGCCAAAGTAGTAGACATCACAACCTTAACTTCATGACATAGTTAAAGGTAATTAAAAGACACTTAAAATATGTGGAAGAGTATTCCCTTTGCCCTAATGTTATTTAATTTTGACCGAATCGCTTTTCTTACATTGCATTTTTTAGACCATATCAATCATGGTCATAGTCAGCATGCCAAAGTAGTAGACATCACAACCTCAATTTCATGATATAGTTAAAGGTAAATAAAAGACACTTAAAATATGAGATTCACACAATGAGAAAAAAAAGGGAATCATTTACTCACATACTTATTTGGTCGAATAAGCATATGTGGTATAAAACACATGCTATGGTGAATTTTTCTTTTTCAAAAAGCATATGTCTATATCAACACCTTACAGATCTTAGTCTAGCCACTTATTAAGTGTCTTACCCGAATTCTTCAATTTGCTCGCCTCCAAGACATCAAATAGGATCTCGCATCTAGTTAATTACAGGCTATATGGATGGTGGGGTAACCAATGCATGGTCCTCTCAATAGACTCATCTTAGCTCCTACTAGGGTAACATATCTTTGTGTCAAACAACGTATCCCTTTAGAAAAGTATCTAGGGACACAATGTCTCATCTTTACTTACCATTTAAGCGTTAGAGATGATCGCTCGTGTGAGTGAGCCGATCTAAAGCTGTTGACATATCTTATATGTGTATTAGAAAAACAATATGATGAAGATAAGCATTGAATCATATTGCATTAATATCACAAAGTAAAAGTTACATCTCAATGTCACTTGAAACACAAATTACATTTACAATTTATGCAATCCTAAATTCCTAACATGAGCTTAAAAAACATTTCTTGCTATAAACTTTGTTAAAGGATCAACAACCAGGTGACTCATAGAAAAATGTTTCAGAACCACTTCCTTCTGCATTACCATGTCTCTAATATAGTGATATTTGATTTCTATGTGTTAGGTTTTTCTATGATATTTTGAGTCTTTAGTATATACGAGAGATGCCATGCTATGACAAAATATCCTTATTGGATCTGAAGTATCTATGTCAATGTATAAATGCTCGAAGAACCATCATAACAAAACAACTTTTTGAGCTGCTGTAGAGCAAGTTATGTATTTTGCCTCCATGGTGGATAAAACCACACAGAGTTATTTCTTTCTACTCCATGTGATGGTGCCATTGGTTAGCCGAATGACATTCCTAATAATTCATTTGCACTCAACTAGGTCACTGCCCTAATCAGCATCATTGTACCCTCTTACTTGCAAATATGAACCTTGATAGCACAATACATATTTTGTTATTCCTTTGAGATATATCATCATACTCTTGACTTTTTTTTAGTGAGCCATTTTGGGATTAGATTGGAATCTACTCACTAAGCCAACTGTATAGCATATGTCTGGTCGAATACACATCATTATATACATCAGGTTACCCACAACATTAGCATAAGGGATATGGACTATCTTTTTCATTTCTCTATGAATCTTAGTACACAACTATTTGGATAATCTCTCACTTCTTGCAACATGAGTGTCAATGGATTTACATCCACTCATTTGAAAGTACTTGAGAACTTTTTTTATGTAGGTCATTGGGACAAACACAAAAATCTTTTTGAGCGATCTTTGTAAATTTTAACTCTCAGAATGTATTCTACCTCACCCATATGTTTTATCTCAAAATTGAAGGACAACCAATCTTTTTTGACGACTATCAACCATTTTTCATTTCCATCTAGTAATATGCCGTCAACATATAATGACACTATTATTGGACCTTTTGACATAGACATAATGGTCCTCTGCGATCATCATAAACCCATTTAAGAAAATGTCTAAATCGAATCTGAGATACCATTGTCTAGATGATTGCTTTAGATCATATATAGATCGTTTGAGCTTGCACATTTTGTGTTCTTAATCTTTGACCATAAAGATCGTGGCTTGATCCATATAAATCTCCTCGTCTAGCTCTCCATTGAAAGATGTTGTCTTAACGTCCATCTGGTAGAATTCTAAATCTATATATGCTATTATAGCTAAAATTAGGCGAATTGAGGCAAATCTCACTATTTCTGAAAATGTTATCTCATAGTCTATATTTTGTAGTTGGGTATATCCTTTCGCCATTAAGTGAGCTCTGTACCTTTTTATTGATCCATCCGATTTGCTGTTAACTTTTAGAACCTATTTGTTTCCAATAGCCTTGCATCCTGACGGTAGATCTTCCAAGTCCTAGATCTGGTTATTCTTATAGAGTGCTTTCATCCACTCGTCTTTAGTAGAAGATAAGAGAGTCTCATCAATTGTTCTAGGCTCATCATCATCATGTAGAGCTACCATAAAAACTTCCACTTCAATCTCAAAATGACGAAGGGAAATACATTTTTATAATCTATACGGCTGAGGTTGTTATGATTGATTGACAAGTGGTATGTTCCCACTCGAATTCAAGTTATTTTTATAATTTGTATGAGGTTGACAAGTTTCTTGGAGAACTTTCCTTTTGTCCCACAATCTCATAGAGTTCTAAACTTTTATCAACCTCACATCTACTTGGAAACTTATTTTAATAAAATCTACATCTCATGATTCAATATTAGACACACTTTCATCAGATTGTTAACTTATTAACAAATTTCCTTTAGAGTATTCTAAGTACGTTATAAAGATACACTTTTTTCCTCTAAGGCCTAACTTCCCATATTTATTATAAATATCGTGAACAAAATCCATTGAACCCTATGTCCACAAGTTATTAAAATTGAGTTTCTCATCAGTACATAGTTCATATGGGATGGAAGTTACTAATTCGAAGGGCACCCAGTTAAGAATATAGGCAGCAGTCAAAAGTGGATCTCTAAAAAGAAATTGATAGATTTACTTACGCTATCATTGACCTAACCATCTCTAGCAGTATTCGATTTCATCACAGAGCTTTTTAAATTACTCAGAGAGATATTTTCGTCCTCATTTAGTTCTTAGAGTTTTTAAACTATTGTCTAAATGATTCTTAACCATTTTGGGATGTCGCCTAAAGCACTCAAATACGAGAGATTAAGTAAACATGACTAGTTACAAAAACAATGCGAAAAAAGTCAGAGTATACCTTTTTTATGCAGTCACGAGCGAAGTGATGTTTCTTTCCAAAATTAAAGCACTAATTTTGACTTGTTCTCCCCATGCTTGCCCCATTATGTGTTATTTTTGTTTAACCATCAGTCAGGTTGTTTCTTATCATCTTAAGTTTATGGATTATGGTCGACATAGTTCTAAAATGTTGCTTCATTGTGTGGTCATATCTTATAGGATTCAAATCTCATATGATTAATCGATGTAACCTAGTGACTGAAGTCCATCCAAACTTAATTTTCAAAGCTTATCACATGCATTGGGTAGTGTCATAGGTTTCAAACTCACACATTAGATCATTGTGCATGCTACTCAACATGATTATGCGCGCATACTGATTCTTCTTAGCCCATTATTCTTGTGAATAGGCTAGATGATCTATCCAGAGTCCATTTTCTCTGGCTCATACTAGGAGTGAGATAAGGCCTCCAAGACTTCTTGTTCATCTATAACATATTGGATCTTGCAATGACATATGACATAGTTTTCCCTCAGCTAATTTCTTGCTTTTGTTTAAGTCGGCAACAATATTCTTGGATGCCATTTCACTATAATATGAAAAGTAGGAATATTACACCCCAAAAAAATATGTCGCATTCATCTAAGTTAAAAAAAAAAAATTTAGACATGTCACAAGATCAAAAAATTGTTAGGAATCATAATTATCTCTTGCGCCATAATATCCAATTATTAAATTTCTAACATAATTTCCATACAAATTTAAAAGAAATATGGGAGATTTAATTATCTTAAGTCTCAACCATATTCCCATTATCTTGTGTAGTCATCAAATCCTAATTAAGCATAAAGACAAATCTTACTAAAATTGTATTAACCTTTTACGCTAGTCTATAAATATAGCTACTCCAACCACATCAGTCTATTGAGCTAGTCTATAAAAATGGTTAATATAAGACCATTACATGCCATTTTTTTTTGTTCCATCAGTGCATTTACAGTTTTTATTGAGGTGACTGCAAATCTTTGAGCTTATCATTTACACTGACAATTCTAACTAAGATTACTTAGTGGGAAGTTTATATTTTATCACTAAAATAATTCAAGACTAATGTCTAATCATTCAAGCCTCAAGCATTCATAGATGATAAAATAATCACATATCTACATATTCAATACACACATACATGTGATCACATTTAAACTATAAAATTAAAAAATATATATCACATGTAATATAACATTATGAAATAAAAAGAATAGCATGAATATCACCATATATTCATATGTAATCACATTTAATCTAAAGCATTAAATAAAATATCAAATGTAATATAACGAAAAGAAATATATATATATATAAGCATATATTAAATCATGCAAAAAAATTATTTATTTATTTTTAGATGTATAATAAATAAATTTAAAACCCCCTCCTAAATCAAAGAATAGTCGTAGTCCAATGGTGTACCTCCTTGGTTCCATTTGGTGGTCCTGGGTTTGAATCCTAGGGTGCCACTTTCATCTATTTAAAAAAAAAAACTCAAAAGGTGCTGGAACGCATAATGGCCCAACCCACCTTTTTTTTTTATATATAAATAAGGATAAGGGCTAAATAGCCCAGCCCATATTCTAAGGATATATAGGCCGAAGGGCCCAAGCCCGACCTAGATGACTTAAGTCATCTCTAACCTCCAGTTAAGGCACTGTTCACATAAATAGTGCCACTCATTGCAACAAGACTGTCCTCTGCCACCACAGGTAGCTGCTGTAAGCATCTCTACCACAGAAAACACTACGGATAACGGTAGCTACTACTGCCCCCTTCCTAGAGTCTTCACCATACGACGTTGCAAGAAAACTAGGTGGTGGTGTCGCGCCACCTCTTTGGTGCTCGTCGCACCAATTAGGTGGCACAACACCACTAATTGTATGTGTTGCACCTCGTGGTGGTGCGCGCTACACTGCCTTCGTGTGGCTCTCTTCACGCAGAATTGGTTTTTTCTTTTTCAAGATAAAACAGTTCACATGAAAAAAAAAAACAAATGATAAAAATGGCACCCATACATATCTCAAGTATATGTGAGAAAATAAAATTTATACTTTGGAAACAACTAAAATATAGGTCTGATACCAATGTAAAAATGCACAACAGAAAGTACCTCAAGCACATTTTACTAAATTGCTCTATAAGTTTATCTAGTATGGCAAAATTCAAGCATCTTATCTTAGTGGCAAAATGTATTACATAGTGTGAACTAAAGTGACACTTAACTCATCCACAACCTAAGTACTATTTCAAAAAAGAATAAAAAGAGAGTTTTTTAAGATGATCCAAAAAACCAATTGAAGGGGGCTATATATAGCCCACCCCACATGGATGGCCTTAAATTAAGGCCAACCATCACTCTGCCAAATAAATCACAGTAACGCATGGCTTTCAACCAAGAGTTTCAAGCAAGTACGCATGCCATGCTTTACATTTGTAGCAGGGGAAGGGTCCAGCCTTGTGGGTGCCCCTCCATTTGACAATTAGTCAGATTGATAGTATACTAACCAATCATGAATAAATAATCTCTGCATGCTTGTTCATAGGACTATCATAGTTCCCACTTATATTGGTCAACATCCAAACCGCACTTGAGAATGTTATTGCCAACTCAAAGTACTTCACCATTGATTCAAGAAGATAAAAAGTTGGCACTTCCAAAGTCTTTATTGTAAAAATTTTCTGCCATTAGTATGTCTTAGAAAAATTCAATAATCCCGCCACTTATATAAATGTAAAGATCCATTATAGTAAAGTTTTTTAATATTTTATCATATTTTGAAATTATAAAAAGTTAGTGCCTTAAGCACGACAAAAAATTACTTGAGATAATAAAGTCTTATCTCAATTTGATCATCCTATAAATAAATGTAAACTAGAAGTTCATACGATTATCCATTTGCAAAGTGTTGCAAATCAATTACCAAATGTATTTACTGACATTAAAAGTGTGATAAAAATATATATTTCTGCTGTTAATGCTCCATCAATGATTAAAGTCCCTGAAAGATAAGTTGTTAAAACAGTAATAGATGAATCTAAGACAAACTTGAAGTTTGAAAGACCTATTGGTGCAAAAAACAAAATTCCTCAAATAAGAAAAATAGAAAATGAATTTGGTGTTCCTGAAGAATTCATACCCATAATACAGGCCACAAACATAGTTGATCCTTCTGAAGAGATCAAATATTCTATTCCAAAATCTCCTGAAAATGAACCTACTGAAGGAATGTTTCATGAAATGTTTTCCCTTAAAGAGGAATAGGTACCTAAAAATAATGAAATCTTGATACATTTCATGAATACTGAAGAAATTTTGGATAGAAATAAAACTGTTGTCGACAATATATTTTCATATAAAATGACACTTGACATTATTAGAAATAATGGAGAAAGTGAGTCAAAAATTGTCGAAAAATATTGACGTATAAATGATTGACCAAAATGGAAAACAGCTATTGAAGCTTAATTACACTCGCTAGCAAAGAGAAGTATTTGGACCTATTGTCCAAACACCGAAGGGTGTATTACCTGTCGGATATAATTGAGTATTTGTACGAAAACGTAATAAAAAAAAATGAAATTGTGCAATATAAAACACGACTTGTTGCACAAGATTTCCTGCAGAAATCCGTGATTGGTTATGAGGAAACATATTCTCCCGTTATGGATGTAATCACATATAGATTTTTAATTAGTTTGATAGTTACAAAATGATTATATATGCGATTGATGGATATGGTCATTGCATATTTATATGAATCATTAGATCATGACATATATATGAAAATCTCTAAACGATATAAAATGCCAGAACCATCTTATCCAAGTACATATAGAAATATGTACTCTATCAAGTTTCAAAAATCTTTATATGGGTTAAAAGAATCCGAACGTATATGGTATAATCGCTTCATCGAATATCTCTTAAAATAAGAATTTGAGAATAATCCTATATACCTATATGTTTTTATTAAGAAATCAAAATCTGAATTTACTATTATTACGATTTATGTTGATGATTTAAAAATTGTTGGAACTTCTGAAAAGATCACAAGAATCACTATATATTTAAAGAATGAATTTAAAAATGAAAGATCTTGTTATTCGAATGCTTGATGACTTACAAAAACTTAAAACTTTTAGTCTCATCTCTCAATTGCATTTACTCTTCGTAGATCAACATTTCATCATTGTCTAAAGGATTAGACAATCGAAATGAAGATGCAAGTAAGAATTTCAAATCCTTATTCTGTTGTTTTAAATCTACTATATTTCTGTTAAACTTATGAACAAGTCGTTGAAGTACATTGATATTCCCATTAAGCTTTTTAATGTCGCGAGTTTTGGACTGCAACCGAGCGAAAAATGAGACAATAGATGATGAATATCGAGTTTCAAAATTCACAAGTTCATATATGACACCATGATCTCACTTATTAGCCAAATCATTTTTGTGTTACTTCACGACACCTACGATAAGTGCAAAAGCAGTTTGTGATTAAGATGAAGAATATCTCATATTTTGATCACAGAAAATATTGAAAGGAAACTGATGAGCCATTGAAAATTTGTAAATTGAGAATGCAGATGAATTGCAGAGATGAGAAGAAGATTTTAAGCGAATTACATAAAACTGAAAATTGCTCTTATAGAGATGGAAATAAGAACAAGACAAACCATCATTTTTTCAAATCTCACTTAGTCAAGATTACAAGATTTACTGGATGCATATTTTCAAAAGTTATTTAACTAAGCTAGCGAAATTAATTACAGTTGTCCCTATTTTTCTCTTAAATGCTGAAACATTGCTATTATCTATTGATGTTGACTCTGTGTTTGAACTTTTACTCGTTCCAGCTCTTCTATTCGTAGTTTCAGAACGTAAGCTAATTTCGTCAAATCCTTATTTTCTTACTTTAACCTCTTATTTTTTCTACCTTTATTTGCAAGTTTTTGATACAAATCAGATATTTGATTGTTAAGTCGATCAACCTCATTCGCCATTGTTGGTAACCTCTGAGATATGGTAGTAACAAAGGCAACATATTGAGCACATAGGATTCTTGATCCTACAACAACTTCAGAATCAATCATACTAGAAAAATGCATTTATGTTTCCGTCATAGTATTAACAGCCCCAAGAGACAAAATGACTGGTTGAGACGGTTTTTAATTCAAATCCAGAAAATTACTAGAAGAAATTTTCTCAGTCATTCTATCGTTTTGGATAAACAGAATCTAGATCAATGAGCAATGTGAGATTTTTTTTTTAGTATTCGATGGGTGACA
Source organism: Platycarya strobilacea (assembly GCA_036898215.1). Taxonomy (NCBI): domain Eukaryota; kingdom Viridiplantae; phylum Streptophyta; class Magnoliopsida; order Fagales; family Juglandaceae; genus Platycarya; species Platycarya strobilacea. The sequence continues at coordinate 33,005,113 of CM072547.1, forward strand.
ATGGTCATTTAAGCAGAAATTGAAACCTTCAAATATTTACAAAATTTCTTTTATCAACAACATCAAGCAAATTTGAATATTCTAACACACTGAGTCAACATAACTAGGCCTCATATCTTTGCAGTTTTTGTCAGACATGGGTGCCTTCAACTATTCAGCTCTCTACAGTTTCTACTAACATATCGTTTTATTTATCTATTAGTTACTGCAAGGAGAAATCTTATCCTATAATATTAACATGCTCTCTTTAATACTTTATTTAGATAGAAATCATGTTTGATTTCTTAACCCTATTATATATACTGGAATTATGTTTATCTATTGTTTGAAAAATTAACGCATATTTTCAGGGAGAGTTTAAGTATTTCTGTAGGTTTCAAATTTCTACTAAATATTTGTCATTAATAAAGTATACACGTAGATATGAAACTTGGGATACAACAGTATTTGCTTATGAAGATTCTACTATATCATAGAGGTCTATCAAGCAAACACTATCTGTTATATCTTCATATCATTTAAAGATCATTATAATACATGAAGTAAGTATAGAGCGTATTTTGCTAAGATCAGTGATTCTACATATTCAGTAAAAGCATGATCTTTCTATTATCAATGATAGCTAACAATTTTATATGAAAATAATATTACTTGTAGCACTCAAATTCAAGGCGGATATATCAAAAATACGATTAAGTGATAATCTAGCAGATTTATTTACGAAAGCATTAGCAACTGTGACATTTAAGAAAATTGTGCAGAATATTGAAATGCGAAAACTTAAAGATTTATCGTCATGTATTTTTCAGGGGAGTAAATATCTTGAAAACTTGTACTTATTGTATTTTTTTTCCATCGCTAAGGTTTTGTCCTATTAGATTTTCCTTTGCAAGATTTTAATGAGACAATTTTAAAATACTTAGTGGTACATAAGAATACTAACTATTTTTCTTTTGCTATTAGTTTTTCTTTCACTGTATTTTTTCTTGGTAAAGTTTAACGAGACATATTCTCTATGAATGATTATTCAAGAGGCAGTGTTATAAAAGTTGAAGAAAGGGACTGTGAATAACTACTTCTTTATTCGATCAAATTGAGTTACGACAATTAAACCGTAACTTGTTCTGCAATAGACGCTAAGCTCTTTATATAAATGTGAGTAATTCATTTGTATGAGTAAGAACGAGAATTTAGAATTTAATAAAGATAGAAAAATTCATTCAATATTTGAGAAATAATAAAAATTCTATATACTATCTTGTGTTATATAACTAAAGAAAAAAACTACTATTGCAAAAGAGAAATAAGAAATTCTCTTTCTGAAACTCTTAAGAACTGAAACTTTCTTTCTCTCTCTATATTTTCTTATGAATTTCATTACAACTGAAGCCCCTATTTATAGGTTTTGAAATTACTATGCAAGTTACTATGTAAGTCACTATACAAATCACTATACGGAATTTAAAATAATAGTGGTGGGGTCATTCACATAATTTTAGTGGTGGGATAGGGGCGGCTGCCGACGACTGATTTATTACACTCCCCTTTGAATGACCACCCATAAAGAATCTGTCTCGTTAAAACCTTGCCAAATAAAAACCCAGTGGGAAGAAAAACCAATGGCGAAGGAAAAAGAGTACAGTCTTCTTATGTATCCACAAGTGCTTTAAGATTGCCTCATTAAAACCTTGCAGAGAAAAACCCAGTGGGACAAAACCTCAGCGAAGGAAAAATAGTACAATCAGCACATTTACTCCCCCTGAAAAGTGCATGACAAAAGATCTTTGAATCTTCGCATTCCAATGTTATGCACAATCTTCTTAAATGTGGAAGTTGGTAACGCCTTTGTGAATAAATCTGCCAGATTATCATTAGATCGTATCTGCTTGACATCAATTTCACCTTTCTCTTGAAGTTCATGAGTATAAAAGAATTTCGGTGAAATATGTTTGGTTCTGTCACCTTTGATATATCCTCCTCTAATTTGAGTGATACAAGCAATATTATCTTCATATAAGATTGTTGGGCTATTATTGATCATGGGAAGTCCACACTTTTCCTGGATATGTTGAATAACTGATCTCAACCAAATACACTCTCGACTTGCTTCATGAATAGCAATGATCTCTGAGTGATTTGAAGATGTAGCAGATAGTGTCTGTTTAAGAGATCTCCATGATATGACAGTATCTCCATAAGTAAATAAATATCCAGTTTGAGATCTACCTCTGTGTGGGTCTGAAAGATAACCTGCATCTGCATACCCAATCAATTCTAGACTTGAACTACGTTGATAAAATAATCTCATATCAATCGTACCATGAAGGTAACGAAGGACATGTTTAATGCCATTCCAATGCCTTCGAGTTGGTGCAGAATTATATCTTGCAAGCAGATTAACTGAGAATGTCATATCTGGTCGAGTGCAATTTGAAAGATACATCAAAACTCCAATTACACTGAGATATGGTACTTCAGGACCAAAAATTTCTTCATCGTCATCACAAGGACGGAATAGATCATTCTTCACATCAAGTATTCGAACAATCATTGGAGTACTCTGGGGATGAGATTTGTCCATATAAAAATGTTTTAGGACTTTCTCAGTATACATGGACTGATGAATAAAAATTCCATTTGGCAAGTGCTCGAGCTGCAGGGCGAGACAAAATTTTGTTTTGCCAAGATCTTTCATTTCAAATTCATTCTTTAAATATATAGCGGTTTTTGAGATCTCTTCAGGAGTTCCCACAATATTTAAATCATCAACATAAACCACAATAATGACAAATCCGATATCTGATTTCTTAATAAAAACACATGAGCATATAAGATTATTCTCAAATCCTTCTTTCAATAGATATTCGCTTAAGCGATTATACCACATGCGTCCGGATTACTTTAACCTATATAAAGATCTTTGTAATCTGATTGAGTACATATTTCTAGATGTACTTGTAGATGCTTCAGGCATCTTATATCCTTCAGGGATTTTCATATATATGTCATGGTCTAAGGATCTATATAAATATGCAATGACCACATCCATCAACCGCATTTGTAATCCTTTTGTAACAACCAGACTAATCAAAAATCTAAATGTGATTGTATCCATAACGGGAGAGTATGTTTCTTCATAATCAATCCTGGGTTTCTGCAGGAAACCTTGTGCAACAAGCCGTGCTTTGTATCGCACAATTTCATTTTTCTCATTACGTTTTCGTACAAATACCCACTTATATCCAACAGGCATCACACCCTTTGGTGTTTGGAAAACAGATCCAAATACTTCTCGTTTTGCTAGCGAATTTAATTCAGCTTCAATAGCTGTTTTCCATTTTGGCCAATCATTTCTACGTCGACATTTTTCGACACTTTTTGGCTCACTTTCTTCATTACTTCTGGTAATGTCAAGGGTCATTTTATATGAAAATATGTTGTCGACAACAGTTTTATTTCTATCCAGAATTTCTCCAGTTTTCATGAAATGTATTGAGATCTCATTATTTTCAGGTACCTGTTCCTCTTTAGGGGAAAACATTTCATGACACACCTCTTCGGAGGTCCATTTTTAGGAGATTTATACTTTTCAAGAGTTTCCTCTTCAGGAGGTTCTGGAATAGAAGATTTGAACTCTTTAGGAGCACCAATTATATTTGTGGCCTGTATTCTGGGTACGTGTTCTTCAGGAACACTAAATTCATTTTGTATTCTTTTTTTTTCTGGGAATTTTATCTTTTGCACCAATAGGTCTTTCACGCTTCAGGTGTGTTTTAGATTCACCTATTGCTATTTTGACAATTTGTCCTTCAGGGACTTCAATCCTTGCTGGAGTATTAACAGTAGGAATATAAGATTTTACTACACCTTTAGTGTCAGTAAATACATCCGGTAACTGATTTGCAACATTTTGCAAATGAATAATCCTTTGTACTTCCCGTTTACATTCATTTGTAGGAGGATCAAAATGAGACAGGGTCTTATTATCCCAAGTAATATCTTGTCGTGCTTCAGGCACCGACTTTTCTTTACCCATTAACGGAAAATTCGTCAAAATGACAATCCTCAAAACGTGCTTTAAATATATCCTCTGTAAGGGGTTCAAGGTATCTAATAATAGATGGAGAATCAAAACCAACATATATCCCAAGTCTACGTTGAGGACCCATTTTTGTACGTTGTGGAGGTGCAATTGGAACATATACAACACATCCAAAAGTACGAAAATGAGAAATATTTGGTTGTTGACCAAATGCAAGCTGTAATGGAGAATATTTATGATATGCAGATGGTCTAATACGAATTAGAGATGCTGCATGAAGTATAGCATGTCCCCAAGTAGAAACAGGTAGTCTTGATTTCATAAGTAAAGGTCTAGCGATTAGTTGAAACCTTTTGATCAAAAACTCAGCTAAACCGTTTTATGTGTGTGTATGGGCAACAGGATGTTCAACATCTATTCCTATTGATATGTAATAATCATCAAAAACTTGAGATGAAAATTCACCTGCATTATCCAATCGAATAGTCTTAATTGGATACTCAGGAAATTGTGCTCGTAGTTTAATTATCTAAGCAAGAAGTCTAGCAAATGCAACATTTCTAGTGGAAAGAAGACAAACATGTGACCATCGACTAGATGCATCAATTAAAACTATAAAATATCTAAATGATCCACTTGATGGATGGATAGACCCACATATATCTCCGTGAATCCTTTATAAAAATGATGGAGATTCAATAATAACTTTTGAGGGAGATGGTCTAATAATTAACTTATCTTGAGAACATGCAGAGCACAGAGATTCATTGGGTAGAAATATCTTTTGATTCTTTAAGGGATGCCCATGCGAATTTTCAATAATTCGTCTCATCATTATAGAACCCAGATGTCCAAGGCGATCATGTCAAGTCATAAATATTTTAGAGTCAATGCACTTCTGGTGCATTACTACATATGATTCAATTGTTCTCATTTTTGTATAATACAATCCAGAACATAGAGCAGACAGTTTTTCTAATACAAGCTTCTGGCTCGATATTGTTTTAGTAATAAGAAAATGCTCTTTACTACATTCATTGGTCGTTTCAATATGGTAATTATTACGACGTATATCTTTGAAACTCAATAAATTTCTTCTGGATTGTGAAGAGAATAGAGCATCATCAATACAAAATTTGGTGCCATTAGGCAACACAATATAAGCTCTTCCGGAGTCCTCAATTAAATCCGATGAACCTGATATAGTATGGACATAGGCTTTACTTAGTGTTAGATTTTGAAAATATTTCTTTTCTTTGAGAATTGTGTGAGTTGTAGCACTGTCAGCCAGACATATATCTTTATCATTCAACTCAGAGATAAAAAGCTCATCAATGTGATCCATGATTCTACAAAATATACAAAACTTTTATTACTAATAGAAAGAAAATACATTAATTGAGTGGAACACTTCCATCTCCAATTAAGTGTTCAATACTACCTTCAGAATGATTAAAGAGATCAGATACATCAAGATGAGTAACGTCTACATCTACTGAATCTAATAAATCATCTGATGGTTCTACTAAATTTGTTTCATGCACTTCATTCTTTCCTTTAATAGAAGCTTGGTATAAATCAGTTAAGTGCCTGGCCGTACGACAGGTACGTGACTAATGTCTAGTCATTCCACATCTATGGCACACATCTTCACTTTTCTTTGAAGAATTATTTTGAGAATTTTTACCAATTTCTGAATTGTACCACTTCTGGTGATATGGTAAATTATTATCCCTTTTAATGTTGTCATTCATGGGACCAATATTTCCATAATTTCTCCTACCACGTCCACGCCCCCGATTTCTTTTAAAGGATGCACCATTCACTTCTGAGAATGATGTAAACCTATTACCATTCACTTCAGGGAATGATATTGAGTCAGTAGGGCGTGACTGATGGCTTTCTAATAAGAACTCATTATTCTGCTCAGCTACTAGAAGACATGATATAAGTTCAGAATATTTCTTGAACTTTCTCTCTCAATACTGCTGCTGCAGGAGCACATTCGAAGCATGAAATGTAGTATAAGTCTTCTCTAACATATCATCATCGGTGATTTTCTCACCGCATAATTTTAATACTGAGCTTATTTTAAAAAGTGCCGAATTATACTCACTAACACTTTTATAATCTTGCAACCTCAGGTGCAACAATTGAGAACGAGCTCTTAGGAGAATGACAGTTTTCTGGTGTTCATACCTCTCCCTTAAATTGTTCCACAAAATATAGGGATCTTTTACTGTGAGATATTCAGTTTTCAATTCTTCATAAAGATGGTGGCGAAAGAAAATCATTGCTTAAGCACGTTCCTGCAGGGATGCTTGATTTCCTTCTTTAATAGTTTCTCTCAGGTTCATTGCATCAAGAAAAATTTCAACATTAAGTATCCAGGATAAATAATTTTTTTCAGATATATCAAAAGTAACAAATTTCAATTTTGTAAGATTTATCATTTTCTATACATATAAATAATGAAATAAATATGTATATCCCATATTTATAAATTCACATAGATAATCATCAATAAAATATATTAAAAATTTCAAATAATATATTGAAAACTTAGAGAGGAATAAGGCCACTAGTTTCAGAATTGGTAGAACCGTCGTGCTGATAACGTGTTATAAAACTAAAAAAAGAAACTACTATTGTAAAAGAGAAATAAGAAATTCTCTCTCTGAAACTCTTAACAATTGAAACTTTTTTTTTTCTCTATATTTTCTTATGAATTTCATTACAACTGAAACTCCTATTTATAGGATTTGAAATTACTATGTAAGTTACTATGTAAGTCACTATACAAGTCATTATGCGAAATTTAAAATAATAGTGGTGAGATCATTTACATAATTTTAGTAGTAAGACGGGAGCGACTGCCAACGACTGATTCATTGCATCTTGCAATATTTTTTTTTGTTTTGTAGTTTTATATCAGTACGCTATTTATAGTTGGGAGCATAATTCACACACTTTTCAACTATAGGCCACCAACTTTCTTAACACGTGTACGGCCAAGAATACGTAAAGCTGGAAAAAAACGCGTTAAGCCCAATTTCCGCGCCTTTATTGCCATCCGATGTGGCAAAAGCCGTCCATCGTGCTCTAACGTTCCATAAAATCCACGCAGGCCAGGGCCAGTCGTATAACCGGCACGTGTTGGTTTCAGAATACTGGTACCCTGTCATTGCCAGTAGGCCCGCATTCAATCCCCGGTGATTTTCAGCGGTTAGGATGATCCTTTAACGCGACGGCAACTCTCGTGTCAACGTCATTGCGACTCGCACGATACTGAATAATCATTGACATTTTCCGTTTACCATAAACACCCTTGCTTGCTCGACCCTTATGTAAATCACAGGGCGGAGAATTCCGTAAATTCACTTAATAAATTGTTATTCGCTGAGAGGAAGGAGTAGAGAAAGTGCGTTGGTTGAGACAGTTAAAGAGCTGTGTTTGTTCAACGAGAGGTTTTAATGGATTCCGATTCCTTTTGACGCGATCCCTGAGATCAATAGGTAATTTTCTTTCCAATTTCCTTTCTAATATATTGTTTTTGTAATTTTCTGATTTTTCGAAATAGAACTACTTGAAAAAGAATGAGTGGATTTTTTTCGTGGAATTTTCGTTGAATTTTTTGTGTGGTTGTGTTGTTGATTTTTAGAATGATTGGATCCTTAAGATGATTTGTGGAATGAACCAGAGTTTTTTTTTTTTTTTAATTTTTAAACTTTACTTTTCCGTTTGGTTTTGGAGAGAACGTGGGAAAGAAAGTTGGGATTGTTTCCTATTTGTAAGAATGTGAAGAATGAAAACCCCTCACAGAAGAAAGAAAGGAAAGTATTTAATGTTAGTTTGACTTGGTCGTATAGCTGTCAAGAGTTAATTTCATTTGTAATTGTAGTTTCAATATTCGTTTTTTTATTTTTTCCTGTTATTGTTTCTCAAGCTTGTTAAGAGAAAAGTTTAGTGATTTCAAAGATATATTAGGTTTTATGTGTGGCAATGTTATTTGATTTTAAAATGGCTATCATTGCATTACCATTTAGTATTGATAGGATTAATTTGGTCCCTTTTTGTTCTGTCTCTAATTTTCATTCTTTTTAACTTTGTTATTTAAATAATTGGGAGAAGAATGTGAGAGTGTGATTGAATGCAAGAGTGATGGATTCTACAAGGAGTTGGTTTCACAAATTCCAACCTAGAGTGAAAAATGGACCCACCAAAACAAAGGAAATGGGGAATGCAAAGGATGCATGTAAGTCAGTGATTGACGAGGCTCCTTCAAATGCAACGAAACAGAAGGCTGCAGCAGCAAAGCAGTATATAGAAAACCACTACAAAGCCCAAATGAAGGGTTTGCAAGATAGGAAGGAGAGGTATGTTTTCCAACACAAATGGCCTGTTTCTATTATAAATTTTAGTTTAATCCTGACTTTATTGCGACATTATCATGTAGAAGTTTCTTCTGCAATGTGGTGGCATCAACTTGGAGTTGACCATACTTAGCTTGTATATACTTCATGTATCATTGCTTGGGATATATACTGACATCTTAAACTTTGAGTATTTTCATTTTTGTCATTTGTTTTTTTCGTAGTGGTTTATGAGTTTCTTTTGATAAAGTTATAGAATCTTCAATCTTGCATAATGGGAATTGTAGCTATAGTTCTTAAATTTTTCATATTACACACATGAAAGCCATAATGACATTTTAGTTAATGTAACATAATGGGTTTCGTTAACAGCAATAATTTCTTTATTTTGTGTTCTTTGAAATGAAAAAAAGAAGAAAAGAAATGAGTTTTGTAGTCATATATACAATCTGACTATGACTACAATAAACGTTTCTGCAGTTATAATCCATTGTAAACACATTCTACACTCAGACAAAAGTTTCCTCATACTCAAATACCATCTGAAGTGATTTAGTTTGTTTAAATATACAGAGTGAAAAAAAAAAATCTCTCCCTATTTTCTTTTTTGTTAGAACGTTCCCAATTGGTTGAAATTGACTTGATTGTTCCCACTCATCTGTTGCTAGAAATATCCCATTTGTAATGTGTCACAAAAACCATTTATATAGAGCTTTATTCATTGAATTATCATTTATCATCGGTGGGCCACGTTTTTTGTCTTCACTGCTGAGGGAGTAGCTCACTTCCCATTTGATGCCATACTACAACTTTAGAACAGATGAATACCAAATATTAAAACACAATCTAAATGCTATCTGTTGTCTGGATTACTGAAAGTAGTCTTAACAAAGCTTTTTACATACAAACAGTTAGATAATGCCACAATATCTAAAGACCAGACTTGAATGCTCTTTAGAATTCTATTTTTGGTTTACTCGAATTAGTTTGGGTTATACCTCACATTGTGGTGGAACGTTTGTTGTGTTCAAAGGAAGGTTTACTGGCCTATAGAGTTAAGTGTTGAGCAAGAGGGTCCTGGGTTGTTTATTGTTGTGTACGTTGTTTGTTGTTGTGTACATGGGGAAGGAAATGATAGATGCTTTGAGGATAAGGAGAAGATGATGATAGAACTTAAGCATTTCTTCCTCAAAACCCAGTATTTTTGGATGTGCCCTTATCTTAGTTCTTGTAACAATTCAATGAACGACTAAGCCACATTTGAGTCCATTCTCTAGGACCATACAAGACTAGTATTGGAGCCACTTGGAATCATTTTAAAGTGCAATAACTTCTCCTCCTGATAATGCGGGATCCCATTCACTCCCATTCTTTTCTCAATTTGGGGTATTATAGCTTTTCTATTTTGGGTTCTCAAGACTTTCTTTTAAACCTTTTCTCTTTTTCTTGATTGGTGTTCCATGTTAAAAAATTGGAACTTGTAAAAAAGGAAATTCATCATAGAAAAAAAGCAAATTGCATTGTTAGGAAAACAAAGAGGTTCTAGAAGAGAGTTTTAGGCCTGCAATTCTTCATGGATGTAAATTAAAATCTTGATATAAAATATAATTTTTGTTTTGTGTTCTACTTGACAGATCATTGGTAGAGGGACGGAGTGGATTAAATGGCAGAAAATATCCACAAGGACCATGTCTTTTCTACTTGATCTGGATCTATGACCAGGTTTAGGTTTGCACATTTGGGATATTCAATTGGGTTATGGGTATTGAATTGGCTTTGACTGAGACTGTGGTACTTGAATTTGAGAGACTCTTTTAATTCCCAAACTACATTCAATCAAATTCAATCTGTCTTATCATGTTAGTTTAGAGCCCAAAAGAACCTTACAACCAAAAGACAATAAAGAAACTATATCTTCTCCATTATCCCGTTGTTTCTTAGGGGAAAATTTTTTTCAGGCAGATTGTGCCTTGTACTGTGACGATTTGCATGTGGGTTCAAGGAACCAACAACATAGAAGACATTGTTTTCCTTGCTGATCCTTGTGAGTTTATGAAACTTCACTCGTTGACCACCTCATCTAGTAAAACAGGGAAAGTCCTCCACTCTCTTTTGATATTTTTCCGCACCCCAACCCCGAAAGGCCCACTAACCTCATTGGAACTCATCCTCCCCACAATCTACGATATTTGGCTTTGACCACCAATTGCCAGAGTTTCCTTCTCTGTGTTCTAATTCCAAAGCCATTTCCACATCAAAGCTATATAGACTAAGATTTAGGACCCTTTTGGTTTCATGGATGGTCTCAACCCATCTCATCTCAATTCAACATTTGAACACTATTCAAACACAAACACTTTCCAATCTCAAATTTTCAACTTTCAAATTTTTTGTCTAATCATGACCTAATCATTAAAACTTTTCCAAACTTCCTAACATAACAAAAAAATAATAATTTTACTTTTTAAAATCTCAAAATAAAAATAATGTTAAAAAAGTATATTCTAACAATATTTTAACTTTATAATATTTTTATTCAACTTTTCTCTCTCCTTTTTCAAAACTTCGTAAATTTTTTAAACTCAAACCATTTCACTACTATTGACAAACTATCGCACTGCTATTCACAAACTGTCTCACTACTATTCACACATTTTTCATCTCATCTCATCTGTGTTACCAAACGAGACCTTTGTTTTCTTGAAGAAAATCAAGGATTACCTACTGCCAAGCTATCTAGACTATTAACATTCTTATTTGTGGTTTTCGGCCCCAAGGCCCCTTTTATAAGGCTATAAACCGATAGAGGAAAAGTCTGCACAAAAATTTGTACCTTTCTGACTCTGAACTTCTTAAGAAATAAGACTTTGCAGAATGGGGAAACGATAGATCATGGTGTTGGATTGGTGTTGCATGTGTATGAAAAATGGGGAAATGCTAGATCACTTGCTTCTACAATGCAAGGTGGTCAGAACCACGTGGATTTTTTTTTCCCTCCATGAATGGGTTTAACATGGGTCATGCCTAGAAGGTTGGTGGATTTCCTAGCAAGTGGATTTCCTAGCAAGTTGGAGTGCTCTTTAAGGCAATCCACAAGTGACTGCAATTTGGAAGATGGTCCCTATATGTATGTGCTGATATAATCTGAGGGGGAGAAATGATAAAAGCTTTGAAGACTAAGAGAGGACAATTGATGAATTGAAAGCTTTCTTTTTAAAAAGCTTTTTCCTTTGGGTGGTGGCAATAAACTTTAATAGGCTTAATGTCCATAAATTTATTTTTTTGGTTGGAAATCCTAGTTAGGTAGTATGCATGTATACATCCTGTGTGCTTGTCTATGCCCATTGTTATGAACAAAACTTCTTGATTACCTATTAAAAAAAGGAATAGGACTCTGACAACTAACAACAAAGAGTCACTTGGGGCTCAAATCTATTTCAACCAGATCATTTTCTCTCCTAAAAATGATGCAAACCCAAACTGATGGTAGAATCTGGACCTGGATCCCACCCATCAGTTTGCGTTTGCATAAAAAAGATATAGTTTTGTCCAACAAAGCACTTCTGTTGGCTTTCTACTTTGGCAGACATTAATCCATTTTTAAACTAAACTCTTCTATCTTTCTAGCACATAGTTTTGACAATTTACTAAAATCAACAAAAAACTCGCAACAAATCTTTCGAAACCCATATCAAAACATACTTTCTAAAGATAGAATATAGATTTAAAAGGAAACCATAGTTTTCTAAAATAAAAGCCTTAAGTTTGCTGGTGTGATAGGAACTGAGTGGGTTATGGAATTCATGAAATCTTTATGGAGCTCATTGGAATTCAGAAGTTTACAAGATGGTGTTCCTTTGCTTAATGTGGCGTATTTGACGTAGATGCAATGTTCGAGCTTTTGAATGCCTAAAGGAGACAGTTGTAGAGTTAAAATCTCTTATGTTCAACACCCTCTGTTTGGATGACTGCTCATCACAACTTTCTTTTTTTTAGTTGCCTAGACTTACAAGAACTTCTCTCTTTCTTTCTTTTTGCTAGTTGGGTGTTTCCTCCTGCATACTTTCTATGTGCTTTGGTTGTGTCCTTCGCTTTTAATAAAATTGCATTAATTTAAAAAAAAAAATCTAGGAATCCTTCTCGTATATGACTGGGCATCATGTAACACAATCTCAGTCCATCAATATGAAGCTAAATTCTTTCAATATTTGTGTTAGTGACCTCTCAAACATGTAACCTTCAGATTAATTTTAAATGTGACTGCATGATTCTTTGTGCATTCTTTTAGGCTTTTAGCTAAGGTCTGGCAAGAAGAGACTTTTGTGTTGCTTTTGCAAACTGTTGGATAATTGAGTGATATTTGACATTTAAGTCTTTGTATGGAATTTTAACTTGGTGGAGCATATTTGTCAGGATACTGCATCTCAAATGCTAGATTTGAAAATCATGGTTTTGTTTAAAGTTATATTTTAATTTGTACTCATGTTTTTATATTTTTGTCAGTATTGACATATTCTCTATATTTCCTGCCTCATAATTCATGCTTCTGTTGTCTTCAAAATAGTCTGCTGTATGCTTGTTATGGGCTCATCAAATTTTTCCATGTCTGTAATGATAAGTCTAATTTTGCTCCTAATGCAGACGCTGCACATTGGAGAAGGAGCTGGCTGATGCTGATGTTCCCAAGGAAGAACAAATGAATATTCTGAAATATTTGGAGAAAAGGGAGACAGAATATATGCGTATTCAAAGACATAAGATGGGCGTTGATGACTTTGAACTTTTGACACTTATTGGAAGGGGTGCATTTGGGGAGGTTCTCATCCTATTGTCTTTGAATGTTGTTGTGTTAGTTTAATCGTTCCTTTCATCCCAAACAATTGTTTATGGTGATAACTATAATGATTGTGATGAACGTACAGGTGAGACTTTGCAGAGAGAAAGCTACTGGCCATGTATATGCAATGAAGAAGCTGAAGAAATCTGAGATGCTTCGCAGAGGCCAGGTTCTTTCTGAACCAGTAGTATCGAAATAAAGACTTACAGTCTATACATCTGTTGCCGTGAAACAAATTTTATCTAGGCTTGAAACTGTCAATAATGCTATGTTTCTTGATGCCTAGCAGTACTAAAATTCTACATTCAACGAAAGGAAATTTCAAATCATATTTCCTTGCTGAGTGTGAACTTGAGAGAAACATTAATTAACAATTCTTGACCTCATTTGATTATTTTGTAGAGAAGAACTTGAATATTTATTTCGCTCAATAATTTCATTAAATCATACTTCCATTTTTCTTTTATTTTTGAAGGTGGAACATGTTAAAGCTGAAAGAAATCTTCTTGCTGAAGTAGATAGTGCTTACATTGTCAAGCTCTACTGTTCTTTTCAAGATGACGAGTTTTTGTATCTTATAATGGAATATCTTGCTGGCGGTGACATGATGACATTATTAATGCGCAAAGAAACCTTGACTGAGGATGAGGCCAGATTTTATGTTGGGGAGACGATCCTTGCCATCGATTCTATTCACAAACACAACTATATTCACAGGTTCACAGGTTTTATATAATTGATCTACCATCCATTCATGAAACCTAGACTATGGCGTTGATACCCTCATAACATTTGGTCCAATTTGGCCAGTTGATATATTTTGACCTGGTTACTTTTTTGAGTTTTTTGGGTATGGAATATTTCCCATAATACAGAATTAGTTTAGTATTCCTTGTCCACCAAAGACTACAATTTGAGCTTGTAAAGACTACAAAATTAATAATTTAAATACCTCAGAAAAGAAAGTTTACATTTTTTTTTTGTGATTTTTGTTCTTGTTGTGGGGGAGGGGTTGTGTGTGGAGGGCACAAGGAACCATTTAGTTCCACAGTCCACCTTTGCATGTGGGGAATTAAGTGATTTGAAGAAGACTCTTAAAGAATGCTGAGTGAGTTCTTTGAAGAGCTAGTTTTGTAGATTTTTGGTCCTGAAAGATCCAGCGTATGTGTTGGATGTGATTTTCAGGTAATGGGATTTGGATTTATTTGTGTTTGTAATGGATTGTGAGGGTGTGATTTAGCTGTAATGGCCAATTTTATTATTTTACTTGCTACATTTCCTTTTTGGTCGTTTATAATGCATATGTATACCTCATTTTGTATGAGAAGTTTACTATAGACAGCTATTTAGTTGTTAATTTTACTTTCATTGTAGGGATATCAAGCCTGATAATTTACTGCTTGATCGTAATGGCCATCTAAAGCTTTCAGATTTTGGATTGTGTAAGCCCTTGGATTGTAGTAGTTTTCCAAATCTTAGTGAGAATGACCATGGAGTGGGAAGGAATTTGCAATCTTCCTCAGACAGAGACAATCATTCTAATCTGCATTCTGCACCAAGGCGGACACAACAGGAGCAGTTATTGCACTGGCAAAAAAACAGGCGAGTGTTGGTAAGATTTCTATTTACCCTAGAAATTACATATCACCCTTGGGGCAAGGTTGCCAGGCTAATAGTGCATGCTTAAAATGGTGGACTTGCCTTGTTTGTTGATAGGTAACGATATAAAGTCTTTTCAAATTGCATCTTCTGATGTTATGTTATATTGTTCCACTTGAAATTTTCTATCAAACTTTGGAAAAAAAAAAAAAACTGGAAACCCACAGGCTATATTTGGATTAGGAAATTGAAATTCAAATCTAAGGTCTGGCTTGTTTTCAAAGATGAGATGGTTTGTAAAAACAAACCAGGCCTAAGTTTCCCTTCTATCCGCTTGCAATAGCAAGGATTTCTATCTCCTCAAGGGGGTTGAACATGGGTTATTAACGGCCTATCAATATGTTTATATATATATATATATATGTATTTTTTGATAAGTAATTTCTATGTTTATATTTTCCTGGTTCCATTGTGGAAATAAACCTTACAATAACATATTTTCTTGTCTCCATTGCAATTTAGGAATTTAATTACAGAAAATGTGTTTTTAGTTAGGGAAATGAACCTAAATTCTGTAAAACTGATAAACTTTGAGAGGCATGTTGTTCTCTGATCCAATTTGGCAGATGCTTCATTAGGTGGAAAAACGAATTAATGGGTTAATAATAGTATCATGGTTTATTTGGTATTTGCTTGGATGAGAAATGCATTTCATATGATTGTTGAGTAATGACCTGATGGACTTGGCTCTCTCACAAGAAGCTGTGAATTCCAGCATGTCAACTGGGGAATCAACTAAAACTCTGTCTTCATCTTATTTCTTCTTCTTTTTTGTCTGCTAATTTTGGCCATAAACTGTTATGATTGACCTATACATTTGTTCAAATTATATTTCTTAGCTGTTGTACTTACAAAAGAGAATTTCTTGCCTGATATAGAAAATTTGGTTTAGTTGCATCGTTTCTGTCCTAGCGTGCAGATTCCAGTTATAGATTTAATCTTGTGAAGCCCTATTGTACATAGTTATTGATACTTATGTTGTTTTTAAGTATGTACCATAATGTTATATAAGTAGATCTGCATATGCCATTCAGGCTTATTCGACAGTGGGAACACCTGACTACATTGCCCCAGAAGTACTTCTGAAGAAAGGATACGGAATGGAGTGTGACTGGTTAGTTAATTATTTACTACGCTTTATATAGCCTAGGCATGTAATTTGTTTTCATTTGTTAACTAGATATTCATATCAGGTGGTCTCTTGGGGCAATCATGTATGAGATGCTTGTGGGTTATCCACCTTTCTATTCTGAAGAACCAATGTCAACATGTAGAAAGGTAATCCTGATGTTAACTTGATAATGATTCACCACGTTATAAACATTGAAATGCAAATTGTGGAAGAGTTTCCAATTTTAATTCTCAACATGGCTTCCTAATGGATTTTTTTATTTGATGAATGGCTGTCAGGTTATGATAGGGTTGCTTTGTTCTCATGCAGAAAACTAGATCATTTTGTTGTTTCTGGAAACGCAACACTAAAATTTTTTGATTAGTTGAACTTTATTAATGATTAAAAAAAAAGATGGTGTTCCTCAAGTACACAGTGTATACATGAGAAACACTCGATAAGAAGAGGATAAAAAAAAAGGTAAGCAAATCTAGACAATTAGAAATATAAAAGTCATAAAAGGAAATCCTTGAGGACTGTAATCGTTTTCTCCTTATCTTTAAACCTCCAGTTGTATGTTCTCTTTGCGGACACCACAACAAGCAACCTGAGATCCTCTTTCATAATGCATCTCTTTCTGAACTACTAAACCTCCCTTTCTAACATGCCATGCCAAAAGCTCCATTACACTACAGGGCATGACTCAATCTAAATTGAAGATAGCATTTCAAAGTGGGCTAGCCACCTCAGAATGCAATAAGGCATGTTCTATCATTTCCACATTCCTAACCCCAATCCATCACAAGATTCTTTTCTTGTATCCATAGTATTTTCTCTAAGGAGCTGTCCAGACAAGGAAAGCTACTCTTAGAGTTGCTTAGTTCTTCCAAATATTATTTAAAGGAAAAGATTTACGGTCATAGGGATAAAGCATGATAGAATGATTTTACTCCAATCTCCCCACACTTAAGAGGGTGCCCAACATAGCTTGTCCTCAGTCCTCACAGAACCTTATGAGCTGACTAGAATGCAAATGATCTAAAAAGAGGTATGAATCTCATAACTCCCAGTCTGTACTGCTCTGATAAAATTCAGATCTCACTGAAGAGCATCTCTAGAAAATAAATTTTCTGCACCTAAAGTGTCCTTTACACAACTCTAGGAAAGCTACATGCTGTGTATAAATTTTATATCTTGCCTCAGAAAATTGGGCCTATTAACAATAATGATATATTTGATTAGAAAATCTCATTCTTAGGATCATATATTTTTTTTCCCATTGTGTTGACATGAAGGTTGCGTTTTGGTATTGTGCATGAAGACGTCTGCTAACATCTGATTTATATATTCTTATGAAACAAATGGTCAGTTTAATGCAGATTGTGAACTGGAGAACTCATTTGAAATTCCCTGAAGAAGCCAAGCTTTCTATTCAGGCAAAAGATCTCATTTGCAAGCTCCTCTGCAATGTTGAGCAGAGGCTTGGGACCAAAGGAGCTCATGAACTAAAAGTTGGGATTTTTACTAGTTGCTTCGAATTTGTTGTTTTATGGGTAGTCTATTTTTTCTAAAAGAATAACTGAGATGTTTCTACTGATATTAGGCACACCCATGGTTTAAAGGATCACAATGGGACAGATTATATCAGATGGAAGCTGCTTTTATACCTGAGGTCAAGGATGAGTTAGATACTCAGAACTTTGAGAAGTTTGAAGAGGTGAGAATAGTGGTTTCTGTATAAATGTGATCCTCTTTGCAGGTTAAACTGTTCATAGATTTTTCCCTTTACCTCATTTGGACACCTTGAGATTAGGGAATGTGAATTTGGTTTTCATATACCCAAAAGGTAGAGAATGAAGTTTTAGAATTACTCCTGATCAGCATTCCAGCTAAAAGTGTTTAGACTGATGACTCTGTGTCTGGAATGGAAAGGAAATGTTGCCAGAGCTTGGCAGTGTGCTTTGACTGTTATGTTTTTTGTTAGTGGTCCTTTTGCTTGCATCTATGTCCTTATAAAAAAAAATCTCTGTCCTTTCTTAAGACAAAGAACGTATTGTTCAATTACCAATGCGATGACCACTAACTTTACTACTTTCTGATTTTTTGTGTCTGAAGCAGAAGTAAAAACTGCATTCCCTGGTTTACTTGTAACTTAATGTTCTTAATTTTTTGTTGTTCTGGATTGTTGAGGAAACAGTCATTGACGATGATGTTTATCTAGCTATAATAGAAGCTGTAATTGTTTGAATTGTTAATATTTTATGTGCATAAATGGTACTGTTGTCTTCTATCCAGATTATGCAGTGTTCATTCTCACTGATTATCTTATATCTCAAAAAATGGACATCGAGACTGTATCCTTCCTCATTTTATTTTTAAATTCAAATATCTTTAAGATATTCAGAAGTGTTGGAGAAGCAATCAATGTGGCGATATATTTGTTCTGTATTTATGTAGCTGTCACAGAAGCTATGACTAACTATTATCTAAAAATAATTGAGTCATAGCTGCAATTGGCTTCTGTCCTACTCCCAGGATTCCTTTCATTTTAACAAATCTTACTTTGTTTTGGTCTTTGGCCGAAAATTTAGAACACGATGGTTGTTTTTCAGGTGGATCTTAATTTGATTGTCCTCTTGAAACTTCTTCTCCCCTCTTCGTTTGCACAAAGTTATGATAGATCTTGGCTTTGCTACCACTTTTACCTTGCAATTGGATGGTTTGTTGATTTTCTCTCAAAACGTCAAAAAGAACTTGAATGTTTTTTTCACTGTGATAATATGATTTGGTATGTCATGCGATGACTAGGTAAATTTTTTATTTGTTGCATTTATTTGTATGCTGAATTTGAATTATTGTAAATATCTGGTCCAGATGGTTGTGTTGCATCTCTTGTATTTCCACCATGGTGTGGGTTCCCAATAGGTTTTTTGGGCATGAGTGTTGCAAACCCACCTCCAAAGCCACTGAGAATGTGAATGCCATGTGAAGTTCACTGATGGTACTGGTTATTGTGTAATCAGCTGCATGAATTAGTGGAATTAGGACCGGCACATGTTAAATCTGCTCTTTCCCGTTGCAAAGTGATACAATTCTTTGCACTTTCTTTGTTTGACTCTGTGTGCTTTTTTTCCAAGCGTTTCTTTCATGGTGTTACATTCCTTTGGATTTTTATAGTGATTTTATATTGCAAACCTACTCCATAAGCCTATAAGAAAGGTGCATTTCGTGTGAAGGTCACTGTCACCACACTATTAGTTGTATTGATGGCATGGGTTGTGTTCTGTGTATCAGCTGCCTGGGCTAATGAATCTTGAAAAGGAGATATGTTACATTTGACGGGTGACAGATTCATTTTGCAAAATATGACTGATTCATTTGACGGATTCCCCCTAAGCCCCTTTCCCTTGTTGTGTGACAGATTCATTTTGCAAAATTTGACTGAAATATGTTCTGATTAATTAATTATTATATTTTTTTTTTATTTACTGTGTTTGCAGTTACTCGCTCCATTTCAAACTCCATCAAAGTCAGGTCCATGGAGAAAGGCATGTCTCATAATTTTCAATATTTTTATTCTTTTTTAATTGGGAATTTTTTTCTTAGATTACTATAATGTAAATTAGTGTTGAAATGCTTGTACTATTTTCAGTACATAGACAGATTTTAATGCTTTAACACTAAATGTTTGGTAGAGGTGGTCAAGCTTTATTTAAGATATGGTAAAGGTCAAAAGTAGATATTTATTTTAAATCTTCTAAACATGTTGAAGAAAACTTTGTCATATGGTCCACCTAACTTACATTAGTGGACTTTGTGGCTTGGGATTATTGATGGAGTTGTGTCCTCCATGGACACCTGTCTGATTTTTGGAGATTTATATTTTGGGATAAAGAATATTACAAGACCCCCTTGAAGAAAAAATATCATCCAGAAAACTTGTAAAACACCTAAGATCCTAGAAGCTCAACAATCATGTTGTTCTACTCCAAAATCAAACGAGTAATTTTCTTTTTTTGTTTTGATACGTCCTTTCTTTCCATTTAGCCTAGTTAGCATTAGTAGTTCAGACAGGCTAGCAAAATTGTCTGGTAGGTGATGTAGTTTCCATCTTTGAGATCTATATTTTTTTGGCTTAGTATATTTATTTTTTTTGTGGGATAGAAGTGTTAAGATATAAAATAATTATAAAAATCTACCTCTTTTTATCAGCTTAAATTTTTAGAACACGTGGTAATTTCACAAGGTGTCATAGGTCATGTGGTCCTGAATTCAAATATTGATTTTGCACTTTATTCCATTTAATTAAATATTCCATATGTTGAAACATCCATTGAAGGAGAGTCTACCCGACACGTGAAGGAGAGTGGTAAGATATAAAAAAAATCTACCCCTTCTTATCAGTTTAAGTTTTTGGCACAAGTAATAATTTCATAGGAAGAGACGAATGGAGGGTTTACAACTGCAAGCCCTCACATTAGAGTCTCTACTACCCTCACATTATTTCAACATTATTTCAAATGCTTTATTCTCCCTTTGGCCAGAGTATATTATATTGCGACCCTAGATTCAGCCACCCTCAGAAAAGTGTAATGGTTTATTTCACTTATATGAGAATAGAATTTTGGTCTCTGTGACATGGAAAAGATATCACGGTTGGTGGGGTTATGATTGCCAAGAATCCAAGATAAGTGTCTGGTTTCTATATTAGATAGCTTCGATGAGATTTAAGGTTTTCTCTAGCATGTAACGAAGACCGTCAGTATTGGTGTGCATATGGACTTCAAGAATCCAAGATGGCTAAATTTACCTAACAAAATGGCATAAGCATTATTTGTACATGCCTTTACTCCATTTTGAACTCTTTTTAACTTCCAGACTTTAGATCAGAGTTCGACAAGGAACATGATAAATGAAGTGACAGAGACTACTGATTTCAATTATATTATTTTTTGTTTGAGGAATTGCAAGAATTCTCTGACCCTTCTTAACACCCCCCCTCCGCCCCCCCCCCCCCCCCCCCCGGTTTCTCTCTCTCTCTCTCTCTCTCAAGAGTATAATTTTTTTCTCCAGAAGATCCCAACGTGCCAGATTTATCTCTGAGATGCATTTTTTTTTTTCTTTTTCACATCACTGCAGTTAAAGCCTCACTCTATGTACTAAAGCTTTATTGCGTCTTTTGTAGTGACTCTTTCAATAATATATTGCAGATGCTCTCATCCAAGGATGGAAATTTCGTTGGTTATACCTACAAGAATTTTGAGATCGTGAATGAGGATCATATACCTGGCATTGGTCAGTATCAACCTACAATTTCTCTGGTTATGGTG
Source organism: Platycarya strobilacea (assembly GCA_036898215.1). Taxonomy (NCBI): domain Eukaryota; kingdom Viridiplantae; phylum Streptophyta; class Magnoliopsida; order Fagales; family Juglandaceae; genus Platycarya; species Platycarya strobilacea. The sequence goes on from CM072547.1 coordinate 33,026,465, forward strand.
CTGAGATATATTATTTATAGTAGGAAAAAAAAAAGGAAAAGAATGGGTCGGTGGGGAGGGATGTGGATCATACCATTCATGATTGGCCATGGTGGTACAAGGCGATATATATTTCATTGTTACTATTTATATGCTTTGTTATTCTTCAAATTATATCCACAATATTTCTTTTTCTAATTATAACATGACCAAATTCATGAAGTTGGTATGCTTCATTGACGGTGGCATATTCTATTTTTCTTTAATGTTTAATATTATTTCCATGAGAGATTCACTGATTGTTAAATGTACGTTTGGCATGTATACCTCAATTCAGCTGAGTTGAAGAAAAAGACTAACAAGCCCAAGAGACCCTCTATTAGATCGCTATTTGGTACGTCCCCTCTAATTCAAAGCTTTAACACTATCCGTTTATACTCAACACGTATCTGCAATGTCAGACCTCTATACTTTTTCCCTCCTCAGACACACCTGATCCTTCCGATCGGCCTGCTTTGGGAAGTTTCCTCAACATTTTGCCAACACAAGAAGAGGTCCCTGAAAGCTCCGAATCCGAGCCATTGCACCAGTCTGCTAGTTCTGCACAACATCAAGAATGGCCTATGAGAAGATAGCAAGCATCAGCCACAAGTAATTGTCCATAACCAAAACAAATATAATTGAAGGGTTTTTTTTTTTTTTAGGAGAAGGAAAGCAATATATAGCATGTGTTTCTAACTATTTCAAGCTCTGCAATTTCTATGCTTCCTGTGCAGTGTAGCTTTCTTAGAATCTTATGTAGTACTAATGGCAGAGACGATCATTAATTCCCCCCACCCCCTAGTATCTCACCTGTAAGATATCAACGAAACGAATTAAAAGTTTTATGCTATAGTTTTTTACATGTAAGTTATGATCTGTGTTAATTTGTGGTGTATACTGTAATGGTTGTAACAAATTTTATCATGGGTAATAAGATATATAAATATTTGTGGAAACGTATTTGTTATGAGGTGATCTGTTGGGGAGGTTATCAGAAGTATCGATGGAAGCCATTTTAGTTCAAGTTTTCGCATCCAGTATATATGCTTATTTGAATATTTCTACACTGCTCTACTGAGCGAAAAAAGAAAAATCTCTAGGCGTTTGATTTATTGAAACCGATTTCTCAGAACTTATAATCATTTATATTTATAAATTTACAACGTGTACAGGTTGTAAAGTTGTGTTGTTTCAACAATTATGTATAAATACTATGGTTTATATATTGATTATAGACCATGCAAACTTCAAATCCAGAGTTATTGTCATATTTGGGAAGTTCAAAATGCAGTACCTATATATTATTTAGAATGTTCCCCCAAATAGTAACAATTAAGGATCTACTAATGTTAATAATTCAGCACGCATGGCGCACATCATGATGATGAGGTGAAAATTAATTTCTATTAATATTGTTTTTTCTCGTTTGATGCCTTTCATCCTTTTGAAATGTTAACTATAACTAATTAAGCATGAGAGTAGTTCTCCAAGCTAAAGCAACCCGGCCGGCCTAAATCCTAATATTAATATTGCGTTCTTGTTGTCACGAATATCAGCAACGTCCCACCTGCGTCACGCCTGGCCCTTTTATATATGTGATCAACAAAAACAAAATAAAATACTAGTCATGTATTCTTACAAACGACTAATTGGTTATTAATTTCGAGATTCTAATTTGTAACCTCACACACACTCTAATTTATACAAAGTATTCTTTAATTTCTTCCGCCAAAAGAACTAATAGTTTATTAATTAGTAAAATTGGAATATATTAAACAAACGTATACGGATGTAAAAAGAAAAAACTACTACATACATAAAAAGATTCTATAAAAAAAAAACTTACAAACTGATCATCTGGTTTCATAGCATCCGGTAGATTTACTTTCTAATACAAAAAATTTTACAATTTAATATACCACATTAAATTACATCAATTTGTAAACTTCCTTTTGTATAATTCGTATGTGACTATAGCATTTGCTGTGCCAAAATAACTGTTTGAGAATCAATGCAAATTGTTTAATTTCCTTTGATCTTCCTATATCTAAGTTAGCATTATTAAAAGAGAAGTAGTTCAACATCAAGATGGGGAGTGTGGAACAATGTCGATTCATGACCATCAGTGCAGCTAAAATGGTGGGGGTTAAAGTAAAGGACAAGCACTGAGTAGGCACAGAGATTGTGATGAGATAGAAAAGTGAATGGAGTGTGAGGTCAAGGATCACTTGTAATAGTCCGTATCAGTAACTTGTTTTAATTCTGAGGCCTTCACGTACGTTTATAATTTATTTGGGAGATTCTTGTCGAAATTGCTTCTTTCAAATTGCATGGCCATGTTCTTTCACACCCATTTCTTTGCATGGATTGCTCAGAGGGAAAAACCCCAACATATCCCCTCTCCCATCATTCTTGCTCAGAAAGTGACCCTTAGAGAATCCCTATGCTTCTGCAGACTGCTGTCATATTGGTGGGGTTTCCATCGCATTGGGTTCTTCTGCACTCTTTCTCTCTCTCTCTCTCTCTCTCTCTCTCTCTCTCTCTCTCTATATATATATATATATATATCTATATATATATAAATATATATATATGTGTAAATAATACATACACAAACACACACACACACACGCAATGCCTGTCTTTTCCATCACCCACCATCAGCGCTCCCTGCTTTTGACTTTTCCTGGTACTCATCAAAACTAATCCATCTCCTAGTTATTACTGTACTCGTTAGTTTGTAATAACTCTTTAATGATCAGTCATCATCGTGAACTCATCTCACTTCTTTTCCTTTTAACTAATTTTTAAGTATACTTAAAAAGATCATAGTACACTAATGATCTCTAGTAAACAACCAATACAATCAGAAAAAAATAGAAAAGATAGTTTTACTGATAAATCCTATCCTTTTCAATCAAATTTATTCATATTTTACATCAACTTAAACTAATTATGTAATATTTAAATGATGGGATTAATTGCTGATCAGGACCTTTAATTTGACCAATGAACATTCGTTCAGAACTTCAACTAGAGTACCAATCAACTAATTTCATAATATCATAAAATATATATGCGAAAACACTACTCGGAAGATTTCCCTAATTACCTTAAATGGTTTTGTAGGTTTTAATTTCTAAAACTTGATCAGCTAGCTAGCTAGCACTTTCAAATGAACTCACGGATTTTGAATGTAGAAGAGATTTAGATATATTTTCTTTGAATTTAGATACTTAATTTAGATAGTTCAAATTAATAATTAATACTTTCTTTTAACAAATTGTGTTTGATCTTTTAATTTCTTAGTTTTTTTTTTCTTGAATAATCGCAAATTAAGCACTCGTGATCAAGTTCATAATCCATATATCCCCGGCCTTATTAATACGAGGAAGAAAGAATTATTTGGGTTACAACTAAATGCTTGTTTATTTTTTGTTGGGTTTATAATATATTTAATCAAGGGTAAACCATAATTAATACGTCCCGTCCAAGACAAAGAGGGTTGCATATCATATGACTCTCAATAAAAGGATAGTCGGTGCATGTGATCTTAAATTCGTGGAAGGGTTGCATATCATAAGACTCTCAGAGCTGAATACAATGGAATCCCTTACTCTAGTACGTACTCCCTACACCTTTTTAGGCATGAGCTTCAAAATTGGTACTCCCAGCTATAAAGTCATGTGCAGTACTGCGAGTTAATGCAGCTTGCGTTAGTACTGGTGCAACATATATATAATATATGCAGTATGGCCGGGAGATAGAAAATATTTCGAAGTACTTAATCATGGTGAGAGCAATATTTTTAATAACTTCTACAAACTTGGGGATCGAATACATTTTTCACATTTTAATTGAGGTACTATTGCACTCTTAAAGAACTGATATTATGAGAATTGATATTATGTCGCCTCAGTTATACCACTTATTTTATTCCATTAACGTGAAACCATAATCATGCGGTCCACATGCTTGGTTTATTAAAAAATAAAAAATATCCAAAATAAATTGGCACCTGAAAGCATAAAATATGAAGATTATTGGATGGTTTTACTGTTCAACCGTTAAGTAAAGTGCGGCATGTCAATGAGAGCAAAGTGAGTGGTGTAATTGTGGCGGCATATATGGTAACATGAGTTCTCTAATATTATTACCTTTTCTCAAATAGTAATATTCGTCCAATTTTAATTAGATGGTAAGAAATATGTAATATAACTCAATCATAGCCCTTTTGATCTTAATAGAAGGTAAACATGATGGTATCATTCGTCCAAATTTATTTGTTATTTAATATAGCATAACATAGGTAATGGACTACAATCTTAACGTACGATCTTAATTAATTATAGGAAGATGCAAAGGATGATTGATTGTTTGGGTACGACATTTGCAATCTGAAATTACGACTAGTACTATATTGGATATATACACTATGTACAACACATTGAATTTTAGTGAGATATAAAATTGTTGTAAAAAATAACTAAAATGTCATGAAAGTCTTTTGATATCAGTTAGAAACTATCATGTAAAGTGTGTCACGGATAAATATTAATGACGGTTTATTATTCAACCATCACAAAAATATTTTTAGTAACAATTGTATGTCTTCTATTTGATATAACGTTCAAACTTAGATTTCTATAGTTAAAATGTGTCACAGAGAGTAACGTTCAAATGTCCAAATTATCGTTCGAACGTAAATTCATCCAGTTGACATTTGAATAATGGAAGTTGATGTTAGTTGGGTCAATATTCGCTGGATTAATGTTTGAACATGTGTACATCCAAATGTAAAGTGCAATGTTTAAGTTTGGATGTATGTTCGAACGTTAACGTAGCAATATTCGAACGTAACATGTATAACATTCGGACGTTATGTTCGGATGTAATAGTAGAGCGTGCGAACGCAAGTGATACATCCGGGGGCTTGTTCAAACATTAATGTATTAAACATTCGAACGCTAGTTTGTTTGTGGTGAGTACATTCGAATGTTGGCTCTAATGTTGGAACGTGTTCAAATAATTTTCTCTATTTATATTTGAATGTTCATTTGAACGTGAGTCAATGTTCGAATTTTTCAAATTTACATTCAAACTACATGTCAAAAATGGTAAATTTAATAAAATTAAAAAGTATACAAATTGTATCATATTATATAATCATTTAACAACTAACAATGTCTTATAGTAAATCAAAATTAGATACTAAAAGTTACAAACAGTAATAAAACTGATAATGCCTATTTCTTCTTTTTTTCCTTCTCTACCGTAATCTTGCTATAATGACATAACACACTTCATCTAGATCGTCATCTCCTTCTACGTTTGTTCTTAGACTGGTCTACGCATGATTTCCTCATGGTCTTTCTGCTAGTCCTGTATATACGTCTTTAGATCAGACTGTTACTCCAAGAGAGACTCCAACTCCTGTTGTTAACCTCATATACTCATTTTTCTCATTGTGCAGCTTCTAAATCTTTAATAAGTTTATTAATCTATAAAATTGAGGAGCATGTGGAGGATAAACTGGCGGAATGCTTAAGAGAACGTCCCAAACTTCTGACCATGCCAAACTTAGTCTCGAGCAGTTCCGTGAATACGTCTATGTCACTAGAAGAGGATTTCCTAAAAGATTACTACATCTTCAATATTTTGTCCAACAATTAGAAAGAAAACACAAAATAAATAAAGACACATTAACAATATAGAAATTTAATGTTAGTGCTTAAATAAAATAATATCAAAAAAATAAATGAATTTCTATAAGTTGTTAATTATCATCTTATCAGCAAGACGATGTAACGATCTTGAACCGACATGATAGTGGACTATCAGAGCGAAACTATTTTGTGCATTTGTTGAACTTAAACTCTACATAATTAATTAAGAATGTTAGTAGTAAATTGGAACTAATGTAAATGTAAGTAACTAAATAATCTAGAATATCTGATAATCAGGACTAACGAAAAAGATCACATCACTTCATCCAATCATCTAACTTTATATTCTATAAAGGAGACTTTGCAGCATCTTTCAACGTCTCAAACTTCATCACTCTACTACTTTCCACGTTAGTAAAAATTTTTGCAACATCTTCTCATAGTTCTCCAAGTATACATGTTCAAATAGAGAGATTGTAACCCTACGAATAGTATACCCGAAGAACAAATAAGGAATACAGCGAAACTTTATACTAAACGTGGAAAGTAGGACTAACAAAAATATGAAATACAGATAATATTATCACAAGCTGTCCATGCTGAACAATTTAGGAATTAGTGGATACCTAAGTGTATACTAATTTCCAAATAGGTATAAGGTTATTCATGCAATGTTACACAATTTATTATCAAAAAAATACTACAAGCATATATTAGTAAGTTTCTTTGAATTGTTTTCTTCTCAATGTTTTGCTATTTAATCTATATGTGTTATCTATTAGTTATTTGTTATTATATGCTTATTAGTTAATATATTATATTAGTTACTTATAGTTAACATATTATATGTTATATATTATATTAGTTACTTATTAGTTAATAGCTATATTACTATATAATGTATGTTATATAGTTCACTATATTATATGCTATATATTATATATTATATATTATAATAGTTACTTATTAGTTAATGGCTATTTGTATATATTTATATTAGTTGTTTACAAAATATTCACAACAAAAACAATACTTGATCAAAACAGATATGTTCACAATATATTCATAACATAAATATTCACAATATAAAAATTTACAATATAGTCACAACATGAACAATACTAATCACAACATATTCAACAAAATTACAACATAAATAATACTTAATTACAAAAAATATATTCACAATATAAAATTTCACAATATATTCAAAAAACCACAACATATTCAATATATTCACAAATATTCAACATATTCACATATTCAACTCATATTATTTACAACAAAATTACACCAATCACATTTAAAAATAATAATAAAGTGTAGATATACCTAGTACACTTAATAAAATTCCGTGAAAAAATGCTCACAATCTTTCAAGTACACCGCAACAATCAATCCTTTAAGAAAATCAACACATGAGCAATTTAGAGTATTATTTAAAAATACAAATTAAGACAAAAAAATATATACATTATAAGTACATAATAAAACTCTAATATAAACTCTCCATCATTTCCTAGAAAATAGTATCCATAAATCTAATTATACCGGGCGTTACATATTGCCGTCCCCGATATGATATACACACATCACCAATCATAATAGGCGTTACGTATCGCCGTCCCCATTATGATTTCTACACTCATTTTATACCGGGCATTACGTATCGCCATCTGCATCCCAAATCTACGACGCCAAACATGGCATCGCAGGTAAGTATAACCCAAATAAACCATAGGATATAAATTATACACATGCACAACAATAACCTCACACATGAACAGAATACCGTATGCACGAAACTTAAGATCATCTTCCTCAAAATCAATAAAATAATCACACACGCTAAAATCTCATTTTAATCATAATAAAACTCTAATAAAAACTATCTATCATTTCCCAGAAAATAGTATTCATAAATCCAATTATACCGGGCGTTACGTATCGCCGTCCCCGATATAATCTACACGCATCATCAATCATAATAGGCGTTACGTATCGCCGTCTCCATTATAATTTCTACACTCATTTCAAACCAGGCGTTACGTATCGTTGTCCCCAACATGAAATACACACCCAATGACCATAATGGACGTTATGTATTACCGTCCCCATTATGTCATATACACACTATAAATCATAATGGGTGTTACATATCGCCGTCCCTATTATGACTTACACACATTTCATAGAGGCGTTACATATCGCCGTCTCCGATATGAAATACACACACAATGACCATAATGGGTGTTACGTATCGTCGTCCACATTATGTCATCCACACACACTGATCACAACAGGCGTTACGTATCGCCATCCCCATTATGACTCAGTAAAAAATCATTAAAATCTATCAACCCAATAACCACATCTCATATTAAAATCCAAACATCAAATCTCACATTAAAATCCCAAATATCAATATACACATAAACAAGTGTTCAATTACACAATGCATACCACCATGAATAAAGATCCAACATTTAATAAATTCAATTATCAACCAAATACAGAGTTGTAAATGAAAAATATATTTAAATCTCAAAATTCATTTGGAAAGTACTTACAGCGGGTAAAAACGTAAATCCTTGAGCAAACGCCAATCTATAGCGTTCGTAGCGGTTACTTGTACGTTAGGTTAAAGTACTCGGTTCGATACCAAAATTTAGGGAGATACTCTTTGGAAGGTGGGAAATCTCATGGAAGTGGTGATGTGGTGGCACAACCACCGGAAGATGATAGATTGAGCTCAAAAAGGGTGGAAACTCATTTTCGAGTTTGGGGTCGTATAGGGAAGGTGGGGTATTGGTTGGGTAAACTGAGCTAGGGATTGGTCGGCTGAGCAAGGGGGACTTTTTGGTAGCGGAGGTGAGACCCCTACGGTGGCCGGACGGTGGCGTAGCGAAAATGGATCCATTTAAGGACCCATTTCGGGTGGAGGAGCAAACGACGGAATTGGGTGGTTTTAGGTAGTGGGTTATATTTGCCGAAGTGAGGGGAGGTTGCTGGTAGGTCATCGGTGCCAAGGGGTGGCCGGCGGTGGCCGGAAAATGCAAGAAAAGGTAAGAACTCATTTTCGGTAGGGGGCAGTGGAGTGACCAGATATGACACCACCGGTACCATTAGACTCGCTGGCATGTGAGGGTGACGTTGGGCTGGGTGGTGTCGCCAAAGAGTGGCTGACGGTGGCGCTGGGTAGGGATAGAAGAAACGGGCAGAAGAGCGGTAGCAGGAAAGGGGGGTCGCGCGGCTCAGAAGAAAACAGGGGAGCAAGAAAAGAAAAATGAGAAAAATAAAAGAAAAAAAAAAGAAAAAAAAAAGAAAAAAGGAAAAAGAAAGAAAAAGAAGTCCAACTAGAAAAATACAATAAATTAAATAAAATCCGACTGATAATACTACAATTTAATATAAATAAAATAAAATATTTAAAAACTCAGCAATAAATTAAACTCAAGCGCAATTTAATTATAAAACGATAATTAATATAACAAAAGCACATCAAATAAACTTACATAATAAAATAAATGAATTTAATTCCAATTATTAAAATAATTATCTCACATTAAAATTGATGAGAAAAGCAACGTAAACTAATATTAACAAATTAATAACCCAAACAATTATTTTAAACAAATAAAACACAACCGATAATATTATTATAATAAATTAAAATAATCAATAACAAAAATAAAACAATATATAAAAATACATGTAAATCTGAGATCGCACATTTATTTATTTTGTTTTTAATTTATGTGCTAGACTATATTATCGTGTAATGTAAATGAATATATTATTTTTGAAACCTATTCTCAATTTTTTTTAGTATTAGCTTGTCTAAATTTAATTTTAAATCACTAAACTTAAAATCTTTTTTAAATTAAAATCTTTCTTAATTGAATCTTTTCTAATCTTTTTTAATATTTAATGGGGTCTTGCTAGAGTAAAATTTGCTTTTGATTTTTTTTATATATTTTTTAATCATTTTAAAATATGTTAAAAAATATATAAATACTAATACACTAAAAACCAATTCCTTCACTTTTAAGTAAATGGAAAATTTTAAAATGTATAAAAATATAAGGTGTCAAAATATCATTATAGTAAAAAAAAATTTAAAATTTAATTTCAACATTTGAACATTAGTTACTAATATTCGAATGTTGGAGTCAGAAAAATTTACGTTCGCAAGTCAGGAGCCTCATCGTTCGAACGTTATGTTTACGTTCGAATGTAAAATCGTCTATGTTCGAACATAGAAAAATCTAACACATGTTTTTAATGATGGTTTCAATAAACCGTCACTAAAATCAAAATATGTTGTAGTGATATATATATATATATATATATATATATATTATATGGGGTGTCTTCCGGATTGAGTGTTGCATGGTGTTGATCAGGGCCATGGGTACGTTAAACTTGTCTTTCAACTTTGGTAGGGATATTGACTAAGACCTAGTTTGTTTTTATAGATAAGATAAGATAAAAGTTAAAAATTGAATAAAATATTGTTATAATATATTTTTTTAATATTAGTTTTATTTTGGAATTTGAAAAAGTTATTTTAGAATTTTAAAAAATTTCATTAAAACTTGAGGTTTTGGCTAAAGCTAAAGCCATTAAAGAAACTAGTTCACATTAAATTATCCATCCTAAAGTTAAAATAATAATATAACATTATCTATTTTAATAAGATTTTTAATAATAATATGAATTTAATTCTTACCTAAAAATATTATTTTTCAACTATTTTTTTCTCGAGCTAATTATCCAACATAATCTAGCATTATTTTCAATAAAATATGCTTTTAATTGATGAACAGTAACTCACCAAATATGACTTTAGCCTTCCTTTTGCTATATAGCTCATAATTTGATTTGAATGAATTTAGCTAGCCCAAAGCAAGTGAGTTTGAACACGATTTAGCTATATTTTAGACTTTACTAACATTTAGATAGTCCAATGCTAGTGCTCTTAATGGCCCTAGTGTTGTCATACAATGTTACTAGACTCATGCTATTTCTATCATTTTCCAAAGAAAAAAAAAAGAGAGGATATATTATATATATGTGTGTGTGTGTGTGTGTGTGTGTGTGTGTGTGTGTATATACATGTTGCAATATTCATGTCTCATCATGTAGGTTTCCGAAATAAAACAATAGTAAGTTGCCTATTTCAATTGTACTCAACCTAAAATCAAGAGATCAATTATATACTATCAGGCATGCTCTCTTTGATCTCTCTCTCCAACAAATTTAAGCCTACCAATCATAGTTTTGAATTTCGTTTCATATAGATTCCAACTCGTTTTGTCCTATTCTAACCTGTTTCGACCAATTCAGGATTACTACACTCCGTTCAGTCGTGTTAATGATATTTTTTTTTTAATGTTCTTCAACTTGGATGAAATTTTTGTAAATCTCAAGTCTAGATGACATTCATAAAATTTTAAAATCTAAGAGAGATTTATATAATTTATATTTTTTTTGTAACTTTAAATTTCTCCCCATTTTTTCTTTGTTTTTTTTTTTTGTGCGTCAACTCAAGTTGTTATTGTTTCTTTAATATTATCTTTTGACATTAATATCTCTATCTTCTTTTTTTAATATTTTTAATGTATATTTCATTTAAAAAATCTTCAATTCTTCCACTCACACATATATAATACACACACACATACAAATACATATATGATATACACATATAAATGTATTTCTTAACTATACAATTTCGGACCCATTGTATGATATAGTTTCTATCTTTTTCTGTTGATGATTTATTTTGTTGTGAAGCTAAAACTGAAAAATGGTGTTGTGAATTGTGCTATGTTGTTGATGATTGTGAATACGTTGTCTTGTGAAATGTGAAATATGAATTGTGGCTGTGGTGTAGTTGTGATGTGGCAGTATGTGATTAAGTGTTGGAATAGTTGTGTAGTTATGAAGTATGTTCTATGGATTTTGATGTGAAGTGGTAGGATTAATGTGAACGGTGTTACAGAGTAGTTTGTAATGTGATTGTGTAGTTTGAAGTGATAAGCATTATTGTGTTGTGTAATTATGTATGAAGTGATATGGCAGTATGTATGAAGTGAAAACGATTAAATGTAGAGTTGTGTTGTGTAAAGAATGAGGTGATGGTGCAGCTTCAAAGTGGTGGAATGCAATGTGAAGTGATGGGATAATGGTGTAGCTTGGGAGTGGTTGTGATATATGTGACATGTGGGATGTGTAGTTGTGAATGGGTGGTAAGTCGTGTAAAGTGACAAGATAAGTTATATAGTCGGATGGGTTGTATAAAGTGTCATGTTGGTCATTTGAGTTGGACGTTTGGTAGATTATATGTTGATCTTAAATGATCAAAGTGGTAGGGTACGTATGAAAAATGGTTGGATACAGGTATCGGACAGATTTACCATGTGTAATTGACAATCTATATTAAATTTTGTACACACTGTTTAAGCTTCAAGGAAGGTTTAAAGTTGTTTTTTATGCTTGGCTGGGATTATAAAGAATAATTGTTAGATTTTGCATGAATGAAGGAAGGGATGTGTGTATTGACTAGGGTTGAGATGCATAACTTGATTGGTTCAAGTTATGCATCTAGATGGTTGTTTGGCAAGTAGGTGTGTAAATTAGTCTGGTCCTGTCCGATTCATTCTGATCATGTTTAGTCTAGTCTGGTCTTGTTTGATCCAATCCAATTCAGTCTAGGGGGTGGACCAAGATTTTTGGTCCAACCTTTAGATTAATGAAATATCTAAATATTTAAAAAAAACAAGGAAAGAGTAACAATAAACTAGTTTCCCACTATATATGGGACAAGATAATTAAGTGTGCACATCCATGCATGCTTGCTCATCATATATTATGGGGTACTAATTATAGGTCGGGTTGTTGGCCAACTGAATTTTGAATTCTTGAACCATATTATCAGCCAAACAAGAGTCAAATTATGAGACTCACTCCTTCATGAATTGAAAGTGACTCCAAGCAAGGCAGATTTTGTATGTAAATGTTGTAGCTAGGAGGCATAGATATGTATGTGGTGGTGTCTAGGGTACTTCAAGTGTGGCTCAATTGTGTGCTAATAGATTGTACATTTACAAATAGTGTTCGGTTTAACTTGAAGTTGATCGGTATTGGTTGGAGAATGCGTGCATGTGAGTTTTAGGTACCAATTGGAAAGGTATAAAATTTGATTGGGAGGATAATTTTTCTTTACAAAAGAGTGGCATTTTTTTTAGAGATCATAGACAAGCAAAGAGAGGGAAATTAGTGATTTGCATATGTGTAGTTAAAAAAAAAAAAACTTAATAGAAAGCTATGTGTTTTATTCTAAGTTTGATTCTTTGATCTATGTAAGTACCCCCCAAAGGGTAACTTTACGATGTAAGTTAATAGTAATGAATTTCAATAATCAAGATTTGAAAAAAAAATTGTCTATATAGTATTTTATGTCTTAGGAAGAAAAGCGACACTAGATATCTTGTTATCACTGACATGATGATTATATTGATGGTATCATCCTTTGGCTTGCCATACATACATAGTGTAAAGGATAGAAATATCCTTAGTCGATATGGCATCCAGGCCTAGTCTAAAGGGTGGACCATTGGCAAAGAAGGGAGAGCAAGGAAGGAAGGAGGGAGGGACAAAGATTGGAAAAAGAAAGCGTCTCAGGAAAAAGAGAGGACATGTCACATAAAGGTAAGTAGGAAAACGAGACATAAAGTAAGGGGGACAAGAGAATTAAGGGATCTAGAAAAAAAGACTTGGAAGAATTCCAGGCTTCTTCTAACTGCCTCTAGGTGACTCAGAGAGTGACATTATTCAACCTCCAAATAGGAAACCATGAGAGTATAAAAACTCTCGTTTATGCACACTATACGACACATGGATGTAGGCTATGTGCCGAACAATATAAATCGCTATCTTTCTTCCAATTTACTACCAGAAATATACATACGGGCACCGTACCGTAACTCTGAACTGCCATCGTGGGCCTCAAACCACTCTAATTGAGGCCTGAACTGTCATTGTAGACTAGAGATTGACTCATTCTCCCTCTTTAGTTTGTCCTTACAAAATAGGTATCAACACGTACATACATATATACATACATACATACATATACACATATCCTAGTTGACAAGTAGTTCAAAATGCAAGACAATTGAGCAGCTTAATTGATTATTTCTACGTGTAGGTATTCTTTTGGCAGTCCATTTTTAATTAAATTTTGAGGCAAGGTATTGATCATGAGGACCACTACCATACTTTCTTGGAGTGCATTGGCATGACTCCAATGTATAATCTATAGAGGGAGGCAGACGAGGGTGGGGGGCAGGACCTCACTACCCACCCCTAATTGGAATAGGTTCAAAATAAATACCTTTCATGGATGTTTCAGTTCATCTCTTGAAAATAAATGGTTTCAACGATCATGGGATTTATCAACTTACTTTGGTAAGTATGTATGTAAAACCTAATAGTTAAGCATGTTCATCCAAATTGGGTTTTACCTGGCCCGATTTTGAAATTGTATTTATTTTTCAATAAATTTGATATTTTTATTTAAAAAACTCAAAAAAAAGTTGGATTCGGAATCCGGATACCTAAATTTGAAATCCGGATAAACACCCCTACTAATATTAGCAATGCTTTTCTCTTTCTTTGTAGGGGAAACAAAGAAGTAGCATTGCATTTAGTCGCTTTCCCAGTCCATAATTTGATATATATAAATATATATATATATATATATATATATGTTCATGTATATAAGGAGTACAATATCCCATGTGCCTTTATGCATGTAGCTTTTATTTTTAGTCTTAATAATTATCTAAAATCAAAAAAGAAAGAAAAAATTTATTCTCAATGATCAATGTACCGTAGAGCAAACCTATAAAATGCATGTTTACATGTCATAATTTAATTTGGAAGATAAATTATAAAATTTGAATCTTAGAAATCAAATTTTACTATATAAGTAATGTGCTTGGATGATATATATATATATATATATATATATATATATATATGTTGATCCACACGTCAGCTTGATCAGAATAGAATAATTACTTAAAAAAGAAAACACCTTCAGTACAACATATATACTTTTTATACTTCGTGACAGATCAAAATCACAAACACGAAAGAGATAGTATGTGTCTACGACTACGGTTTTCTTGAATTTGAAACTCACTAAAAGGGAGCATTGGGATCTATAAGCGATCCCCAATATTAAGGCAAAAATATATCATGCATGCTTCTTTCTACAACTAATTCTCATTAGAAGCAAAGTCAGTACTTATGTCACATGGGAAAGGGCCACGGCACACGGTCCAAGGGCTTAACTATATGTCCCATTAACTATTAATCTAATCTACGGAGGATATATATAGTTAAGTGGTTTCCAACTTATTTTGTACCATATATATTATAAAATATTAGGCTCATGTTCTCAAGGTGATCGTTTTCACACTACTCTCGAAAGATTAATGGGTTGGACTACCTAGGGAAGAAGCTCCCTTAGCTTATATATTAGATACACGACCAAGTTACACGTTCATGTTTTATTTATTTTTTTTATAAGAAAATGATCAAAAGATTGACCGTATCGACCAAAAATAAAGGGTGTGATCAGTCGACCCAACATTAATCATAAAAAAAAAAAATCAAAGTCAAAATCAAAATCATGCAAGATAACCGAGAAAAAAAAAAGGAAATTACAAGGTGAAGATGATCAGGGGAATTAATTAATGGAATTTAAGGGTGGCTCCATCTGAATTAAGGTCCAAGATAAAAATTTAAAATGAAACATTTTGAATTAATTTAATCTAATGTGACATGATACCTTTTATCTTTTGAAAAAAATCATGTAATACTTTAAAGATCATTTATTACGTTTATCCTCTATTAATGTTCCTTAGTTCATTTTTTTTTTTAAAGTACACTAAAGCATGATTTATATTTTTAGGACATTATTGCTCTTTGGGGCCGGCTGATATATCCTAGATAACTAGTAATTTATAATTATGTCTCACCCTTGAGTTTGCAGCGTGCATGGAATTAACCACATGAGTGGCGTCTCGAACTCCATATATATAATATTTTAACTTTGATATTATTAGAAAATAATCGCCTATTAGATAATATATGAACAAGTTAATATTTTTGCTTGGTTAGTTTATAGTGCCCCTACTCAAAAACCCATAGCCAAGCTTCGACATGAGCACTCATGTGGTTGATATATAGTGAGAAGCACATACACAAACTTCACTTTTCACAATCCCTGCCCTTGTCCAAATTAATTTCCAATTAGGAGCTTCACTTCTAAATTCACATATGCAGATTCATGCCTAAACTAATAATCAAATACTTAATTGCATAAAACCTTAAAAATTCATCTACTCAGACTGCAGAATTAATGCTACAATATATAACTAAGACTGCATGCATCAAGCAGTACCTTTAATTGCACAATAAAACCTTAAACTAATAATCAAATACTTAATTGCACAAACCTTAAAAATTCATCTACTCAGACTGCAGAATTAATGCTACAATATATAACTAAGACTGCATGCATCAAGCAGTACCATTAATTGCACAATAACCTTAAAAATTCAGCAAACTGAGGATATATATATATATTATATCAGATCTCAAACTGGCTAGCTCGATGATTTTTATCATGTGAACGGACCCTACATTGACTTTGTCTCAGCTGGGGCATTGAAAATTATATGATATAGTTTATAAGGACAAAGACAGGTACTGGGAGTGCTGAGGATCATAACCATTCATGTAGAGATACATAGAAGGCTAAGATGAGCGTAACTGGTGAGATTGCCAGTAGAGGGGTGACGTTGAGAGGCGTCAGATGCTTAGGCAATTGTCCATGCCAGCCAGCCAGCGTACGTGCAGATCAACAAGCAGCTCATCAGTTTGTGACAGTAAGGCCGACTTGAGGAAATATATAAATACACGACTACATATATATATATATGTATATGTATGTATAGACAGACCCCTCAATATATTATATTTAGATATATATTGGGACGGACAATCGTCGGCATCGACAAAGGGTCGGCATTATATATATATATATATATATATAAAGAAGTGGTTGGTTCACATGGGGTAGGATCATGGCATGGATTCTTATTAATGTGTTGTGGGAGGGAAGGCAAAAACGGTATATATATAAAGTATTGCTCGGAGAATCCCAGTTTAATTTTGTTCCCTTCTGGGGACCGTGGTAGGCTTGTCATGCACCAACGTGGGGCAACTGTTTTGTCTGAACCCAAACAATAATTTATGATCTAATTCAATATTCATTAAAACAGCTTAAACTAGCTAGGGTTTTCATATTTCATGATGATGGGGTTGGACCACCAAAATTCTCTTTTTCTTTTCTTTAATATACATCATATTTACTATTCATATTTATACATTTTTTTAAAATTATTTTCCTTTTAATTAATTAGGTTTTGTCTTAAATTGATCCTTATAAATTACTAGCAAGTAGCAGGAGGTACACATGAATTAAACCCAAGGGTTTCAATTTCAAAATTTCATGTTTCATGATCCGTCATGATCATGTGGAGAATTTATTAAGGTGATATTATAATAGTAGTCTAGATAGCTTGTAGATCATCAGAAATTATATATTAATGAGAAGAGCAGGACCAGCAACTTGCTGGAGATGAATATCATCATCTATTATTACTTGTCATATCAATTACCTCACAATAATTTGTTCCAGCTAGCTTCGTATTTTGGCCTCTATCCCTTACCTTTTACCATTCTTATATTCCCAATATCCTGGTGCGAATAGTGCTACCTCCATCAGCCTGACACCATATATATAAATATATATATATATATATAATTGCTGAATTTATTATATATACCACGTCCTAATAATTAATAATTAGCTGTTTTTTCAATTAAGAATATAACATGACGATTTCATGCATCCTATTAATAGATAAATAATATAACTCTTAGAAATATAATTTCAAACTTAATTGTCAAATTCCCTCAAAATTAATGCATCGACCCCACGGGACTAAATACAAGTTTATTATACGTTGTTAAATTTTTATATATAGGTATTATAATTATAAGTTGTTAATAACATGAACTAAGAGGATCAGAATATACTGAAATAATGTGTTTCACGAATATATATATATATAGGCATAATTAATATATATATATATATATAGATAAATATTGTCGTTTTTAGAACTCGTGATATTGATCTATAATTTGCAGAAGATAATCTAGCTAACAAAGAAAGAAAATAAGTACCCATGAATCAATTAATAACAATGAAATATTATGAAAGAATATACAATTATACATATACATGCACATATTATATCTCATATATGCATGATATATATATATAATGAACATTCCTTGGGATTCGCGTGTATATATATAGGTTACATAATTAAGATTAATTTTCTATTAATGAATCATGTATTAAAAACATGATGCAGTACCAAGAGATAGGAAGAGACTTTTTAAGAATCAACAGTGTCATATTGTACCAATGATGTAGACCCCAAAAAAAGCAGTAAGATTGGTGGCAACATTGGTATTTTGGAGAATCCAAATGCAGAGGCGGAGAGAGAGAGAGAGAGAGAGAGAGAGAGAGAGTTGTTGTTTTGCTATATGGTAGATTCCCAAAATGTCTCATCAACCATAAGGTCGGTGATTCCTTCACTGATCATTGGCCCAATGAAACATCCAATCCTTCAAATACTAAACAAAAGCCATTACCCACACAAAGAACATCCCCATATGATTACTGTTTTATATTTTATATATATATATATAGAGAGAGAGAGAGAGAGAGAGAGAGAGAGAGAGAGAGAGACGTTTCGAAACTAGCTAGTTCCCCCGGCAAATCAATTAAAAGCCCCTCTCAATCTCAGATGTCTTGTTGAACGTGATCGATATGCAATCCTGCACCCTTCAACACCAACTTTGAATAGCTCGCAAAGTGAAAGGTCCTCCATAAAAGAAATCCAACTTTTGGACCAAAACAATAGGCATGCATACATGACATGATATTATATATATATATATATATATATGTATATATTATCTGAGGACCTTTTACAATATAAGAACTTGCTAATCTACTTTTCTAGACCCTTTTTTAAATCTAAAGTACTTGGCCCGGTTTTAGACTTGGAATTAACCTCTCCTCTCTGTCCTTCACAATCCCGACATAATACTTTTTAACACCCTTATTGTTAACCTAATTAATGTGCATCAAATCCATTCTAATCACCTTTTAATTATAGCTGTCTGAATTAACCTATATATCTACTAACAGGCCGTAATATCCCTAATAAATCCACGACGTGCTAATCATTTAATAATTGTCAAATACAACGACACAAGCTAGCTAGCTAGCTAGCTACCATATATGTATATAAGTTGGGACCTCCAAATTAAGCTTAATTTATGTTTGAATGTTCTCAATATATCATAATTAATGGTGGAAATAAAGTAGCTTCTGAAATAAGTTAAAAAGCATTAATCCATTGACAAGTCGAAGTAGTCAATATATAATTTCCAATGTTGACTTTGAATATTAATGAATTTAGTGGCACTAGTACTTCAAACATTTTATCTTTTTTTCCTCCCCAATCATCCCGGTCCGTCCCTTTTTCAGATTTTCTTATCTGATCTCTGTGAATATTAATCGACACTGCGTAGGTCTGCTTCAAGCTGTCTATCAATAATAATGCAATTCCAATATTGACAGGAGATTGTTCAGATATATATATATATATATAATAAATATGCGTTCTTAGTGTCTGGTCTTATTGATTAAATACATATACATATATATATATATATAAAATAGTGGCCATGAAAGTTAAAAGAATTCTGAAGTGGTGTCAAATAAATAAAACTCATTAATTTATCATTTAATATCATGTATAGTACTAAACCCTAAGCTAGCTACAGGGTTGTTTTGTCTTATATATATGCATGTTGAAGATCGATGCAAGTTGGAGGAAGGACGTGGCTATATGTATAGATCCCCATATAATATATATAAATAGATATATATATATATATATATATGTATATGTCGTGCATGCCCCCATGTTACATGCGTACGAATTAATTGCAAGTTGTGCATGCATGATATATAAACATGGATGAAAAATTCTATAAATACTAAGCAGCCTCCATACACCATATATATACATATATATATATACATATATATACATATTCTTGAAGGAAAAAAATAAAAGAATTCTTCTACTCATTAAATATGTTCTGTAGACCAAACTGCTGAGCAGAAATAACTCATTAATCATATTATATGTTAGTTTCACATTATTATTTTTTACAGTATAGTAATAAAAGTACTTTTATTTTATGACAATGCTAGGATATATGACTCCCATATGGGCACTCCAAATATGGCTCCTATAGCAATTTCATTTTTTCTTCCTTTCAAACATTTTTTAATATCTTTAACCATTAATTAAAAAAATACAAACTCACTAATAGTCACTTCCTTAGCTATTAAGAAAAAAAAGAGTAATTAAACTACATGAGGGGCACATTTGGGTGCACATTTAGGTGTACTCATCCAATCTCTTCCAATAATTATAATATTATATTTCCTTAATTAGCTTATAAATTAATGGCCCATATTGCATATATATGCTCTAGTAAACTAGGGTTTTATATCTATATGACCTTTTTTTAATTTCACTATAAAAAAATAGGTGACTAATTATTTGAAATGAAAATGAGTATTTGCAATGAAAACAGACTTATTTTAACTAAAACTAACCAATTTATTAGAAATAACTTATCGCAAAGAAGCAGTTTTCTTATAATATTTGCATAATTGAGATTGTTTGAAAAAAAAGAAAAACCTTAAAAAAATGCGCCCCTGCTAATTAGTTATTAACATTAATATATATTTGTGATCTTAATTGTTACATGACGAAACACATAGGATCATGATGATCATTACCGTAATCATTCTCATGTTTAATTAAGCTAATTAAGCTCTCTAGAACGAGGGATCGTGACTAGGTATATATATAATATGCGATCGACACACATTTGATACCAATTAATAGATGGCTAATTAAAGATCAAGACAATTAAGCAATTCGATCATGTATAAGTCTCCCGATTTAATTTTAATGATTAATGGAAAGTGACTTCAGAGCACTAATTAATTGTATTACCCGGCCCGGCCACTATGTAGTAATTTTGTTTTTTTGTGACTGCAGTAAGTGGAATTATTCTTGATATTTTAATGATTAATCGTTGTTTTACTTAATATCCTTACAATATTCTTGTTCCCCAACATGCACATATATAAAAGACAAAGTAAGTACCATAATCAAAAGATAACGCATTTATTTCTCGATTGATGTTTGTAAATTTTCAGACATCAAGTTCATGATGATGATGATATTGGAGATTATAATCAATGTCTCCAATTAATTTAAGACTTCGCAATTAGGAGGTCATGAGTTGCTATATTAATGGCTTGTTTAGTATTATTATAAATGAGAAATGATATACTTACAACTATTTTATAATTATTTTACAATTTTTTTTATATTTGATTTTTTTTTAATTTTTAATTTTTAATTTTACTTAGTAATTAACAATGTGAATATTAATAAAATTATTTTTTTTCTTAATGATTAAGCATATTAAAAAATACTTAAAAAAATGATAAAAAAAAATCCTATAACACTATAAGTTGTAAAACCCATTATACGGATATCACTCGTTATAAATTGATCATAACAAAAAAATGAAGTTGTACGGTACTGGATATATAATAATTTTAAGTGCTTGTACACTTTTTGTTATAACTAATTAATAATAAGTTGTATATTCATTTCATAATTTATAATTAATTAATGAAAATAACTTCTATATAACGAAAACAAAAGTACCTTCACTACTAAAAAAAAAATGAATATTAGTGCTCAAATATTTGCGATGAAAATAACTATTTGAGACTAAAACAAGTTAATAACAATTAAAATAAATTATTTACGATTAAAAAATAATAGTAAATAAATAATTTTCTTGTAATATTTTAATTACTGACAACGTGCGTACGTATATTGTACATTGTAATATATAAGCTAGCAAGCAAATTACATGATGCATTAAAATTTCGCATCAACAGTAAGCGAAATAAGGAGCTGTAAACCTTTTGCTCACCAGATTTGCTTTCGTATTCTTGCGCCTCATGTCTAAAGCAATTATTGACTTCCCCGATCTTGGCTCTCACAGTACTCTCTTTGATACAGGTTGATCATGAATTAATTAATATTGAGTTATCTGAACTGACGTGCGCGAAGCACATCCAATATTTAAAACATTTGTAATTATTATTACCGGTTGTGTCATTCATTTAATTAATCTTCAATTGTTTTGTAATGATCCAATGGTTGGCTTGGTGACACCTATGATGGCAAATGTATTCGGATTCTTGCAAAACTAAGTCATGTGCTGACCTTGTGATGCCGCTAGCTGGATTCCACTGCTTCTTTAGCCGCTCGATTTAAGACACGTGTTGTCATCTGGTTTTGTATATATATATATATATATATATATGCTTAAGATGGGAACTGTTGCCCTAATTCGATCACTTCTGTTCTGCTGAAATCCGAGACTGAAAGAGAGGCAATTTGTGAGAGCTTTTTTAGGGTTTTGTCTAGGGTTTGTTCAGTGAGAAAATCAGTGGGTTTAATCACTGATTTGAGTTAAAGGAATTGTGAAGATCTGTAATGAGGCTTCTCTATGAAGATTGATGATCAATAAAAGCACTGAGGCCGTTCCTGCCGTGGATGTAGACCGCTAGGGTCAAACCACGTAATCCTTGTGTTATTTCTTACTTTCTGCTTTATATTCTTTGTTTTCTTGCATACTGTTTTACTTTCTTGTCACGATCTTGCTCTGTTTGTAATGTGTTATTTAATAACTTGAATCTGTAATATTTTCTATTCAAAGAGAAACTTGGGTAATTTCATAACAAGTGGTATCAGAGCCTAGGTTCATGGGGATCATGAGGTTTGACATAGAAAAATTTACGGGGGAAAATGACTTCGGGTTATGGAGAATCAAGATGAGGGCACTCCTAGTCCAACATGGACTACAGGATGCCCTCCTTGGGGAAAAAAGGAAGGGTTCTTCCTTGAAAGAGGAAGACAAGGAGGCTGTCCATAAGAACATCCTCCAGAAAGTCCACAGTGCCCTAATCCTTTCTCTAGGGGATAAAGTCTTGAGAGAGGTGGCCAGCGAGGACACGGCTGCGAGTATTGGCTGAAGCTAGAAAACCTGTACATGACAAAATCCCTAACTAACAGACTACACAAGAAAACCAAACTGTATACTCTCAAGATGACCCCTGGTACACCAATAGGACAGCATCTTGCTGAGTTTAACAAAATTATACTTGACCTGGCCAATATAGACATTAAGGTGGAGGATGAGGATCAAGCTATCCTCCTAATGAGTTCCTTGGACTCTTCATACCTAAGTCTAAAAGAAACCATGATGTATGGTAGAGATTCTTTGACACTAGATGAAGTCCAATCAGTACTTCATACCAGGGAACTTCAAAATAGGTGTGACAACAAACAGGATCAAGGGGAAGGTCTGTCTGTTAGGGGGAGAACAGAAAAGAGAGAAAAGAAAAACAAGAATGAAAACAAGAAATCAAGGTCAAAATCAAAGGGGAAACATTTTAAATGAAGACTGCCCTGATAGGAAACCAAACCTAGGTAACAAGTCTAAAGAGGCAGGGGATGCCTCTATGGTGTTAGAAGGCTATGAGAGTACTGAATTACTTACAGTGAGTGTGGACTCAAGAACAGAGTGGATAATGGACTCTGGCTGCTCCTTTCATATGTGTCCTATCAGAGAATGGTTTGAGATATTTTCTGAGTTGACTAGTGGGCATGTAATCTTAGGGAATAATAATTCCTGCAGAATCATGGGTTTAGGGTCTGTTAGACTCAAGATGCATGATGGTATTGAGAGATTGTTAGAGGAGGTCAGGTTTATACCTGAGCTAAAGAGAAATTTAATTTCCCTTGGTATGCTTGATTAATCAGGCTACACCTTCAAATCTGAGACAGGGGTTCTTAGGGTCACTAAAGGTTCCTTAGTCTTAATGAAATGGGTCATTAAGAATGGGTTGTATACCCTTCTTGGAAAAACTGTTGTTGGGGAAGCATCCCCTACACAGAGTTCTATAAAAAATGAATCTGTGCTATGGCATAGAAGGCTGGGACATGTAAGTCAAAGGGGGCTTGCAGAATTATAGAAACAAGGATTGCTGAGTAACCAAAACCTAGGAAATTTGCCCTTCTGTGAAGATTGTATCTATGAAAAGGTAAAGAGGGTCAGTTTTAAGTCTGCAATCCATAACACTAAACAAACCCTGGACTATGTCCACTCTGACCTCTGGAAACCTGCAAGGATAAACTCACATAGTGGAGGAAGCTACTTCCTCTCCTTAATGGATGATTACTCTAGAAAGGTCTAGATATACATCCTAAAAAACAAGAGTGACACTTTTTGTAAATTTAAAGAGTGGAAATCTCTTGTTGAAAACCAAGTAGGCAGAAAGCTTAAGATTCTGAGGACAGACAATGGCCTAAAATTTCTGTCAAATGAGTTTAACCTGTTCTGTCAAGAGGAAGGAATTCTAAGATACAAAACTGTGAGGAAAACCCCCCAACAGAATGGCTTAGCTGAAAGAATGAACAGAACCATCATAAAAAGAGTTAGATGTATGCTTTCTAATTCAGGACTGCCCAAAACCTTTTGGGCAAAAGCTGCTACTATTGTTGTACACTTAATTAATAGGTGTCCCTCCTCTGCTATAGGGTTCAAAACCCCACAGGAATTGTGGACTGGAAAATCTCCTAGTTATGACTATCTAAGGCTTTTTGGATATGTTGCCTATGCACATTTAAAGACTGATAAATTGGAACCTAGGACAATAAAGTGCATCTTTATAGGTTACCCTGAAGGGGTTAAAGGATACAAGCTTTGGGTAGATGGACCTGGAAGGTATAAGTGTATTGTGAGCAGAGATGTGACCTTTAATGAGTCACAAACGGCTCGGGTACATGAAGAGAAATCAATTCAAAATGATGACCAGTTCTTAGAGGAATCACAAGTTGAGGTGGAGCATGTCAACACCCAATCAGAACTAGAAACACAGAGAGATAGTAACTCTGAGGAACAAAACTCAGGGGATCTAAGTCAAGGTGGAGCCAATTCTTGGAATATGGCTAAAGACAGAAAGATGAGGGTTATTAAACCTCCTCAAAGATTTGGACAGGCTGAGCTTACAACTTTTACCTTGACAGTGGCAAATGAGGTATTCTACCAAAAACCAAGGTCTTATAAGGAAGCAGTGGCTAGTAAGGACTCCTCTAAGTGGCTATTAGCCATGCAAGAGGAGATGGAATCCCTTAATAAGAACAAAACTTGGGTTCTGGTACTTAGACCTCCAGGAACTAGATTAGTGGGATCCAAGTGAATCTTCAAGAAAAAGGATAGCATACCAGGAATAGAAGGGATCAGGTATAAGGCTAGACTTGTAGCCAAGGGCTTCACACAGAGAGAGGGAATTGAATTTAATGAAATTTTCGCACTTGTGGTTAAACACAGTTCAATTAGGTTACTGTTAGCCTACACAGCTTTTGAAAACTTGCATTTAGAACAGTTAGATGTTAAGACTGCCTTTCTTCATGGAGAATTTGAAGAAAAAATCTATATGCAGCCACCTGAGGATTTCATTGATGAAATTAATAATAATCATGTGTGTCTCTTAAAGAAATCTTTATATGGCCTTAAACAATCACCTAGGCAGTGGTATAAGAGGTTTGATACTCATATGATTAATAATAACTTTAAGAGGAGCTGTTATGATAGTTGTGTCTATTATAGGGAAGAAAAAGGAATTTTTGTTTATCTCTTATTATATGTAGATGACATGCTGTTAGCCTATAAAGATACTGTTTTAATTGATGAAGTCAAATGTATGTTAAAATCTGAGTTTGAGATGAAAGATCTGGGCCCTGCTAAGAAAATATTAGGAATGGAAATTGTAAGGGACAGAGACTCCAGACTTTTATATTTGTCCCAGAAAAATTACATTTCTAAGGTTCTTAAAAGATTTGGTATGGAACATGTAAAATCTGTAATCACACATTTAGGTCAACATTTCAAACTTTCAATAGATTAGGCTGCTAAAATTGATTCTGATATCAGTTTTATGCAAAAGATTCCCTATGCAAGCATGGTGGGAAGTATAATGTATGCAATGGTCTATACTAGACCAGACCTGACCTATGCAGTGAGTATAGTTAGTAGATTTATGGGAAACCCTGAAAAACCCCACTGGCAAGCCATTAAATGGGTACTGAGGTACCTGTCTAGTGCTACTAACTTACGACTCTGTTTTGGAAAAAATGTTGTAAAGGGTGGAGAGTTAGCTGGTTTTGTAGACTCTGATTTTGCTGGGAACACAGACACTAGGAAGTCCTTAACTGGATATGTGTTTACTGCTTTTGGGGGAGCAGTTAGTTGGAAGTCACACCTCCAATCAGTTGTGGCTCTGTCCACAACAGAAGCCGAATATATAGCATTGACTGAAGCCATAAATGAGTCCATATGGTTAAAAGGCATTGCAAATGAGTTAAGTATTTTTAATGGTAACATTTTTGTACACTGTGATAACCAAAGTGCACTTCACTTAGCCAAAAATCAGGTTTACCATGAAAGGTCTAAGCATATTGATATAAGGCTTCATTTCATTAGAGATGTTATAGAATCAAAGGTAGTGGGTGTGGAGAAGGTCTCAACTGAGAAAAACCCCTGTGATATGATGACCAAATCACTCCCTTAGTCTAAATTCAAGCATTGCTTGAACTTAGTGTGAATGAAAACAGGGGACTGTCCCTAATAGAGGGACAGGTACAGGAACAGCCAATGATGAGTTTTGATATAATCTTGGTGATATATATAAATGATTGCCAAGGTGGAGATTTGTAATTATTATTACCGATTGTGTCATTCATTTAATTAATCTTCAGTTGTTTTGTAATGATTCAATGGCTGGTTTGGTGACATCTGTGATAGCAAATGTATTCGAATCCTTACAAAACTGAGTCATGTGCTGACCTCGTGATGCCGCTAGCTGGATTTCACTGCTTCTTTAGCCGCTCGATTTAAGACACGTGTTGTCATCTGATTTTGTATATATATATATATATATATATATGATTAAGATGAGAACTATTGCCCTAATTCGATCACTTATGTTCTGCTGAAATCTGAGACTGAGAGAGAGGCGATTTGTGAGAGTTTTTCTAGGATTTTGTCTAGGGTTCGTTCAGTGAGAAAATCAGTGGGTTTAATCACTGATTTGAGTTAAAGGAATTGTGAAGATCTGTAATGAGGCTTCTCTGTGAAGATTGATGATCAATAAAAACACTGAAACCGTTCCTACCGTGGATGTAGACCGCTAGGGTCGAACCACATAATCCTAGTGTTATTTCTTACTTTCTGCTTTATATTCTTTATTTTCTTGCATACTGTTTTACTTTCTTGTCATGATCTTACTCTGCTTGTAACGTGTTCTTTAATAACTTGAATCTGTAATATTTTCTATTCAAAGAGAAACTCGGGTAATTTCATAACAACATATATATAATAATTTTTTATGAATTTTCCAAATGGATTAAGTGTCATATAATTAATAGAAAATTAAGTTAAAAGAAAAAAAAAATCTCCCAAATCTTTTTTTCAGTCATAATTTGATTAATCTTTCTTATAAGAGAATTTATAATTATCTTGGGCTTTAGGATCGCGGTCAAAGTCTCAAACATGGGCATGGCTGCTGGAGCTCCGTCCACATAAACGCTGGGGAGTTTTTTATAAAATAAATCTATGGACCTAATTCATTTCATAAAATCAGTTCAGTAAGAGAGGATTACTCATTCCTTATAAACATACCTAAGAATTTATCCACAAAAAATGTGAGATTATTCCTCAATACCCTTCCTTACGTGCATCTCAGTATTTGTTTTCTGGTCTTTATCATGGGGTAAATAATACAAACCCCTATTCGTCTTATAGCGGGCTCTAATACGATAAATAAATTTATAAGTCTAACTCATCTCAAAAATTGGTTCAACAAGATATCAGGATTGCTCATTCCTTATAAACATGTCCAAGATCTTGTCTATAAATAATGTAAAATTACTCCTCAGCACCCTATACTGGTCCTTATAAAGTCATCATCTATTAATGCATTGCGATGGTACCATGTCTTGCTTATGTAGGCCTAGGGTGCATGCTAGACTTCTTATAAATATAGAAAAAATACCATGACAAATTTAAGTGGTATTTGTGAAGATTATGATCAGTTTATAAATCCAATGGCATGTAACTTGTGCAACCAACTGCAATGAGGTTTGTCATTATTATTCCAAGATATTAAGAATATTATAAATTATTGTAACTTTTATTTTTGTTGTAAAGTGCATCAAGATCGAATCCTTGGATACTTAGAAAAATTTAAATGAAACATTAATATAAGAAAGAGAACAAGGAAAGGAAGCTTTGTTTTTTATATAGAGGAAAGACTTTATTCCATTTCAATAAAACGAAATTATGGTTGTGACTTAATAAATTCAGAAAAAATCTAAATTATAAGTCAAACTACTCAACTATTTGGAATACCCCCGCATATAAATTATTTTGTGATGGATATCGTCTAAACCACTATACCCTCTCAACTAACAAAATTTTAAAAATTTTCATCTCAGTTTATCTGAGAATATAACACTCTGCATACAGAAAAATATAAACTCTTACCTTCTAAAAAACGAGAGGAAATCAACACCACCATCCTCTAAAGGATAAGAGAGAATCGAACACCACCTTCCTCCAAAAGAAAAGACGCACAACTAAATGAAAGTCATTTCCTTTTTATTAAAGTAACACAAACTGCAAATATAAACAAACACAAAACCAAAACACAAAACACTGGAACAAAATAGTAAAGTGCGGCTGTAGTAGCACGTAGAATAAACTCCATGCTAGAAGTGTCCGGTTGAGCAATCTTGAAGTCATCGAAGACACTTGCTTGGCCCAAAAGCGCCACACATGGCGGCAGCAAATGGTTCTATGTGGAGGCGCATGGAATCCATGCGCGTAAGGTCCCTCACGTATGTACAATACGCTCTGCTCTGTTCGGTAGAGCCTTCAATTGGCTGGTAGATCGACACAAGACAAAATCCCCAATGGAGGGTGTAGCTGTCTTTTGCCATTAGAGATCATCGAACTTTCCTTCCCACGTGTCCGAATGAAAAAATAGACAAAATAAACACAAACCAACGGGAGGAAGTCGAGGCTCCCACCCTCTTGCAGTGGAAGTTGTCTTTAGGGGTTTTAAAAGAGCTAGTATTCCATAAAGGGCCAGAAAAATGCATGCTGAGTTTGCTGATCTGAATCCAATATTATTTACCATATCCATATATATAAATTAGAAGATGAATATAAATATATATATATTTATATGCATGCATTGTAACTAGTTTATGTACGGACTAACTTCGCAACCTAACTAAATTACAATTAAATAAAGATAAGAAGTGGGTACGTGTCTTATAACTATTTTAATTATTCACAAGTAAGTGGGACAACTTATATAGGAAGTTATTTTAAAGGATGTTATAGGTAAGTTATGTATAATACTTGAAAAAATCTGTATGCAATCCATAAAATAATTTTGAGATATTCATGCAGTGACGTACTGGGAGGATGTAGATCAGAAATGCCGCATCTATGAATTAATAATTAGTGTTTTAACTTTTGCAAAGAGCCCCACACCAAATAGTGTATTAACGCATATAAGCAGCTTGAAAGTAATATAAGACTTTTTTTATACTAAAAATATAAGTAATCTAAGTGCTTGTTTTGATACTAAAAATACATCATAATATCTACAAATAGTAGTAAATTAATAATTTAAGTTGGAACATTTAATTGAGTTATGGAGAAGGAAAAAGAAAAATAGAATAAAAATATTAGAGAATTTAAAAATTGTTTGAATATAATTTTGAATATAATTTTTATTTTGAAATTTGAAATTTTTTTATTATTTTTTATTTTTATTAGTTTGAAAGATTTGTAATAATTAGGTCAAAAAGTTGAAGATAAAAAATTGAAAGATATTTTTTATTTAATAATGTTTGGAAATAAATTAATATCTGAAAATGATTATATTGCCAAAGAGACGTACCTTAGTCATATCGTTCTTGATCATTCCTCTTTGATATTATATCATGTGCTAAATTAGCTTTCATTTTGATCAATGAGTTCAGCTCATCTAAGTTAAATTCTATTTTAAATCTATCCTAATATCTAATCACGGGTCTCTCAAATTAGTAAATATCACAAAACTCAAAACCTAATTTTTTATACATGGAATTCATAATTTTTTTAATTTTTCTTAAACATATTTAAATGATATAGATATATATTTTAATATAATATAATCCAATTAATATTGCCATGCACAAATAGGTAATATATATATATATATGATATATATGATAATAACATCTTCTACTTCGTTAGTTCGGCTTTTCTTCCAACATACGCGTGTTATTCATGTGCCATCACCATTGCCGATCGTCGATGTATTAGTTCTTCTCTTTTTTTATTTTAATAATCAACAATAAAGACGATGTGGATGTGATAGTCCTCTCTAGCCACAACAAATTAACAAATTGTAGCACGTATTTTTCTACTACGACTTTTAATCTTAAATTTATGGTCTATTTTTCAGATTATATCAAAATTGCTTTTAAACAGCTTCCTTTTATGGAAATTGAGTTAGAACTAATTTATTGGCGAGATTACTCACTTTTTCTTTTCTCCTTTTTTTTGTTTATTTTAAAATAATTATTAGAGACTCTTATCTTACTGATTTTTGTATCTTACTTATAATTTATTTATAAATTACTGGCCTTTAAATTAAAAAAAAAAAAAAAAACTAGCTAATAGGCCTTTGCCCCGCCTTTATAAAGAACTGCAAAATATATATATATATATATAATATAATATGTAGATAAAACCTCCCAAAAATAGTTGTGATCAGAAACCATTTAATTAGGACTTGTACCTTTCTAGACCATGACTTGACTAATGGAATTTTTGCCTAACATTTCGTTTACGTATAAGTTACCTAGCACTTGACCATCCCATTTTTTTTTTTCTTTTTGAGAAAATAGCATTCTTTTTGGACGGTGATTGATCTCATCACGTGTATATAGGCTACGTATGCCTCGAGCTTTAATTTGACATGTTGTTGATAACTTGATAGTTTTATTTTATTTTTACTGGCTGCTAGGTGAATGCGACGTGATTGATTTGATTCTTCACAACAAAATTATAAAAGTTTAAAAAACAAAAACAAAAATAAAAACAAAAGAAAGCTATGCAATATATGTTGGATAATATTGAAGATTATTCTATAATCTTTTTTGATTTCTTGCCAAGTTAGATAAACGACAAATTAAGGGTGGCATCACATTGAGTGGTGCTTGTCAATGAGACACAGATTGTGTGCTCCGAATCCTCCTCCTCCTCTTATTCATCTCTACACCTGCTAAATTCATCAGAAACGTTAACGAAACGGGATTAGATAATATGTAAATAAAGAAACGGGGATGGATTTATGGTTCGTTGATCCAGTTTCGAAACGTTTCCGACAAATGCGGCTACTTGCCGCCTCTTTACTTTCCCATCACTTGTTTTCGAAAAAGGACTTTTGGCTAAAGTTTTTCTTTTATAAATCTAGAGAGAGAGAGAACAAAAATAAAGATTAAATTAGTGGAGAGATTAAAACAGTGGCAGAAATTTGACCCTATGGTACTTAATAAATGATTAAACACCCAGCTCAAGACCTCTTTGTTTATTGCTAGCATTTTAGTTTTAAATTCTCTCCCTCTCCCTGCGTGTTGCGTATGGAGATCAAGAGCTGTTTTTGTGTGAAAAGTCAGCGACTCTAGCCTTTTTCCCATTATTATTTTTATAATTTCTCAATCTGCTAATAACTCCCATTCTCTCTTTGTTTTTCAGAACAACCATCACTTCCATTAAAGACCATCGCAAACAAAGCAAACTTTTTTTTGTTCCTTTTTTATGGTTTTCTTCTTCCTATTTGCGAAAACCCATCTCCCCAGAACGATTACTTTGTTCCCGTCCTAAGTCCTTGATCAAACACCCATATACCATACGAACCAAAGAGTATTTGCATGTCTTTTACGTCTGTTGTGTTCCTCCAAATGACACTCTTTGTCTCCAACTTGTTCATGCTCTTGCGCTGAAAAAAAAAAGTATGTACTGCAGCTTGTTTATGCCCAGGATGGAGAATTATCAAGGTGATTTGACTGACATAATCCGAGCTAGCGGGGGAGCATATGGCACCGGAGCTGCAGCCACTTCCGAACCCAGTTCCGGCTGGCGTTTCCCGTCCGATCCCATGAATTTTTCGTCGGTTGTCGAAGAGCCTAGGGATAATTTCGGCGATCCTTTCTCCTACATGCGAGATCCGCTTCTTAACGAGCTCGATGTATCAGGTTCCGGCTTCTTCAGCAGCACCAGTTCTGCTGAGATGATGGGCAGCGGCAGTGCAGCTGCTAGTCATGTGGAGGACACCCATGGATTTAACGGCGCCGGAAATACTACTGGTGTTGCCGTTGTTGGTGTTGGCGGTGGCGCTAGTACGAGTACGATTCTAGCTCCGAGTAATTATCTTGAAGATGATCAGATGAAAAGGCCTTGCAATATATTCTCACGGATGCTTCAGATCTCTCCTAATGCAAAATTGCCTGTCTCCCCATGTGGTTCGCCGGTGATTGCCGCGGCGTCTTCTCCGAGGGGAATCAAGGCTTCTGCTATGGTTGCAGGCGACATGATTACTGCAAACAGCCCCAAAGGTTGCTTTATCGACAACACCGGGGTGCAGATCTCGTCCCCGAGGAATCCGGGTATTAAGAGAAGGTGAATATTTATTTAATCTTATCTAGTTTGCTCAGGGTCTCTTCCATGAATTAAGTCTAAAAAGAGTTGAATTTGATGATATTTTAGTACTTATTAAATCCTTATTCAATTTTATTTTTTGATACAAAAGATTTCACAAGTAGGACCAGTGAGATGGAAGTTTGGTTTTCGTTCTTTGGGAACTTGGGTACTGGTCATGATCAAGTCAAGGCAAAGATCTGGATAAGGATTATTACATGCTTTTACCGTCCATGTTGTCATTTTGAGGTTGATTGTAGCCTGTCTTGCTTGTGATCGTGCTCGAGATGATTTGCAGATGGGATTTCCCGGCCATTGTCAACATTACAAACAAAAAAGATGTTATCTTTGATGTGTAGTATTGATCATTGACCTGAAAAAGTGGGCGTTAGTTTTGGTGGTGTCACACTGATATTCATGATCATAGACTTAATTAGCTTTCATGTTGTTATCTCTCGTCTTCCCTAACACACTTGAGAGATTAGCTGCGTTTTGATTGGTTTTTCGGCTGCCTTTAGAATAATACCGTCCCTTGCAGCTTTATTAAAGAAAATAATCCAAAAAACATCAAATTGCTCCCAAAAAGTAGCTAGGAGAATTGAAACATTTGAAGTTATAATTTCTTCAAATCTTCTACTGCTTTAATCATTCAAAATTCTATCAGCTTCAACCATGGATATATCCATCATGATCTATCCATCATGATCCTCCTCTTATTCTATGCACTAGTTATCATGATCATTTATAGTTGCTTGAAAAAGTATAGCAAACAAACATAAACATGGGTGAAAATATTATATATACACATATACGCATGCAGGAAGAGCCAGGCAAAGAAGGTGGTTTGCATTCCAGCGCCAGCTGCTGTAAATAGCAGGCCTACCGGAGAAGTAGTTCCATCTGATCTGTGGGCTTGGAGAAAGTACGGTCAGAAACCCATTAAAGGTTCTCCATATCCAAGGTGAATTAACTTCATTCAGTTATTCATGATACTCTTGATAACGGAAAGTTCTAATTTTAAGATAAAACTTCTGCCAAGGCTGCAGTTTGTATCTCACACTGACAGTTCACATTATTACTTCTGCTTCTTTGCTTAATCTTATTTTGTCTGCATTAATATAATCAAAGTGATAAAGAAACTGCAAAGAAAAGAACCTTCTGAATCCCCACAAAAGCTTCGATCCTTGGAAACTGACCTCAAACACTTCCATTGGCATAAATTGACTATTTCTAACCCAACCCTAGCTAACAGTTTCGTTTACTTCTGTTCCCCCCAAATATTGGTAACGAAACGAGTAGTACGTACACCAAACCGTGCGCATGTTTGAACTTTTAGTTAAGAATCTCGGGTTCTTTCGAATGTTCCCTTCGTTTTTGTATCGGACTTCAACCGGCCAGCACGAGCTCTTACACTATTTTTTATGATGTTATTTCAGTAAAAATAGCTGTGTTGTTTTGGTTTCTTAGTATGATCCAGTAGTTTTGTCTCTTGTTGGCAGAAGACGTTTATATTAATGTTTACTATTTGGTTTTGAAATGTGAATATCCTATGATATTATGAAGAAAAAGATAATCCATTTTCAAATTCAGATATACAGCTTAGATGTGGTGTATATAGCGGCAAATATTTTTGGATCTAGTAATTATCCAATCAGAAATGACTAACAGGCCAAACAGGATTGATAACTTAGAAGTAAATAGGATCGTGATAAACTGTTAATGTTACGAGAAAATTAATACTGTTACGAGAACATCATGTTGCTCAACTATACAGGGGCTATTATAGATGCAGCAGCTCGAAGGGATGTTCGGCCAGGAAACAAGTCGAGCGCAGCCGGACAGATCCCAACATGTTGGTCATTACCTACACATCTGAGCACAATCATCCATGGCCAACTCAGAGAAATGCCCTTGCCGGCTCGACCCGGTCCCAACCGTCCAAGAGCAATGCTACTTCGAAGAACATTCATGGATCCCAGTCCACCCAGAAGCCAACAAGCCCGAAAGAAGAACAGAAGGAGAGCAGCATTGACGACCACGTATCTCCGATTGTCGGCGGCAGCTCGACAACAAGTGCATCAGTCAAGGAAGAGCTTGACGAGGTGGAGAGGCAAGTGCTGGAGATGGATGACGGAGAATTCAGTACTGCTCATGAAGGGTTTTCTTACAGGCCGACCATGCCGGGGTCAAACCAGCTCCAATCTGATCAGGACTTCTTCGCTGAGTTAGAAGAAATTGAGGCTGACCCTTTAGATCTCTTGTTTTCTCAAGGGTTTGGGGGAGATAATGCGCAGATCAAAGATAGTAAGGGCATGGATCCGTTCAGTCTCTTTGACTGGCCTGATCAGGACAGCGGCCATGGAGGCACCAACTCTTTCGGAGAAGCTAAGAATAGGGGTTTATAACAAGGCATTCGGAAAGATAGATTAATTTCCCCACTAAAAGACTCAATTTTTTTAGTTTATATGGTGCACTTCTTCTATATTCAAGGTCTGGTTTTGAAAATATTTTTGCTGTGGGAGATAGGAGCAGTTGGGAGAGATTTCTACCACTTTTCTTCAACCTTTTTCTCTTGTTATTTACCAGAACGGTCTGGGGATTAGGAAAAGGGTGTAAAAGACAGTGCTGGTTCATTGGGAGCAAAACCACGAGTCCCACATTCCTTTTGGAATATTGGTGGATGGGACAGAAAGCTGAGGAACAGAAGGTTTCTACAGTGAAAACAAGTACATCCATCAGAGACATGACTGGAAAGCTCGGTGAGGAGATTGATATAAAGATGGGACTTGTCTTTCATCTTTTGAAGTGGGAAAAATTATCAATGCAAGATGAAGCCCACTCCCTCTGGTTTTGTGGGTGGGTTTGCTTAAAACAAAAGACAATTAAAGCCATGCTTTAATTACTTGCTTTGACGGGTAGATCATTAAATAATCGAAAGATGACAAAATATATATATATATATGTATATATATATATATATGCAGGAAGGAGATGGATTACTAGAAAAGCTCGGACTTTTGATCTTATCAGTCTTCTCTAGGGATGTATAAAAGAGAGAGAAACTACATGCTTTGGGTTCCTCAGCTTTCTGTTTCTTATATTATCCGCGTGCAACTTGTATTTGTTTTCTGTTTTTATAAATTACAGTGATTGTTTACGAGAAAACCGATCGAATTACCAAACAGCTTTATTTTCTTTATTGTTCATCTCTGTATATTTTTAAATAGTATTAGTCCAGCTAGCTGCTAAAAGGAGGTTGGCATTTAATATTTCTGCATGTGAATGGTAACCTGTGCATGGATTATTATTTCTGCATGCCTATCTGCGACTGATGAGGACCTATATTCATGGAAGAGGTTTTTCTACACACATATATACAAGAACTGCAACCACGAACCGCCAAAGGAGGGAATTGCTGATGATCACGGGTGTGTTGAAATTGTGCCTTGAACAGGAAACTTCGAAGGAGATCGATGGATCACTAGCGGCCTGTTTACTGTTTCGAAACATGTTTATCAGATTCTCAAGTGAAAGTGATTTCCCTGATCGGCTGTTCGATTTTACTTATTTAAGGTTTATTATATGCACCGTAAGGCTAGTTTTAGTACTAATAATCGCTTAAATAATCTTTACGTTTTTCAGAAATCTTCTTTATTTAAAAAAATTATAAGATATAGTTAATTAGGTACGTTTGGTTAGTAAGAAGGGTTGAATAATAGTATAAAATAATAAAATATTTTAAAATTTTCTAAAAATACTTTATTTGTCAAACGTAACCTTAATATATACAAAAAAAAAAAAAAAAAACTAATTGTAGATATGACTTTTATGTGATCCTTATAAAACATCATATATATATATATATATATATATATATAGCTAGCTAGGCTAGCTAGTACTCCTTGAGGATTACCTATTTTCCATTCATACTGATCTGTATTTTGAGATGATCAGAGGGGGTAAATGGGGAGGACAATAAATCATAAGATCATGATCAATCCGAATAAAAAAGCACAATCATTTAATTTGTTTCCATGCATGTTATCGGATTTATCTTTGAAAGGAGTGTAGTACTTGCAACCTCGACCTCGATTTGTACAGTAACTTTTTTCTTAAAAGAATTCTAGTCTTTAGAGCTTTAGAGCATATGACTAGCTAGCTAGTCCAGCCCTTTTTTTTTTTTTTGTAAAGCAGCTAGCCCAGCCTTTGGTAACACATGAAAATTATGTTCGATCGATGCTTCTCCTTCTATATATAAGCTAAAGAAATGTAGACAATTGGGTTTGATTTTAGTT
Organism: Platycarya strobilacea; assembly: GCA_036898215.1. NCBI lineage: Eukaryota > Viridiplantae > Streptophyta > Magnoliopsida > Fagales > Juglandaceae > Platycarya > Platycarya strobilacea. The sequence continues at coordinate 33,063,609 of CM072547.1, forward strand.
TTGAAAGTGTCTATATAACTTCAAGTACAGAACAGGTAAACAAAAAATGGAACAGTACTGGTTTTTCAGTTTGGATAAAGTCTTGTTGCATCAGGTAACAGGTTTTTCGCAGGTAGAGTGGAGTATTTGAAATTTATATATATCATATATATATATATATATATAATGCTCCTAATCAATTCAATTCTTATTATATTTTTATTATTTTATGACGTGATATTAAATAATTTAAAAATATTTATTATATTTTATTTGTAGACTTTTTATGTAATATTATATTATGAAATTACAAGAAAATGATGAAAAATAATAGATGAGAAATAGATTTGTTGTAAATATAATAAGGAATGCCAATATCATGTGGAAATTGAAACCTGTGCCAGAACTAGGTATTGGCTTTTAACACTTGTCCAAATCTCACCCTTGTAACATTGGGAGTCATGTGCCTTTGTTGGTAGCTCAAGTAACTTTAACTAAATTTAATGGGAAATAGTGACCATAAGTTCTGTCAAATCCATCAACTTTAAATGAATTAATTATCAATACCCTTTCAACTGAAGTCACTTCAAAGGAGGAAAAAGAACAGTCCAAAGTTGTTCTCCAAATGGGTCTCTCTGCTTCTCATTCTCTATTGATTGAAATAAGACTCATTATGCAATTGAAGGAATTATGGGTGCAATTGGGTTTATGGGAGTGACTGTTGTCATGATTTTGAAAAGAAAGAATGCTAGTTATAATTGATGACAAACATAAAAGCTTTAGGACCATAATTTACTCTCTTCTTTTTTAAAAAAGGAAAAGAAAAAAAAAACTTGTGGCGATAATTCCTCTATATATATATATATATATATATATATGCTGAGTGAGGTTTCTTTTCTCAAATCCTAAGACTCACACATGTTGCACATAAAACAGCATCATTTCATGTTTTGAGAAATAATTAGTCATAAGTACTGTAATGTTTGCATCATTATATATATAGCACGAGTCCGCCTCTCTTTTGGCAAAGATAAAAGTAATGGTGATTTCTAGCTTTGTTAATTTGTTTTTACTAATTTAGTGTACTTTTACCTGTTCATAATATCCTAAACCGGGAAAATATAAATGTTCTATTTGCTTTCATTAGTATTAGGGAATTAAGAAAACATATTGAAAGTCAGTTTTCCACACAACCCAATAATTTCTTGTTGATATCAAGTGAGCAGTAGCACTACTACGACGTTGATCTTTGTCTTATTTTATTAGTGAAATATCACAATCATGATGATCACTCTTAGGCGTTTAATTTTTATTTGTAATCGCGTAAGTATATCATAAAATCCCTTTATTAAAGCCTTATATTATAAAAAAGAATTATTTATTTACAATCAATTAATTTTAAAAAATGACTATTTACAGTTAAAAGTAATCATATATAATATTTTCGTTACAAATAATTAATCACAACCAATTTTTCTTGTAATGCTAGTATTTTGCATTTTATTCTTATTGAGGTTATCTGTGTGTATACATATATATATATATAGATATATATCATGAGTACTATTATAATATATTTTTACTTCTCATGTATACGTACCCTCAATAGATATGCTCTCTATAATTAGCTATTTATATATCTTGTATGTATAATTGTGGGACCAGTAAAGTATAGCATGAGTGGCCACAGTTGATCAAGTGAAGTCAGAATGTCCAAAATTATAAATCGTCTAGGTCTTAAAATTTCATTGCAGTGATCGGCACTTCGAATATATACAGATAATCAAATAAATTCTAATATTGAGGTAGAATTAATTAGATGCAAGTTTAATTTCATTTTATTTCTTTGTATTGATGTGACAATATATACTCATAAACCATTCAATCATCTCTTATTTTTAAAGTAAAAAATTCAATAATTGATGGATAATATTATCGTATCGTTAGAATTAGAGTCAGATGAAAATGTAGTATACGTACGGAATATGTAGCAATATATTCCATATACACAAGTAAAATCAACAATAAATTAATGTGACCTTAATTAGTTTATTAATATAGAACGGTCTGTACATTTTGTTTTTAATTCATGTGAAGGTTAACTAATTAAATTATTTCTCCTAGCTTTTGATTATAGCTAGCAATTTATAATAAGGTTATATCTGAGATTCCCTTTGGGGTACACCTCCTAATTAATGGAGTATTTGCAATTAAGTCCATTCATCTGGATTCTAAATTCAGATATTTGAATTTGAAAAATGAATAATTTTTTTAAATTTTTTAAATAAAAATGTTAAAACTATCAAAAAAAAAAAGTAGAGCTGAATCAGATAAAATCTAATCTAGATGAACAGACAGCTTATTTGTAATAGATCTATAGATATTACTTGTAATAGATCTATATATGAAGACCAAGTTGCATTCCCAACCCATAATCCGCGTTAAGCTCTGTTTATATATATATATTATATGGGTACTATTTTTATGAGTAGTGTGGGAAGCAAGAAGCATGCATATGAACGTGACGCGGATGATATTTTCAGGATATTGTACAGCACAAGTAAATTAATTTTATCAACTACAGTACCCTATAGATCAGTAATGCTACTCTATATGAATAGATTTTTTCATATATATATATATATAGGGTTGTCTCGACTGTACTGTGAGAATACTCCTAATTGTATTATATTGTCGGCTGAGGATCAGATTCGATCGTATTCGATTCCCTGAAGGTTGAACTGACACTTTGGATCGATGCAGATGATCATTAATGAGCTCAGGAATATCCAACTTTGGATCGATGAAGGTTAACACTCATCTACATATAACGCCTGATTAATGCTTGAAATTCCTCTTCATAGCATCCAATTTAGAAACACAACACGATAAGAAACAAATTAAAGAATTTAAAGTACTGTTTATTTTTAAAGATGAAATAATAAAAAATTAAAAAAAATTAAAAATATATATTATTGTAATATATTTTTTTAATTTTAATTTTATTTTGAAATTAGAAAAAAATATTTTAAAATTTGAAAATTTGAATTATTCATTTATTTTTATATGAGAATTTAAAAATATGTAATGATAAATTTGAGATAAGATGAGATAAACTGGAAAAATAAACTAAGCCTAAAGTACATACTTGCATGGTGATCTGGATAATTTCATGAGTCATGGACTAACTTGAGGCTTAATTTCATGAGCAGCTGATGAGAATATAAAATATCATATTTTTTCTTTCTTAATATTTAATCTTTTATATTTATTTGGTGTTTAAATGTATTAATTATTCTTATATTTTGATTTAGAATACAAATGGAGGCGTTAAATGAAAAACAAAACTAATTAGATAATTTTAGACAGTTTCGATATTGCTTTGTAATCTCAAATCTGGGTATAACTCTCTCTTCCGAACTCCGATTGAAATAATTTAAAATGCTATGGATCGCCCAAAAAAATCTCTACAATTTTCATATTTTGAGTTTTGAAAGATACTAACTACATCAAGATCTATATTGGGCTTGAAGTTGCCGCACCTGCATTGCGAACATTCCTGAACATGTATTAGTCTACCATTCGAATATGCAAATCTTATACGGATTATTTTCGAAAGTTTGTAAGATCTTATTAGAAGATAATGAAAAAGATTTAAAGACATAAGACTCTTACCTTCTAGCGTACAGGTGTATGAAAATACATGAAGGATAATTTAAAATTTAAAAGAACTCTATTTTATCCAAATCCTATCTAGAGAATTACATGCAAGGGATGAGACTTGATTTTTTTTATTAGGCTAGCCTATCAAACGTGGGAGGCATATTTCTTCCCTCTTTTTTCATCTTCTTGCATTTTTCTTAGAGTTTTCTTCATTGCTCTGCGTGACTAAATTTTTATAATTGGTCTAAGAAAACGGAAATCTCGAAATCAATAAAACTGTGAGATCTAATTTATTTTTATTGTTCAATTTATTATTTGAGTATCGGATGTTCTTCTGTACCTATTTTTATAATTATTTCATTTAATTACTAAGAGACCTACTAATTTATTATTCTTTACAATCTACTACTAGGTTGATATCAAATATGTAATTGTTTAATCCCTCCAATCTATGAAGCAATTAAGATTTAATGATTTATTGCGTAAAAAAATATTAAATCTTAAGAAGAACGCTTAACTAAATTAAATACGATCGTTTGTGCTTATATTGTTTAGTTTCATCGATTTCTCTAATTTTTAAAACTGCAACTAAATTAAATTATTAACGTTTGTCTTGGGTTGTTTAGTAATTAGGGTTAATTAGATCACTTGTTTTCTAATTAACTATGACTAAGGAGAGATAGGAAAATAGTTCTAACAGTAAATATTTAAAATATTAATTTATATATATTTGGATCGATGATCAGTTGTAAAATTTCAATGATGGATGTTGACTTAGACCAAGGTTTGTTCTTTTGATTGATTTGGATACTTTAATTTGAATTGTTCCTTAGTTGTTTATTTTAAAATTATTTTCATTTTACTTAAACCCCTCATCTTTGTTCAAGTAGCATAAAACTATATTAAATACTCTCTATGGGAATTATTCTTACTCGCACTATTACATATAATTTTTTTGTTTCTAGAGGATAAATTTTATTTTTAGTTGCCTGCAATAGCACACTAGCAACAAAATTCAGTTCAATGTTGATGATCATGATCAGCCAGCTTTAAGATAAGAATACCAACCAAAATATTTAGTGGATTGCCATTAATTAAGCCTTAATTACCAGATTGATGCTAGGGTTTTTAATTATAAGTTCCTATATAAGTTATTTATTCTCCTTAGTGATATATGTTAATTGGGGACTTTCTAGTCACGAGCAGTTCCATTAATTAATCTTTCTGTGCTTGGGTTTTCTGTTATCTAGCTGCATGCATGATTATCATCATGAACGACACTCGTCTTACCGAGTGCCAGATAGACGTACGTACCCATAAATTTTTGGACAACAAATTACGGAATCTAGCTACATGTATGTATAGGCCTTGTATCAATTAGAGCATTTTTATTGGATTTATTAAAAATTATTATTTAAAAAATATACTTTTGCATAAATACCAAATAATAAATACTACAATTGATCAAATATGGTAATAAAGTGTGTAGAAAAATATTCAAAAAATACTTGAAATGAATAGTAATTCAAAAATATTAAATAAATGTCAATTATGACATTTATTTTTGAATATTTGTGTAAAAGTACACTTTTTAAATGATGATTTTTAACCAATACAATAAGAGTATTCTTAGTTGGGCTCAGATTTCACTAAATTGTTTGAGTGCAATGAAGTTCTGAAAGCTTAGAGCACATGAAATCCTTGCTTGTTGCTAAACATCTTCCGTTAGCTCCTCTCTCCATCATCTTGTAGTGGGATGTTAATTATATGAAAAATGTTAGAATGATCATCAAATTTGACATCTCTTTTTGACATCTTATACATTTTATTTTATTTTTTAATTATTTTTTACTTAATAATTAAAGAAGTGATTATTAATGTATTGATTTTTTTTATATATATTTTAAAAATATTTAAAATGATAAAAGAAGTGGGCATGCTAGCATGGCCCTAACTATATAATTCCTATGCCAACTCATGCGGCACAACTTAATGATCACTTATCCGAGAGCATGATGATTAATGGACTATAACTTATCGCAACTTATCTCAAACTTTAATTTAAACTCAAACAATTATAAAAAAAAATTAAACTCAAATTACTACAGTTCAATCATTGTAGCCTATGCTATCTTTGTATTATTGACACTACAATAAAAAGAGCTTTTTGCCGCGATGATTTTTGCCGCAATAAGTACAAGAAATTGCCGTAAATAACTAATCTCAATTAAAACTCACATTTCCCGGTTCCTCGGGGGTTGGAAAGTTAATTTCTATTATAAAACTCACATTTCAACAGAATAATTAAATACTTAAAATTCTTCAATATTATATAAAACTTGATTCCAAAATCACTTTCCACAATATCATCAATTCTGGAAATACTACGTCACAAAAATACAATAATACTTCCTTACTAAATCTTATCGATACTCTTATAAACTCTTTATGATTAATCTATCATTCCTAAAATCATCTTACCTAATACTTTATAATTTGATCCTCCACTAAAATATCTAAATTCATCTGAAAAATATTCAGAAATAAGGGGTGAACTTAACCACAACTCAATAAGTAGAAGACATATACAAGAATGCAAATATGAGCATTTTCAAAAGAAATTTCATATGCATGAACCAGAAATTCTTTTATTTTCATATATAGATTTCCAAAATATTATCAATAAAATAGAGCGATTTTTCAATCATTTTACATTTAGAAAATTACTATTCATTATCAAAAACGCTTTGGCACAAATAACTGTACAATTTCATCTTATCCTCATATCCGAGCATGTGCCATGTTTAACCCCCGTGGTAGGGTTGTGCTATCTCCAGTGGCCAAACCAACTAGTATCATATTGTAAGACTTTCCCTTATTCGTTCTCAGAGTCCCAAGTGTGCACACAGGAAAGAAACACATACAGGACCACTTTGTTTTCAAAGTGGTTGCACTCCTATTATATCATATCATGGTGATACCAACCATATCACGTGAATCCATATCATCATATCAGAACCATATTCCAAAACAAAAACAGATCAAACAGATAAGAATGCCAAAAGTTTTTATATTTATATTATATTATGTCATGTCATATCAAATCATATACCAAACTTGTTCATATCATTTTTTAAATATTTTAAACATTTCACATCACGTAAATAAAATATCATTTTTCATACTCGCTCTTTTATTCATTTAAGAAATATGTCAATATTGCTCATGTTTACACTATGCATGATATAAACATTTTTCTCTTTTTATATAGATTTCATGAGTACTACAAATAATTGACCGAGATTGTTTTTCCCAAATTCTCGTTTATAACAAAAACATGCAAAGTTTTCAGAAAGTCAACCTCGGTTTTAGAGTTGGTATAAAGTCAAGTATAGGAACCTCGCTTACCTGAATTTTTTAGTTTTTTCAGAAATTTTATCTGCACAGTATTGAACAACATCAATCGTTACCTATAAAATAATCACACACTTCGATAAATTTTCCAAGTGATCACAAATCTCGAAAATGTAACCTAAAATATAAAATCCAACACTTCTCTTAACATCTAAAAATCCTCAAAATCCTGAGCGTCAACTCTCTTCAAAATGCCTTGGATTTACTAAATTCTTCCAAAACTTTAAGATGTTATAAATTCTCTAAAACATCGATGTTTACTTAATAAATACTTAACTCAATTTCCACCTCAAATAAAGTCTATTTCAGAAATTAAAACTCAATCCATTTAAAAGACAGATCTATAAAATAATTATACACTAGCCAAAAAAAGTTGAGAACTCTGAGACCAAATAATTTAGAATCTAAAATATTTCATCTCAAAAAAATTTTACCAACACACCCGAAAAATAAAATAAAATACAATAAAAAGGCACCGAATGAAAGAAAGAAGCCTACTGAAATAAATTCTTAAAATACTAAGCTTTAAAAAGAGGGCATAACAAAAACAGAGTGAACAAAACTCACTGGCACTTACATGAAGATCTCACGTGAGAAGGAAAACATGAACCAAAACTTCTTCATCTTCACATAAATAGGAAAACACGAAAGTCGCAGAAAAATTCTGCACCGAGAGAAGACTCATCGCGGGGGACGAACCGCAACGGAGCTGGAGTGGGTAGTGGCTGTCTTGCCAGCGCTGGATTGCGTGAGGAGGTCGATAGACCAGGGGCAGCCCAACTGGAGTTTTCTATGGGATATCCGAGTGGTTTCTGATATAGTAGGCTCTCGGTGTGGTGGTTCCAACTGTTGGCGAACAAAGAAGGTTGAGGATGCTCTGTTCTTGAGTGGCAAAACAAGGGTGCATAATAAACTTCATGCAAGTGTAATCTCGGAAAATTTTGGTGGCTATGGAGATTATGGAAGAGAGCCAAGGTTTATTCATGAGGGGCAAGGTAGATGCTGGCGTATACAGTGGTTCTCAAGCGACTTTTCCTGCTGCCACAGCATTGTTTGAGGCTGCAACAACTAGCGTGGGCAGTGGCTTAAGAGCAGTGGTAATTTGAGTCCAAAAGCTCTATTTTCGGACGAATGAAACAGAGGCCTCTCATTTCTATGATGGACAGCATGGTTCCATGTGGGGTTGAGGTGATGATCAAGCTGGGCAAGTATGTTGCGCGATGGATAAACGAGGGGTAGCGGTGACTTGTTTTCTCTTGGCCTGCAGCATGGTGATGCAATGGGAGAGGTTTGGATCACGGCAATTTGTGGTTCGTGGTATGTGGAGATGCTATGGTTTGGCTTAAGACGGCTAGCGATGGTATTTACTATTTGCATAGCAGGTATTCATGTACGTCTAAATATAAAGAGATAGTGAAATTGGAAAACCCTAGAGGAGAAACTGAGAGGGAACGTCTGAATATCTAAATGAGAGAAGGACTTTGGGTGAGAAACGGAAGGGTGAACGGTAGAAATAGTGGGGAGTTAAAATTCAAAAGGGGGGGGGAATCAGGAAGAAAGGTGCCGAGCGATTGGTCACGTGCAAACAAAAGAGTCGGTAGTTTCAGTGATGCCGAGATTCAAGGTGGCAAGTGAACGTGATGCGCATGAATTAAAAAAAAAAGTTTGAAAACCAAAAGATGAGTAGGAGCTGGAGTATTCTGTTTAATAAATAAATAAATAAACTAAATAAACTCAACCCCAAATCTAAATATCCGAAAATCTCAAAAGAACTACAGATGCATTTAAAACTAATAATTTTATAAGTAAGTTTGGCACCAGAATGGGATGTTACATTGCCCCCTCCCCCCCTTCCCAAAAAAAAAATACCTCCCATTTAAACACCCCATAGCATCCTGAGTCCAAAGCCCCTACATGAAAAAATTGCCTTAAGCCATTGTTCTGCCCTTGTACTATTGTTGCCTACTATTGAGCCGACATTTTTTGCGACACCTCGGTGAGTGATCTGTCTATTTTGATTTATTTAATAATATGTTGTGTGTTAAATTACTAACGCCTTGGTATCTATCTAGGTAGTGACATGTGCCCTTGACCTAATGAGGGACCCGTAGATCAACACACATGCTCTCTTCCAAAAATTGTATAATCGCGTCATAAGTAATATTTCAACACGACTCTAGAATTTAGAATATTATTCTTACCACTAATGCTTTTCTACAGTCTGGTTGGTTGAGCTAAGCATTGTGCCCAATGGAGTGTTGGGAAAATTAAGCTGTAGTTGATATTTGGCTTGGACTTTGGGCCAAAAACAGAGGTTGGAAAAATGAGTGTAGTTTTGGTTGTGAACTATGAAATTTGATGGTGTGACTTGTTGTCACTACAACAAATAGGGCTTTTCCTACAATTACTTTTTTCAAGACAAGCTATTATGGCAAATAGTGCTCAATTGACACGAAAAATGTTCATGGGAAAAAACTTGTCTTTTGACACAAAATAATGTCCATTGAGCAAAATTTTGTTGGAAATATTTTCTGCGATAGCAAAAATGACTTTTTGCGGTGACAAAAAGTCGCCAAACTACCAGAAATTTTAATTTTTGGTGATTTTTAAATTTCGCGGCGAGGAATATTAGCTCTCTCTCTGAAAGCCTTTCCCTCTATCTCCCTCCCGTGGCCCATGGCTGAGTGCCTAAGCCCAATTGCATGTTCTAGAAGCTAATTTTTGAAAGCCCAATTGCATGTTTGTGGGTTTTGATCTAAGGTTTGCGTTCTTATTATTTGCATGAATCTTGTTCTTGTTGACCTTTCTTTTGAATTGTTATCAGCGAAAAAAAAAAGAAAGATTCATTGCCTGTGCTATTAGGTTTTATCAAAACACTTGTCATAATTTAACTATTATGTCTATTTTGTAATCTTATATTTGGCTATGTAATCCAATATTGGCACTATACAAGAATGATGCCAAGGAAGATTGTTGGACCAACATTGAGTATTATAAGCATAAAGGAGTGAGTGCCCCTGCACCTGAATTGGGATAGTTTTTCGTAAATTTATCTCGGACTAGAGCTAATAGATGCACTGATGGTGCCATTTTATTCTTATTGCAGGATCCACTGAAACATATGAGAACTTTTTTATTGGATTTGTGCATTTCAAAGATGTAGCTCTAGCACATATATTGGTGTATAAGAACAAATCAGCAGGTAGAAGACACTTGTGTGTTGAACCTATATCTCATTATGGTAATTTTGTAGCAAAGGTTGCTGAAATTTACCTTGATATGAGGTGCCAAGGTAATAATTTGATTTGGAATGCATTCTGCATATGGGTTTAGAAATATTTATTGATTTTACATTGATGTTGTAGTGTCTGCTACAATTACTAGTATTGAAGTTAATCATCACATTTGGTTTGGTGTAATTGAGTTTACATTAATTTGTTGGGTTTGGAAATAATTATTGAGTTTACATTGATATTGTAGTGTCTACTACAAGTACTAGTATTGAAGTTTATCATCACATTTGGTTTAGTTTTATTGAGTTTAAATTAATTTGTTGAGTTTACTCCTTGTAGACAAAGAAGGTTTTCAATCAAGACCTTTATTGTAAAAAGATTGTCAAATATGATAGAGAGCCAATGACTCACTTAAAATCTATTGCTTCCTTAGTGGTATTCACTTTTAGATGTAGCTTTTTTTCATTAATATAGTTTGTTTTTAGTCATATTCACTTTTTGGATGTAAGGAATTAAATGGAATCTGATTTGGTGTTAGATTAGTGTTGGATTTGATTTGATTGTGTATGGATGAAGGGTAATGTAATTGTAGTTAGATTTTGTTGCCCAGATGACTAATACAAGAGTGAATGAATTGAGTTATATTAAAAAGTTAACGCTTATAAACTAAATACATAATATAAAATATAAATAGAATATGAAGTAGTAGGAAATATAAAGAGTAAGGGTAAGAAGAAGCAAACTCATTATTTTAACAAGATTCAACCCTACTGCCTACGTCCTCACCTCAAACTACCCATTGAGGATTCCTAAGTTCACTATTTAATCTCTTTCAGGTGGAGATAGAAACCTATTACACCTTTGAGTAACATCATTACAAAGAATTCATGTAGAACACCTTCTGCACTTGCAAATACCTCATACTTGGTGATATAAATATTCTCTGTATAGAACACATTTTACACACACAAGGGTTATACGCACCCTCTTATTGATATAAGAACTGATAGTAGATAGATTATCAGAATATATTCCTCAATGAATGAAATAAGAACAATACAGCACAACATATATCTCTCTCAAAATGAATAAGGATTAAGACTCAATACTTAGAAAAGAGAGAGTAAAAGTTTTTAATGAATGATGTAAAATTTTAGCAATGTGTAAGCTGTTGTTGTCATTTTGCAAAATTCAAGTGATCTATTTATAAGCAAATAAGTCTTTATTTTTAAATATGAAAAAATTCACATTCCAAATAAGACCACTATTCACTTTTCAAAAAATTTAAATAAAAACATCTCCTTTTTGCAATTATCAAAGACAACCTCATTCATTTTTCAAAAAATTCAAACATAATCTTTTACTTTCTACATATGATAAATTGAGCATGATTTATTTTTCAACATAAATCATTTTCTTTTTACATATGTCAAAAAAAGTATAACCACTTTTCAAGATTTTCAAACAAAATCATTTATCTTTTGCATTTGTCAAAAGTGCATCAATCAAAATTTCAAACAAAACATGCGCATGTCAAAGATAACAATTAATCATCTTACAAATTTTTAAAATTCAAATTTTAATGATGTCATGCATATGTGAAAATTATAATTTTCAAAATTAAAATTTTTAATGATATCATGCACATATGAAAAATGTAATTTTCAAAATTAAAACTTTTAATGATGTCATACATATATAAAAAAAGTAATTTTTAAAATTAAAATTTTTAATGATATCATGCACATGTGAAAAATGCAATTTGATGCTTTATGAAAAAAGATTAATTTTGAGTTTTAATCCAATTTCAAACTTTAACAATAGATGTACAAAATTACTCTATGAGTTTCATTTATAGATTAGTTCTCTTTCTTATTTATGTTTGATGTGCTTGGCTCTAATGCGTAAACAACTTGAGTTTAAGACTTGAATTTATTTGTTATCATCAAAATCTATATGTAGATACGAAATTTGAAATTTTGGGTTCAACAATCTCCCACTTTTTTATGATGACAATAGATAAACATAATTCTAACATATATAATAGGGTTAAGAATTCAAACATGATATTCTATCTAAATAAAGAATTAGAGAGAATATCTTAATATTCTCGTTTACGTCTAAAACTTCTCTCCATTTTGACATCATTAAAAATGGACTATAATTGGTTTCAATAAGACTACTTCCTGCAATAACCAATAGACAAATAAAACGGTGCGTTAGTAGAGACTTTAGAGAGTTAAATAATTGGAGCCGCCCATGTCCGACAAAAGCTGCAAAGGCTGGAGGCCTAGTTTCATCGACTCGATGCGGAAGGAGATCAAATCTGCTTGATGTTGTTAACAAATGAGATCTTGTAGAGATTTGAAAGCTCTCAATTTCTATTTAAATGACCATTTTCATCCATCATATATTTGCAGAAAAAATCTCACATTACTCATTGATCAAGTATTTGTTTATCCAAAACGATAGAATGACAGAGAAAATTTCTTCTAGTAATCTTCTGGATTTGAATTAAGAACCTTTTACACCTCAATCAATCATTTTGTCTCTTCAGGCTGTCAAAACCATGATAGAAGCAGAGATATATTTTTCTAGTAGAATTGATTACAAGGTTTTTGCAGGATCAAGAACTCTCAGTGCTCAATATGCTGTATCTGTTACGACTATGTCTCGGATGTTACTGGCGAGAATAAATGAGGTTGATCAGCTTAATAGTCAAATATTTGAACTGCGTGAAAAGCTTGCAACTAAGGATATAAAGAATAAAAGTTTAAGACAAGAAATTAAGGAGCTGAGGAAATTAGCTCGTGTTCTCAAACCACGAATAAAAGAGCTGGAATGAGAGAGAATTCAAATACAGAGTCAACATCAATAGATAATAGTAGCATTTCAACATTTACAAGAAAAATAGGGACATCTGCAATTAATCTTGCTGATTTAGCTAAATAACTTTTAAAAATATGCATCAAATATATCTTGTAATCTTAACTAAGTGAGATTTGAAAAAATGGTAGTTTGTCTTGTTCTTATTTCCATCTCTACGAGAACAGTTTTCAATTTTATTTAATTTACATCAAATTTTCTTCTTATATCTATAATTCATCTGCATTCTCATTTTACAAATTTTCAATGGCTCATAAGTTTCCTTTCGATATTTCTTGTGATCAAAATATAAGGTATTCTTTATCTCAGTCCCAAACTGTTTCTGCATATGTCGTAGGTATCATGATGCAGCACGAAAATGATGTGGCTAATAAGTCAGATTATGATGCCATATATAAAGTTATGAGTTTCGAAATCGATACTCATCATGTATTGTTTTACTTTCTGCTCAATTGCAATACAAAACTCGCAAGATTGAAAAGTTTAATGAGAAGATCGATGTATTTCAACAACTTGTTCATGAGTTAGACAGAAAAATAAAAGACTTAAAGCAACAAAATAAGGATTTAAAATTCTTACTTACCTCTTCATTTTGATTGCCTAATCCTTTAGATAAAGATGACATATTGATCCATAAAGAATAAATGCATTTAAATGATGACGCTAAAAGTCTCAAATTTTTGTAAATCATTTGAGATAATAGAATAAAAATATTTAACAGATATTCATGGCATGCATCATTCATATTTCTCTTCTAAACATGCATAGTTTATTTTCTGGTAGGAGTTTTGTGAAAATATCTGCAAACTGATTGTATGTGCATGTGAATTCTAGTATAATATCACCTTTCTGCACATGATTTTTAAGAAAATTATATCTAATTTTTATATGCTTAGTCCTATAATATTATATTGGGTTCTTTGAAAAATTTATAGCACTTCTATTATTATATTTGATTAGAATGTGGTTGTACATAAGGTTAAAATCTTCAAGTTGTTGCTTCATGTGAAAAATTTGAGCACAACAACTACCTACAGCAACATACTTTGCCTCAGCAATAAATAATGCAACAGGATTTTACTTTTTACCAAACCATTAAACAAGTGCATGACCTAAGAAATGACATGTTCCACCAGTATTTTTTCGATCAACTTTGCAACCAGTATAATCCTCATTTAAATAGCTGATAACATCAAAATAAGTGCATTTAGGATATCATAACCCTAGGTCAATTGTACCGGTAAAATATCTAAGAATACGCTTGACTGCAATCAAATGAGATTGTTTTGGAGATGATTGAAAGCGTACACATAAACATACACTAAATATAATATCTGGTCTACTGGCTGTTAAATATAATAGACTATCAATCATATATCGATATACATTTGAGTCAATTGACTTACCGGTTTCATCTTTATCAAGTTTGGTTCTTGGACTCATTGGTGTCCCAATTTTTTTCACACCTTCCATTTTAAACTTTTTGAGCAATTCTTTGATATATTTTGACTAATTAATGAATGTTTTATATTTTGCTTGCTTGATTTGCAATCTAAGAAAAAAGTTAAGTTCTCTTATTATACTCATTTCAAACTCTTCCTGCATACTCTTAGCAAAATCATGACACATATTTTCATTAGTAGTACCAAATATTATATCATCCACATAAATTTAAATTAGAAGAATATCATTTTGTTCATATTTGATGAAAATGATTGTATTGATTTTTCCTCTTTATAAATCTTTTTTCAATCAAAAAATCACTAAGTCGATATCAAACTCTAGGAGCTTGTTGAGTCCATATAGTGTTTTTGTGAGTTTGAAAATATGATTAGGAGAAAAATAATTTTCAAAATCTGGAAGTTGCTCAACATATACATCTTCATTTATAAAACTATTTAAGAAAGTACTTTTAACATCCATTTGAAAAAGTTTGAAATTTTTATAGCATGCATGTGCAAGTAGCATCGAATAGCTTCTAATCTTATAGTTGGTACATATGTCTCATCATAATCGATTCATTCCTCTTGGTTGAAACTTTGGGCTACAAGTCGAACCTTATTTCTAGTGATGATTTTAAATTCATCTTTCTTATTTTTAAAAACTTATTTTGTTTCAATAACAGTATGATTTTTAGGTTTAGGAACAAGTGTCCAAACATCATTTCTTTCAAATTGAATTTAGCTCTTATTACATAACTAAAATCCATGATTCATCAAGCAGTATTTCATCAATATTTTTAGGTTTAATATGAGATAGAAAATCAGTTTGATTGCAAATATTTCTAGGAGATGATCTAGTACTTATACCTCGTAAAGGTTCTCCTAGAATTTGTTCTACTGGATGATCTTTTATGTTTTTTCACTGTTTGGTTGAATTTTGTACTAAGTTTTGATGATCTTTCCTGATGTCTCTATGTTAGATTTCTTCCATTGTATTATCTTTATTGAGATTGAGACTATTTGTATTATTTGTTTCTTCTGTTTCTTCATCAATAGATTTCTTGGAGAGTAGAGGGTTAGATTCATCAAATACTACATGCATAAATTCTTGTACAGTTACAATCTTTTTATTTGAATATTCTATAAGTTTTACTATTTGTAGAATACCCAAAAAATATACTTTCATTAAATTTTGTATCAAATTTTCCTAAATTATCTATGTCATTAAGAATAAAACATTTGCATCAAATATATGAAATTAATCAATATTGGGTTTTTTCTCATTCCAAAACTCATAAGGGGTTGTATCTAATTTAGACATTAACATAACTCTATTTATAACAAAACATGCAGTACTTACTGCTTTGGTCTAAAAATAACTAGGTAAATTATTCTCATTAAGCATTGTTCTTGTCATTTCTTGAAGAGATTTATTCTTCCTCACTATTATCTCATTTTATTGAGGAGTTCGAAGAGTAGAAAAATTATGTACAAAACCATTTTTATCACAAAAATTTTCAATAAATTTATTGACAAATTCTTTCCCCCTGTCATTCCGGATGTTTAAAATAGTATAGCAATTTTCATTTTGAATTCTCTTGCATAACGTGTAAAGACATTATGTACCTCATTTTTATGAGTAAGAAAAATAACCCAAATATATCTAGAGAAATCATCAATATTAAAAAATGCGTAATATTTTCCTTCCATACTCATAACTCTATTTGGTCTAAAAAGGTCCATGTGTATTAATTGCAATGGTTTAGTAGTGGAAATATATTTTTTGATTTGGAAATAAGTTTTTGTTTGTTTATCAAACTGACATGCATCACAAACTTTGTTTTTAAGAAAATTCACTTTTGGCAAACCTCTCATAAAATCATTTTTTGAAAGTTTGGAAATAAGTTCTATGTTAGCATGACTTAACCTTATATGTCATAGCCAACTATTTTCATTTTGATTTGATAAACAAATAACATCTTGTGAGGCAATTTTTTTAAATTCGATTGTATAAATATTATTGTTTTTAAGAGTAATAAAACAAACATCACAATCATAATTATTCAAAATAATGCATTTATCCTTTTCTGAAAATAACTGTAAATCATTTATCACAAGACCTTCAACAAGTCAAACATATTCAATTATGAGAGAAAACTCATTACTAATTTTACATATTCTCATGATTTTTCCTTTTGAATTGTCTCCAAATGTCACGTATCATTTTTCTTTAAATGTGAGATCAATGAATTTAGTTTTGTCTCATGTCATGTATCTTAAGCATCCACTATCTTAAAACCATTTACCTTTACTTATGGAGGACTTCATGCATATCTACAAAAACCATTAAAATAATTTTTCTTAATACCCAAGTTCTTTGAATCCTTTATTTACTGGTACTAGAAGAAATAAGATTTTTTGCATATGACCCTAATAGTCATTGTATGTTTTACTCTAATAGGATAAGTATGATAGTTATGACCATTTCTATTGCAAAAATTATAAATAACATGTGACATAAATGAAGAATTTGAGTGATTGTAATAATATTTTTCTTCAAAAAATATATTTTTATGAAAAGAATTTTAAAAATCTGATTTTGATTTAGTAGGTTCATCAAATAAAATTTTATAAGATTTGTAATTTTCTTTTGGCATGTATCACAAACCTACTTTATTAAAAACACATATTTAACTGTTAAGAAATTTTTTAAAATTTCTTTTTCCATTTGTAAAGTTTTCAACAATTTTTTCTAAATCAGCACTTTCTTTTTTAGCTCATTATTTTCATCTTTTGAAACTATGTTTTCTTTTTTTAAAACATCAATTTCATTTGTTAAAGAAGAGTTTTTCTTTTTCAAAGTAGTATATTTGATACCCAATTTTTTAAATTCCTCATATATCTCTTCCAAAACATTTTACAATTTTTCAAAAGAAGAATTTTCAATATTATCGAAATTTGTTACCTCAAGATCATATTTAATTATAATATAAAGATTTGCAAATTTTTCATTACTAATGTCGATGTCTGAGTTACTTGAATTATCATTTTATGTAACTTTCATTACTTTCTTACTTTTATATTGATCTTTCTTTATCAGGGGACAATCTGCCTTGATATGTCCCGACTTTTTACATTTATAACAAGTTAAAGAGTTAGTTTTACCAGTATCTTTATTAGAAGAATTTTTGGAAGATTTTCTTGGAAGAATTTTATTTTTTAAGAATCTCTTAAATCTTCTTGTGATCATTGCAATTTCTTTATTATCGTTTTTCTCATGTTTATCGCTTTTACTTTCATGAGAAATAGTTTTGAGTGCTACTATCTTTTTTTGCTTTCCTTCTTCTTCTCTTTTTTTCAATGTATACTTATGGGTAATAAGTGACTCAATGAGTTCATTTACTTCAAGTTTTTTAAGATCTTTAACTTCAACAATTGTTGTCACTTTTGATTCCTAACGTTTTGACAGAGAGTTGAGAATTTTCCTTACTATCTCCAAGCTGGAATAAATTTTATCAAGAGCTGTCAAACTATTTATAATATTAGTAAAATGAGTATACATAGAAGAAATAGACTCATCATCATTCATTTTGAACATTTCATATTTATGCGTATGAATATAAATTTTTTATTATTTGACTTGCAAAATTCCTTCATAAATTATTTCTAAATTATCCCAGATTTTCTTTCATGTCCTGCAAGTCATTAAAATAGTTAAATTCATTGCTATTGAGAGTAATATATAGAAAATTTATAGCCATTACATTCACTTTATAAAATCTATCGTCTTCATGATCAAATTTTTCATCTTCCTTTTTGACATTTACTCCATCAACAATTTTTATTGGAACATAAGGCCCATTTACAATACATTTTCAAATCTCTCGACCTTGAGACTGAAGAAATATTCTCATTTTAGCTTTCTAAAATGTGTAATTGTCTACATAAAATAGTGAAGATCGACTGGATTGACCTTCAGTAAAGATAGCTGCAATGTTAGGCATATAATTTTAACTCAACAGATAATTAATCTTATAATAGAATCCTTACTCTGGTACCAATTGTTACCTAGATGACTAATACAAGAGGGGGGTGAATTGGGTTATATTAAAAAGTTAACACTTATAAACAAAATACACAATATAAAATATAAACAAAATACACAATATAAAATATAAACAAAATATGAAGCAACAGAAAATATAAAAAGTAAGGGTAAGAAGAAGCAAACTCAGTATTTTAACGAGATTCAGCCCACTTGCCCACGTCCTTACCTCAAGCTACCCATTAAGCATTCCTAAGTTCACTATTTAATCTCTTTCAGGTGGAGATAGAAACCTACTACACTTTTGAGTAACATCGTTACAAAGAATTCATGTAGAACACTTTCTACACTTGCAAACACCTCACACTTGGTGATATAACTATTTTCTGTATAGAACACATTCTACATACACAAGAGTTATACGCACCATCTTACTAATATAAGAGCTGATAGTGGGTAAATTATCAGAATACACTCATTAATAAGTGAAATAAGAACAGTACAGCACAACCTATATCTTTATCAAAATGAATAAGGATTAAGACTCAATACTTAAAAAAGAGAGAGTGAAAACTTTAAATGAATGATGCAAAACTTTAACAATTAGTGTGTAAACTCTTGTTATCATTTTGTAAAACTCAAGTGAGTTATTTATAAGCAAATAAGTCTTTATTTTTAAATATGAAAAGATTCACATGTCAAATAAGATCATTATTTACTTTTCAAAAAATTCAAATAAAAACATCTAATTTTTGCAATTGTTAAAGATAACCTCTTTCATTTTTTAAAAAATTCAAATATAATCTTTTACTTTTTGCATATAACAAATTGAGCATGATTTATTTTTCAACCAAATCATCTTCATCTTGCATATGTCAAAAAAAGCATAATCACCCTTTAAGATTTTCAAACAAAATCATCTACTTTTTGCATTTATCAAAAGTGCATCAATCAAAATTTCAAACAAAACATGCACATGTCAAAGATGACAATCAATCATCTTACAAATTTTCAAAATTCAAATTTTAATGATATCATGCATGTTAAAATTATAATTTTTGAAATTAAAACTTTGAATGATGTCATACACATGTAAAAAAAGTAAATTTTAAAATTAAAAATTTTAATGATGTCATGCACATGTGAAAAATACAATTTGATACTTTATGAGAAAATATTAATTTTGACTCTTAATCCAATTTTGAATTTTATCAAGAGATGTATAAAATTACTCTATAAGTTTTATTTATAGACTTGTTCTCTTTCTTGTTTATACTTGATATGTTTGGCTCCAATGCATAGACAACTTGAACTTGATATTTAAATTTATTTGTTATCATCAAAATTTATACATAAATACGAAACTTGAATTTCATAGTGGAGTAGGATTTAATTGTAGGTTCCTAATCTCATTTCTATCAAAAGCTTGTATTACATGTTTCTCACTTCTAATGCATGATGCAATGTAGGATCTCATTTTTATCAAAAGCTTGTTACCTATTTGATACTTCATGATGCATATGGTTTTGTGTAATTGCCTGTTAAGTGATATCCATGTCATTCAATACCTATTTATCATGCATTTGCACATTTAATTCATTGCTTTAATCTTTTATTCTATGCTGAGATGTCATGTTGTGTGTTTGAAATTGGGTGGTATGTGTGGGTTATAACATGTGAGTGCTTGTATATCATGACCCCAAGTCGAGATGGACCATTATCTTAATGGAGTTCATCTGGTTACTTGGGGGCATAATAAACTAAATGACGTTCGCTAGGCTGTTGCCAGTTGGGTCGATTAAAACAATAACGCTCTTGACCCAACCCATAGCCTCCACTGGCAAGGGCTAAAGGATGCCTAGTCACAGTACGTGCCGAGTGTGGAGTTGGACATCGCTCGTTACAAAATCACAGTACAGTCATTATTCATGATGTAGTGAAGGGAGCCAGGATGTACGGAGAGTCCTGAAAGGAGACCACGATGTACACATTAATAAACGATTTGTGTTGTGGACCAAAATGAAATTTTTGGCATGTGTTGGTGAATGTGTTATTTGTGGAAAATAAGAGGTGGAAATGCCCTTGTATATTGTTTTTGGTTTGGCTATGAAATGTGTTGGATGTGTAAAAATATATTTTAAATTCTTGGATGTTATTTGGTTGATTACTTGCTGAAATTTCATAATCTCACTGTGGTGCTCTTCCTTACGATTCCATCTTATATAACCGTAGACTTTGACGTAGAAGAAGAATGTGAGCCCGAGGGACCGACTCCATCAAAGAAGTGACTTGCTAGTGCTGTGGTTGCTTTGGTGTTGTGGGATTTATTTCCCCTTATGCTATGTATTTTTTATTTTATTTATTTATCTGTCGAATGACTGTATAACCTCTTGGAGGATATTTGTTTTGTTGTACATTTTTATATTTTCTAGTACTTAGTTTAAATGTCTTTTTCGTCTTTCCACTAGGATTATTTACATGTACACTTACTGCATGTTGCTCACACTAAGCTATTGGCATTGTGATGCGTGATTTATGCAGTCGTCATCCCAGTATTACGACTTCCACCAAATCTCATGTGGGGGTCGAGGACGCCACATTTCTCCTACAGCTAGGCTAGCCCCCAACCAGCCCTCTACCTCTTCACCTTCACCCTTAAACCCATATACAAATACACCCTCCCCTAGATTCATCTCAAACAAACCACTTTCAGACTCATCCCCTATAATCCCATCTATAGATTCCTCACTTACAAATCGTTATCCATCACGTATGGTCACTAGATCACAGACCAATTTCCTAAGACCAAAACATTTTCCTGATTTTCAACTTTATTACTCGTCGAAACATCCTATTCATACCCTTTCCTCCATCACCCACTTTGTACTTATAGTCAGGTTGCTAAAGACCACAACTAGATTGTCTAAGTGGAAGCAAATACAAAGCCCTCATGGACAATCACAACAAGTAGGTATTTAAATTTTAAACTAAAGCAAAAGTTTAATGGATTTACTGATCGTTACAAGGCGACACTAATGGTAAAAAAATTTTATCAAGAGGATGGTGTTGAATTTACAAATAAATATAGTCCTGTCATCTAACATGTCACATTCGACTCATGTTTAACCCTTGTATTTCATTATAATTGGTTTATACAACAACTTGATATATTCAATGCATTTCTACATGGTCACCTTGAAGAAGAGATGTTTATGAAACAACCTTAGGGTTTTGAAGATACCTACTATCAAGATTATGTTTGTGAGCTTCATAAATCTTTGTATGTCCTTGAGTAGGACCCTAGAGTGTAGTTTTTGCACCTTTCTCAATCAATCTCTAATGAATCTTGGACTCACATGTTCTTAAGTTTACACATCACTCTTTTATGTTTATGAGTCCTACTTTTATATCTTTATCCTCGTATATGTGGAAAACATCATGGTTATAAGTGAATCTTCATCTGGATCTCATGTCTTCTTAAAAGGCTCAAGAGCGACTTTGAAGTCAATGATTTATGGCCCCTATCCTTTTTTTTCTAGTATTCAAGTTCATATAATGAATTACCGCATCTTCACCAAGGTAAACATGTTCTTGATCTAATTGATCAGACTAAGATGGCTAGAGCTATGCCAATTTTTACTCCATGCACATTGGGTAGTAAACTCTCCAAGCACTCACTACAACACGATCAAACTATTGCGTCTAGTGATTTTGTCACCAAAAGTCCACATCTTCTCACAAACTGTATTTTTCGTCCCAAGGCAGCCGACGCAAGGTGGTCACTATTAATGACTCTCAAAAGGTTTATTATGTTGAAATAGGTAAATATCACAAATGAGATGCTTTTACGTCTGAATATGTATCAACGCAAGTATTAATTTCTCGTGTCGAAAAAGAACCAGCCATTAGTAAGAAAAATCCATTTGCGTCATAAATATGGTGTTGCTAAATGTATACATATAGTCGGTAGCAAGATTAATTTCATGTTCATTTAATGGTCGTAAGATATGTTGTCACCATAAATTATTTTTTGCATTGATTAAGTCAATCACAAATCGATGGTCATTGTGATGCAATATGTGTATTTTTAAGTGGATTATGATTGCGACTGAAATATTTTTATCGCATACGGCATCCTTTGCCATCTCTCTTCCTAATGGATCTATGGCCACCCAGGTCAAGATCTGCATGGACATCACGCCAGGGTTAAGGATCTGGGTTAAATCGAAGACATGAGTTTCTACAAGGTTAGTCGTGTAAAGATTCAAATCTATTTTCATGAAGGGCAATGCTACATACAGTCCAAAAAGTTGGACTTTTTTGCCGTCCAAGCAATAAATAATAGAAAAATCTCAATTTTAGAATAAAATTGATTAAAACACCCTTATTTACAAATAAGAAATTTTAAAAATCTGAAAAATTCATTTCATTTAGTCATAAAATGGGAGCGTTTCTATGTGGACTGCAATGCAATTCATCAAATATAGACTGCAAAAAAAATTATTCTTTTATGAAAGCTTGAAAAAAAATATTGATTTCTCACTAGATTTGGAGATAGTTCTCCTTACAAAGAGTAGCACCAGGCCCACATTGACATTGCTTCACTTGCTCTATCTCTTTTTTTGAAATTTAAAATCTTTCCTAAACAACAATAAAATTAGATCTTGAAACACACATGATAAGTATGAGAAAGAACAAGAACATGAGAAGATTCAATAAAGAACGGACCTCACCTGCTCTATCTCTTTTTTTCAAACAGTAAGTCGCACCTCAGTTCTAGCATAAAAGTGCTTCACATTTTCAACTCCACTAGACCTCATCTTGTAGAGAACACTAGCCATTTCCTCTCCTCATGAAGGAAAGAAAAAAAAATAGACAAAGTTCCCAACACTGAACCAACCCAAAAACTGTGAGGGAAAGAGAGAAAATAAGGAAAGAAAGGGAGCGAGAGTGACTGCGTGAGGAAGGGGGAGAGAAAGAAGAAAAGAAAAGAGGGGGAGTTTTGAAATTAGGGTTGTGTTAACTTTGGCACCTAGACGTAGGATTTACAATTTGGATTCAAATTGCATAATTAAATTAATTTTGTGTTTGGCGCCAAATGGTATCGAATGCATCTTATACATTTAATATATTTGCGTCAATTTTACCTACCACAAAAAACAAGTGAATGCATCGCAATAGAAACTTTACATGCTTTTGACCATGCAATATTGACTCTAATTCTCAAGACAATGGTGGTGTTTTTTGTAGCATACAAAATATGATGTAAGTAGCTATAAATTGACACAAATAATTACGCTACTGTTCTAGTGCCTAATTTCACTAAAAAGTGTGGTTATTTGCAATATTATTTTTGAAAATGCAAATGTTCATCTATAGTGACATTTTATTGATCGAATGAAGCTTTTTGGACACAATAGGTTGATCTCGTTATAGTGACTTAAGAGATCCTTTACAAGACCTTGATGAATATAGAGTACATATTGTTTGTGCGCTCTAATATTGCATTTTGACATGACTAGACATTTGCCATAGTGTATGAATAAGCTATATTATCAATTACTCCATTGCCTAACAATCCATTTCCCAACTGCCAGATCTGTACTACGCTACCTTAAAAACACAATTGAGCATGGCTTACACTAAATATAAGGTCTTTTGCTATTCTTG
This sequence comes from Platycarya strobilacea, assembly GCA_036898215.1. NCBI lineage: Eukaryota > Viridiplantae > Streptophyta > Magnoliopsida > Fagales > Juglandaceae > Platycarya > Platycarya strobilacea. The sequence continues at coordinate 33,087,941 of CM072547.1, forward strand.
GCTTTTGTGATAGTGACTAGGTTGGAAGCGCTAATGAGAGAAAAACAACAAAAGTTTATTGCATTAACTGTGAGATCCCAGATTTACGTGTATTTTTACACGTTATTTTATGCTCGGTGTTAATTATTTTAATTTATTTAAATAATATTATCGGTCACATTTTAATTATTTAAGATATTTACTTGAGCTATTAATTAGTTAATATCAAGTTACGTTGCTTTTCTTATTTATTTTAATGAGTGGAATTAAATTCCTCTATATTATTGTGTGAATTTATTTGATCTACTTTCATTATATTAACTATTGTCTTATTTTAATATTGTGCTTAAGTTTAATTTATTTATATTGTTAGGACTTTAAATATTTTATTTTATTGATATTAAAATTATAGTATTTAAAGCCTGCTTTTATTTAATTTGTTGTGTTTTTCTGGTTGGACCAATTTTCCCTTCTTTTTCCTTTTTTCTCTTTTTTCTTTTCCTTTTCTTTTCTTTTTCCTTTCTCTTTTTCCTTTTTCTTTTTCTTCCCCATTTTTCTTTGCTTCCCGCGTGCCCAGCCCCTCCCCTGCCTCCCTCTCCCTTTCGCCGTTCCTTTCCCTCAGCCCCAGGACTGCCGCCGGCCACCCACCGGCGACACCGCCCAGCCCACTACCTTCCCCTCATGCCGGCGAGCTCAACGGCACCGGTGGTGTCACCGCCGTCCACCCCACCGCCCCTCCACGGCCACAAACTTGAAATACCCATTTTTGCTTCCCTTGCATTTTCCGGCCACCGCCGACCACCCCTTGGCCTCCGACCACCACCACTAGACTCCCCAACTTCTGGCAAGCATAACCCACCGCTCAAAGCCACCCACCACCGCCGGTTAGCCCCTCCACCCGAAATGGGCCTTAAACGGGTCGTCCTTCGTCACGCCACCATCCGGCCACCGTAGGTCTCACCTCCGCCACCATTCGACTCCCCTCACCCAGCCGGTCAACCCCCTAGCTCAGTTTCCCCAACCGCGGCCTCACCTTCCCGGTACGACCCCAAACCCGAAAATGGGTTTTCACCCCTTTTGGCCCCGATCTGCCACCTTCTGGTGGTTGTGCCGCCACACCACCACCTCCATGAGATTCCCCACCCTTCAATGGGTACCTCCCTAAATTTTGGTATCCAACAGAGTGTTTTAACCTAACGTACACGTGACCGCTATAAACGCTGCAGATTAGCGTTGTTCAAGGAAATGCGTTTTTACCGCTGTAAGTACTTTCCAAACAAGCTTTAAGATTTAAATATATTTTTGGCATCAACAGTTGTTGTATTTAATTATTGCTGATATGTGATGGTTGATGTTGGTATTTGTTGGTTGATTTGGATTATTTAATTGTTGGCTATTTGGTGCATAGTTGTCTGCATTGTGTATTTACGCGCATGCTCATAAAAATATTTGGAAAGTGGATTTTGGCATGATTTTGGATATTCATGTGTTGAGAATGGAATCTGGGATTTAAAGTGAGTTTAACGGATTTTAATGGTTTTGAGCTGAGTCATAACGGGGACGGCGATACGTAACGCCCGTTGTGATCAGCGTGTGAGTGTGTGGATGACATAACGGGGATGGCGATACGTAACGCCCATTATGGTCATCGGGTGTGCATTTCATATAGGGTACGGCGATACGTAATGCCCGGTATGAAATGAGTGTGTGTGGATCGTAATGGGGACGGCGATACGTAACGCCCATTATGGTTTCGGGTGTGTGTGTAAATCATATCGGGGACGGCAATACGTAACGCCCGATATGATCGATTTTGAGGATATTATTTTATGAAAAATGATGGGTGATTTTATTGTGGATTAAATTGGGATTTTGACGAGTGTGGTTATTTCATCGACTTTGAGGAAGATGATTTTAAGCCTCATGCATATGGTAATTATTCTTGGTTGTTGTTGTGGCATTAATGTATTTTTGTCTTTTGGTTTGGCTGGGTTGTACTTACCTGCGATGTTATTAATTGATATCTCGGGAAATTTATTTTTCCATTTTTTTATAATTATGTATTTGTGTAAATTTTTATTTTTGGATGACTGTATTAAATCTCCTGTTGGAGAGTTTTTATTAAATTGGTTTGTAAAATATTTCTAAAAATTATGGTACTTAGATATTAATTTATTATCTGCTGCGACCTTTATTTTTATGTATGTCACGTGTGCACACACGTTCGACACTGGTTGATGGGATGTGTGACCGTGTCGTCATCATCCCGACGCCTCGATTCCCGTGTTATTTTATGGAGAATTTGGGGGCGTCACAGGTGGTATCAGAGCAGTTCGGCTCTGGGTAAATCCGCAAGTTACCTAGGGACAGTACCAGAAAAGTTTGTGGTTTTTAAAAATTTATTTGTTTGATGATTGGGTTATTTTATTTTATTATTTTATTATTTTATTTGTTGTCTTAGTCTTTCGACTAATTTATATGGTAACATTATCGGTATTTATTTTGTTGTGTTGTGCTTTTTATTTTAATGTTTATATTGTTTATTTATATTCATAATTAAATCAATTCTGATTGATTGGTTTGTTGGTTTTGTTTTATTTTATTTTAATTTTTGTTAAATATTGTACATGTGTAGTAATTACGATTTTAGTTAGTTGATTTTATTTGGTTAGGTTGTCGAGTATTTATTTAATTATTTATTTATTTTATATATATATGCCTTTGTTTTTGTTTAAATTAGAATTTGGATATTTCGGATTAAATTATTATTTCAAATCAATCCATTTATTGAATCTGTTATTTTAAATAGTTGTATTATATAATTCCTTATTTTAAAGTTTATTTATTTTGTTGTGGGTTATTTTATTGTCTTAAGCTTTTATTCAATTATCATCAGGATTTGATTTTAATTTCAGTTCATAGGTTTCCTATGAGATAGTTTTGGAATTGGTTTATTATTTGTTTATTTTAATTATGGCTCTTGTATTTTAAGTATTTCTGAACGTTTGAAAACTTATTTAGACAAAATTTAAAAGCATCACTGCCTTATTTCTTTTTAAGTTTATGTTTTGAGTTAAATTTAAATTGATTATCTTTTCACATTTCTGTTGTTTTATTTTAGGGACATGCTTTGAAGTAAGTTTTAAAATTTATTATCTTTCCACATTTCCGTATGTTTTATTTTAAAAGTTTATCTATTTACGTTAACGAGTGGGTTTGTTTTGGCGACTTGTTTGTATTTATTTATTAATTAATTTATCGATTTAATTATTTTATTGTGGTTCGTTTCTTTTAGCAGGTTTTAAATTTTAGATATTTCTACAATAATCTTTTTAAGAGTTGAGTTTTGTAGAGAATTTTAAAATTTTATTTGTGATTTTGTTTGTTGTTCTTATTTTAATTTATCCTCATTCCTTTATTTAATAAAAGTTTTTGGTGAATTTGTGTTTATTAAAAGAGGTGGGCTTGTTTTCTTGAATGAGTGGTTTTTACTTATTTGTTTATTAAATCTTTTCCCCCTTTTGTGTCTTTATATAATAATTATGTGAATTACTTGAATTTTGTTTAGTATTTGGGTATTCTATTATTTATAATTGCGAGATGGATTGGTTTGATAGTTTGTTGGCATTTATGCAATTGCATTTCCTTATCGATATTGTATATGCTATTTTGTGTATTTATTACCTGGGTCTCACTGAGTGTTTGAGTGTTTAAGTTCTAATTTTATTTCTTGGAGATTATTGGAATTGTATTTAGATAGACTCTTCATGTGAGTGTAAAATTCTTAACCATTGGTATAGTGTTATAGAAATTGTTTTAGTAATGCTTATGATGGTGGGCGATCAATTATTTTCTTGGTGAAATTTTGATATTATTTGTGGATAATTAGAGATTGATGTATAATAAATGTGCGTGTAAATTTTGGAGAGTATTAGTTTTGGCTGGTGTTTAACTTGGGAAAAATTTGGTTGTTAAGTGATAGGGTTGAGTTGATGCGATGGAAATAAATTTAAGAGATATAAATTTTAGGCTTTTGGGCGAATTGTTAGGAGTGGATAATTTAATAATAATATTTCGGAAAATTTAATGGTTAGCAGCATTTGTTGAGGTATTTTAAAGAATTTAGTTTTGGCTTGAAGTCATATAAGAGTTTAAATAATTGAGGTTATTCCATGTCATAGGTAATGAAGGTTCGATTGAGAGAATACGGATTTAAATAATTAATCTATGATGAGAGTGAGGGGTTATAATGATGGACAAGTATATTAGCGGTTTGGGAGTTAGAAATTTTTAGGCTTTAATATTAGGTGGCATAACTTGAATTGTGAGATGACAAAGCATTAGGATTTGTAAATGTGGCGAATGATTTCTTGTAATAGGTGTTGAGCCAATTTTTGTTCAATGGTGTTAATTTATGATGACTTAAATTTTTATGAATTTAGCGAGTTATCCAAAGTGCGCACGGAAGCGTGATGAATTGTAATAAAGTTGGAGGTTCAATTCTTGTGTAAATTTTGAGGAATTAGTGGTGATTTGAAATTTGGGATGATACTTGTAAGTGAGGATTTATCTTTTAGTTGGGTAAATTATGTTTATTGGCGATTAAGTTAGAAAGTTAAACTTGGGAGTTATTTTAGGGTAACACAAATTGTTGTAAGGAGTTAGTGAATATTAAATTTTTGGGAGATTGTACTGAGGTTTTTGTGCATGTGGGGTTCAGATTGATTGGCTACCTCAGGAGTTTTAGAGATGAAATATTATTTGGAGACTATACGTTTATGATAAAATATAATTCGTTTATATTTGAGGAAAATAGATGATTGTACTAAGGCTTGGAGTGAGTATTAAGTGATGTAGTAGGTGAGTTATTGGAGTTTTATTAGCTGCAGCCGAGCAAATTTCGAGGACGAAATTCTTTTTAAAGGGGGGAGGATGTGAGATCCCATATTTACGTGTATTTTTACATGTTATTTAATACTCGATTTTAATTATTTTAATTTATTTAAATAATATTATCGGTCATATTTTAATTATTTAAGATATTTACTTGAGCTATTAATTAGTTAATATCAAGTTACGTTGCTTTTCTTATTTATTTTAATGAGTGGAATTAAATTCCTCTATTTTATTGTGGGAATTTATTTGATCTGCTTTCGTTATATTAACTATTGTCTTATTTTAATATTGTGCTTAAGTTTAATTTATTTATATTGTTGGGGCTTTAAATATTTTATTTTATTGATATTAAAATTATAGTATTTAAAGCCTGCTTTTATTTAATTTGTTGTGTTTTTCTGGTTGGACCCTTTTTCCATTCTTTTTCCTTTTTTCTCCTTTTTCTTTTCCTTTTCTTTTCTTTTTCCTTTTTCTTTTTCTTTTTCTTCCCCATTTTCCTCTGCTTCCCGCGTGCTCAGCCCCTCCCCTGCCTCCCTCTCCCTTTCGTCGTTCCTCTCCCTCAGCCCCAGGACTGCCGCCGGCCACCCACCGGCGACACCTCCCAACCCACTACCTTCCAGTCATGCCGGCGAGCTCAACGGCACCGGTGGTGTCACCGCAGGCCACCCCACCGCCCCTCCACGGCCACAAATCCGAAATACCCATTTTTGCTTCCCTTGCATTTTTCGGCCACCACCGGCCACCCCTTGGCCTCCGACCACCACCACTAGACTCCCCAACCTCCGGCGAGCATAACCCACCGCTCAAAGCCACCCATCGCCGCCGGTTAGCCTCTCCACCCGAAATGGGCCTTAAACGGGTCGTTCTTCGCCACGCCGCCGTCCGGCCACCGTAGGTCTCACCTCCGCCACCATTCGACTCCCCTCACCCAGCCGGTCAACCCCCTAACTCAGTTTCCCCAACCGCGGCCTCACCTTCCCGGTACGAACCCAAACCTGAAAATGGATTTTCACCCCTTTTGGCCCCGATCCGCCACCTTCCGGTGGTTGTGCCGCCACACCACCACCTCCATGAGATTCCCCACCCTTCAATGGGTACCTCCCTAAATTTTGGTGTCCAACAGAGTGTTTTAGCCTAACGTACATGTGACCGCTACAAATGCTGCAGATTGGCATTATTCAAGGAAATACGTTTTTACTGCTGTAAGTACTTTCCAAACAAGTTTTAAGATTTAAATATATTTTTGGCATCAACAGTTGTTGTATTTAATTATTGCTGATATGTGATGGTTGATGTTGGTATTTGTTGGTTGATTTGGATTATTTACTTGTTGGCTATTTGGTGCATAGTTGTCTGCATTGTGTGTTTACGCGCATGCTCATGAAAATATTTGGAAAGTGGATTTTGGCATGATTTTGGATATTCATGTGTTGAGAATGGAATCTGGGATTTAAAGTGAGTTTAACGGATTTTAATGATTTTGGGCTGAGTCATAACGGGGACGGCGATACGTAACGCCCGTTGTGATCAACGTGTGAGTGTGTGGATGACATAACGGGGACGGCGATACGTAATGCCCATTATGGTCATCGGGTGTGCATTTCATATCGGGGACGGCGATACGTAACGCCCATTATGGTTTCAGGTGTGTGTGTAAATCATATCGGGGACGGCGATACGTAACACCCGGTATGATCGATTTTGAGGATATTATTTTATGGAAAATTATGGGTGATTTTATTGTGGATTAAATTGGGATTTTGACGAGTGTGGTTATTTCATCGACTTTGAGGAAGATGATTTTAAGTTTCATGCATATGGTAATTGTTCTTGGTTGTTGTTGTGGCATTAATGTATTTTTGTCTTTTGGTTTGGTTGGGTTGTACTTACCTGCGATGCCATCTTGGCGTCGTAGTTTTGTTTGGATGCAGACTTTGGAGAAGCCGAGCCTGAGGAGACGGCTCCGCTACTAAGGTGATGTTATTAATTGATATTTCGGGAAATTTATTTTTCCCTTTTTTTATAATTATGTATTTGTGTAAATTTGTATTTTTGGATGACTGTATTAAATCTCCTGTTGGAGAGTTTTTATTAAATTGGTTTGTAAAATATTTCTAAAAATTCTGGTACTTAGATATTAATTTATTATCCGCTGCAACCTTTATTTTTATGTATGTCACGTGTGCACACACGTTCGACACTGGTTGATGGGATGTGTGACCATGTTGTCATCATCTCGACGCCTCGATTCCCGTGTTATTTTATGGGAAATTTGGGGGCGTCACATTAACCTTGGCCTGTGTCTAAAATCAACAACATGTTTAATCTTGTTGCATTTCCCCAATAATGGTAGATATGGGGTTCCCAATTGTAATCCATGTTAATGGAAACAATCTCACATACCACAACTCAAAAATCAAATGTTCGAGGAAGCTCCTTCAACGCTTCTACCTCCACACAAACTCTTGCATAGTTCACTCTTTTTTGCAGTTGGTCATACGGTTAGGATAAAGTGGTGTTCTAATGACACTAGCAATGAGACTCCAACTCTTTAGCCGAGCATGCCTCATTAGGAATACTTCTTAATTTCACCCAAAGGGGATTTCTTTATTTCCTATTTGCAGAGAGTCATATTAGGCTCTCATTTCTTCAATACCAAGGGTTTATTTGTCGTGTCTCAAAGGGCAATATCTAATATTTTAAGCACTTTTTCAATTTCACGAATTTAAAGAAATAAAAGCCATTAAAAACTGAAAGTATACCTTGGTTAAGCCATGTTCCCTCCACAATTTTAATGCTATTATGCTAATCATATTGAATGATATGATAATTTCTTCCCCCATGGCTAAGAGCTCCACAATTATGCTAGCCATATTGAATGCTATTGTACTCCCGTTGGTGCTTTATCCCATGGCTAAGAGCCATGATGGGTATGAAGAAATGTGGTCAATTTAGTAGATATAATATCTTGGATTCGAGGGGAGACACTAGACAAACATGCTCGTACATATTACCTCCAATGATAGAGGTGAGTACAACAACTAGTGTAGCAGTGGAATTTGTTAAGACTCCAAATGATAGTTGATGTAAGGGGATCCGAGACAGATGATGCTGAGTTGTCTGATTGCACGTTGATAGCACTGAGGTACCATGAATTGGTAGATCAGCGTAAAGGTCAGAAGTGATCATGATCTCTTTCTAATTGGGGGAGTTTTGGGTGTGTTTTAGTCTTTTGGCCATAACTTTGGCTACGGGTGTCAGAATCGCGCATAAAACTCCAATTTAGAAAGCTCTTTTCGACGCGCACGCTTTTCACATTGCACATGACTCCATGTGCCTTTTTTTCGACCTCAAATTTTACTGTTTTTCCTTCCAAATCATTCTTTTTAGTTATTTTTTACTATTTTTGGTAATATTTTCTTTGTCAGTTAGGAAGTAGTTTTAAACCCGATTAGGTCTGAATTTTTCATAGATTGGTTATTTTAATTTGAATTTCAATTTGACGTGATTTTTGAAATTTTGTCATTTTTTGTAAAATTCGGATACAGACAATTTTTGGCTATACAGTCCGGCTTGTGAACTGATCTTCGACATTACTTGATTTCATAATATTCAGTTAAATCTTATAGACGTATTCTTTATATTTTGGGCGATTTTCTTGTGTTCTTCCCTTTGAATTATTTGTTGAAACTAATCTACAGAATAATCACTATTCTGTCTATCGTCAATAACTGCGTAAGTATACTTGCATGGCTTTGTTTAGCATCTTTTATTTCAAAAAGCTTAAATCTCATTTGTTTCTCCCATTTTGTCAGATGAACATAAATAAAAATAAAAAATTAATCTCAGACCACTCATCTGCCAGTACCATCATGTGTGGCACACTTCCTTCTCTCTTGAGGGCAGTCTATATTCTTTTCACTCACTAAAGATCAAGTTGAAAAGATTATGAGTTTATTTCTACCAAATAATCCAAAACAATAAAAGTGAAGTACAAGAAGTATTTCAATCTCTAATCATACTTATGACATCGTATATCTTTAGTTGAACTTACCAAAATTATCAATCAAAAAGGCCCTCTTAATTAGTTTGGCCAAAATTTCATACCATGTGAGGTGAACAATTTATTGAGGCCTAAAATATTTTTTAATTTTGGCTCCATTAGAATTTGGAGATAAAATGAATTAAGATGAGTTTAATTTATTCATTATTATTATGAAAAATATTTATAAAAATTTATATTCATATGAGAAATTAAAAAAATATAATAATGAGATCCAAATCAAGCCTTTATCTTTTGGCGTTGTATTAGCTTAAATTGGATATTTATTGAAATCTTCACCCTCATCTTGTACACCTATATTTTTGTTATCAATGAAATACTAACCTAGAAAAAAAACAATAGTTGCTAATCCCAAAATATGGGAGTTTTAGGAAATAATTTTTCCCTATTATTTTTTCAAATTTTCGTATGGTGAGCAAATCTCATTCTGCATTGGGAAACAAATATATATTGTAGAAAGAAAAAGGGGCTCATAGTAGAACACGGAGTTGAACTAAAGAAACATTACTGGTGGAAGGCCAACAACCATACAATTTGGCATTTACGCGAGGCGTTCAATTGAGAACTCCGAAATGCATTGTTCTACACCCGAGCCTCTATAGTCTACACTTTAACGTCAAACAAAGTGCAAAATGAATAAGCTTTTCCTTTTGAATCAGCGGGTGTTCATGACAACACCGCTGAGTATAAGATCAATAGCCCGATGGCGACGGGCTTCCGTGTCTTCAATATCTTCTTCTGCTTTGAATTTGGAAGGTGGGGTTTCCATGGTTCAGGGAGCTTCCAGAGGAATTGGCCTTGAATTTGTGAGCTTTCCTTCACCTTCTCTTTACATTTATACATTTTCCTTTCCACTCTTTGGCGTAGATGGTTCATATATCTAAGATGGACTGTTCTGTTTCATCCGTAAAGTTTTGCTTGGAATATTACATTTTCATGGCACTTCATAAATTCGCCTTTTTCCAAAGCTAGTGGAAGCGAAGGAGAAATGAAGCTTCTTCCTAAATAAAAAGATTTTCTTTCCATTCCTTTCTGTATGTGCCTTAGGCTATGTTCTGAAAGACAAACCAAATGCGGCTCTCACTGACCTTACGCTACTATTAAAGAAATTTGGGAAACGTAAAGGCGTTAAATTTAATAGCTTACCCGTGAATGAGTTCAAAGATTTGGTGCGTAATTACCATTATGTTTGAATGTCCTATAATCTGTAATGGTTATGCCTAGATGCTACCAATAAAATTAATGGTTATGCTGTTAATTTTGGAAATATTGGGAATAACCAACTATTAACAATTGGATTGGGGAAAAAATTGGGGGTTTAATTTTGTTTCCCGGCTCTTGGGACCTTTCCCAATTCATTGTTCAAGACTGGTTCTTTGTTTTTCTGTTATTATTTTTTGGGTGAATGATCTAATATTCCAACCGAGCAAGCGAAAAATAAAAAATAAAAAATAAACATACAAGTCAAGCAAATCATAATTGAGGAAAATGGAAATACAACAAGCATCAGCATGCCACCAGAGACTTTTCTTAGTATTGAACAGTCCAAGTCATTTACAAATGGAGTAGAATGTTGGCAATTTTCCAGGATCTGATAGAAACAAAACTACCTGCATAGCCAGAATGGTCCCCTGACTTCTTGCATCTTCATTAAAATTTGATATGGCACACCCCCATTATAAAAGCCTTGATGATTTCTTATCTTTTATGTATGGTTATTTTTTTCCAGCAAGCCAGTTTTTATGGAATAGCAATGTCTCCTAAAAGCATTTTAAGTGGAAGCAAACTCATAAGTGTCCTGATTTAGCAGATCCCTAAGGATTAAATCCTCTACATTAGGATTTGGAAGCACTTTGGTTGAATTTGATTTGGTAGCGATTTGAACCAAGTACCATTTCAACATGCATTTATCTTGTCAAAGAGAAGTATTTCTCCTTTTACAATTGTGAGTTTAACAAAGGCTGCATGCTTTCATCTTTGAAACTTTCATCCAGCTTCATTAGCATTGTAAAGGTTGGGTGGCAATCCAAAAAAGCTTTTACCTCTTAAAACAGAGGCTTTAACCCAAGCAACTGATAGAGATCCCTATTGAGCAAATAGGGACTACTATATTCTCCTTACAGAGGTTTTAAATCACCAAATCTACTAAAAATCAAGCCACCCTCCAATTTTTTGGATTAAACTTTTCAATTAAACTTAGCCCTTGATTCTCTATCTGCAGTACCACGCCACAAAGCACAAATGCTTTGCTCAATATGCTTTACGACATTGGGGAAGAATGAACTTTGAGTTTATGCTTTGGGGTGTTGATCAAAATATTTCTAAAATAATACTTTTAACGTGATTTGACATCAAGTAGTGGGTGTTACCCTATTGGTTCTGTACAGACCTGGAAAAATATTGCATCCATTGTCTGTACAACTTTTGTCTACTCCTGGTTCAAGGGTGGTCAACCAACAATCATTGTCTTTGGCACTCTAGAATAAGCTTTCAAGCATGTTCTGAACTTTATTCCCATTCCTCCAATGAGTCAACTGTAAATTTCTGTACACAATTTAGTAAGATGATTTTTAGATGTCTATGGGAGGACCATCATTTAGGTTCTTTAGGGCTTGATAGTATTATGACTATTATTATCTATAAATAAAATCTTCCACGTATGATTTTTATGGCTAGGTAATGCTTTTACGTAGGGGGAATTATTTAAATATCAGTTCTACAGTTATTTTCTTGATTGGAGATTGTTTAAATGGTAGACAGTGCCTAAGTTGAACATACTTAGATATTGTATTTTGTTCTTTTGGTTCTTGCTTGATGTTATGATTTGATTCTGTTTTTAGCATGCTACATTGTTTTCACTGCATCGTCATAAATTCATTTGCAGACCTAAAACAGCCTTGCTGGAGTCATTTTTAAATAAGTTAGATTTAAAGGTATTTTAGTTGCATTTTTGGTACCATAATCTGTAGATGTTTGTTAGAATCATTGTCATGCCTGTGCTCCGGCCTAGTGCTTTTCCTGAAACCACTTTCTCTTCTTTTGGGATTGCCGACATTAAGTTGAGATTGAATTTAATGAACCATTAGAGAGAGAGAGGGAGAGGGAGGGAGGGAGGGAGGGAGAGGGATTAAAATCAATGATGCATTAATTGAAGTAATTCTCTTTGTATGGCATTGACTTGCTTTCTGCTTGCATAGGTTAAGCAGCTGCTGGAGAAGGATTTGAAAGGGCATGTTATTGCTACTTGCCGCAATCCTGATGCTGCAACTGGGCTTCTTCATCTGAAAAACAAATTTTCTGAACGACTTAGCATTCAACATTTGGATCTGACTGTTGAGAGCACCATAGAGGTTACATCACTCTCTGGCTTGAAAGGGAGCTAACATTTGCATCTTGATCCATCCAACCTGGTTTTTTGCACTTCTTTGGCTCAGCCCTTTTCCTCTATCAATAATTTATATACCTTGATTTGATGGACTAATGAAATCAAATTTTTGCTTTTCCTAATTACCATCATTTGAGTTCAATAGTTGTTTTTGCAATTGAGATTAATGGGAAAGGTATTAGGCCTTTTGTTGGAAATTCAGATAGAGGGATCAAAAAGTTGAAGGCCAATTGAGATAGATATGGAAAGATTGTTTAATTTTGCTTTCTCCAAAGAAAATGAATGAAACGAAAAAATGAAAATGAAAAAGGAAATAAAGGTAGTTGTAAGATTTTTGAATTTTTCCTTTTTCAACAAATTTGGTTTTGCTATTTACATTCTCTCCTCATTTTATGTCACATTTCAGGCATCTGCAAACTCCATTAGAGAAACATTTGGCTCTTTAAACCTTCTCATTAATGCATCTGGCATTCTTTCAATACCTGATGTACTGCACCCAGGTACTTCTTGTGTCATTGCTTACATCAGGATTTCAAGACTTGTAATGGGTGTTAAAATCTGCGGTATAAGTTCAGATTGTGCACCAGAGCTAAGATTCTTGGTTCCAGGAGCTTACTCTTTTCTAATAGGCCATGAACTAGATCAGAATCATTCTCAACGAATCCATAAGAAGTGATTCCATTTTTTTCATCGGGTCCAGGTAGAGACCAAAGGTCTTGAGCGACCGATCCGGCAGAACAACTCAGAGAAGGTAGGGTTCCTCTACAAACTATTCGAGCTAAAATTGATTATTGTTTGCTATACAGTTGGAACTATCTATGGGGTATTAGGCATCAAAATTTGGATATTTGTAGATGAGGAAGAATAAACCTTTATTTGACTTGTCTTTATGTTCTATCGGCAATAAAAAGGAATTTCGATTTCTGGGAAGTATCATGATCATCCAATAAGAAGGGTTTCCATTTTTTCAAATGAACGATTTGAAGACCTATTGATTCTAACAACTGATTTCTCATCAAACGAATGGCATCTTCTTCTGGAAATCCTAGCTATTCTTAGCATGATATTTGGGAATCTCACTTCTTATGGACTCGTTGAGAATGATTCTGATCTAGTTCATGGCCTATTAGAAGTAGAAAGTCCTGGCAGTCACTAATATTCTTCGATTTGCAGTACAGAAACAACATTGAGCAAAGTAGAAAAGTCATCTTTGCTTCTTGCATATGAAGTTAATGCCGTTGGTCCTATTCTAGTGATCAAGGTATGCTTAATAATTTTTTATTTTGTCACTTGTCTTCCGCTTTGAACAAAGCGGTTTAGCAGACCTGACACCTGCGTCCTATTAGGCAAGAAAGTCTGATAAAGTTGAATTAAATGCTGGATAATATTTTTTTAGTTCTTGATTTGATGAGATTAGCATATGGTCCATACTTTCTTGGCGCCACATCTCATAGGTGAAAAGCCTATAATTTACCTAATCTGTGTGATGAGGACACGTTACATTTGTCTGGGGTTTAACGGGGTTAAAAGACAAGTTGTATTGCAGTCTCTGAGATTCCTCGTCATCAGAAAATTTGCCCTGAGTATTTTGAATGGGAAAAAACTCAGGTACTGATACCATTGTCCTCACCCTCTAACCACCATTTAATCCAGAGAACATTGAAAAAACGATGAATGTACTGGTATAAATTCCCACCCACTGCTTGTGTTAGTAATATATGCTTAAAATGAGCGTGAAAGAAGGCTTCTTTATGTTATAAGACTAGAAAGATGTCTATCTAGCATCTCGCCTTCATTATCACAGGACTTCTCCAAGAAATAATTTATAGATGCAGGAATTGCTTCTTAACAGAACTAGCTTCCAAAACATGGCGGTATCATGTTATCCCCTGATTGAGTATTGGAAGGTGGTGAATGGGATCTCAAATTGTTTGGGTGGGAGAAGTTTTTGCCTTTTATAATGATTCAAAGGGGCTCCAATTTAACATCGACTAGTTTATTTTTAGTATGGGCGTAGATAGATGTGAGTTAAGCCTTTGTTAGGTCGTTATACATCATATGCAATAAGCATGTTTAAAATGATTGCAATAGGGCTTCCTTTATCTACCATTTTGTTTGAGCTTTTTTGCAGCTTCTTTAAGAATATGATTAAAGAATGTAGTTTGTTCTTTGTACGAGCAGCACATGTGGCCTCTTCTAAAGGTTGGTGGAGGCTCTGGGACTGAAAGGGATGTTGCAGTTGTGGCCAATTTAAGCGCCAGGGTAGGATCCATTGGTGACAATCGCCTTGGCGGTTGGCATTCATACCGATCTTCAAAGACTGCACTTAATCAGTGTATGAATTCTTCATTCAATTCTCATTAGCATGGATTTTCTTGCTCTAACACTGAGATCATTACCACATGCAATTGATATCTTTCAATTCTGTTTTGTATTGACATTTAAAAATGTTACTCAAGACATGTTATTGAACATATTGGGTGCTTCCATTGATAAAGTTTATTATATATACTCATCAATCTCCATGTGATCAAACAGATCAAAAGAAACAAATAGTGGTTCTGTTGTGGTTCTGTTGTATTATTATAATTAATTTCCAACTGATGCTTGCAGTGACGAAAACTGTCTCGGTAGAGTTTGCCCGACGAAAGGATCCAATTATATGCATTTTGTTGCATCCTGGCACAGTGGACACGGATCTCTCTAGGCCATTTCAGAGAAATGTTCCAGAGGGCAAGCTATTTACCAAAGAGTTCTCGGTTCAGAAGCTCCTAGGCATTATCAACAATGCAAAGAACCACGACAATGGCAAGTTTTTTGCCTGGGATGGTCAGGAAATTCCTTGGTGATCTGTCAGATTCATTTGGAATACACAATACCGACTACTTGAGTTTGAAAAACTCTAGATCCAAAGTCTATTCTATTTTTCGAGTGATAGGTTAAGCCCTTGTTTGGAGTCGAACATGTTTCTTCTCATCTCATCTCATTTCATTTCATTTCAATCTTATCATTATAATTTTTTCAAATTTTTGTACAAAATATAATAAACAATAAAAAATTTTCAAATCACAAAACAATATAATATCAAAAAATAATTTTTTAACAAAATTTTTTTCATCTTTTTATCTTTTATCTAAACTCATTTTATCTTATCTATGAGTCCAAATAGGGTCTTAAATGTTATTTTTTATTACTAATGCGAATTATTGACTATTCAATTTCTCCTTTTGTAAACTCATTGGTTTTGCATAGACATTTATGTTTTCTAGTATGATGTGATCTCTGTCAGAAAGTATATGGCACTGCTTTCCTATTCCAAAGCGCGTTCAAAAATTTGAAACTTGTCATTCTTAAGTCCTTAGTTTTGGCAACTGTAAAATCTCCACTGTGACATCTACATTAGTCAAAATAGACAGTACACAAGCTCTTAACACCGTCTGAGGCAGAATACATAATCAATCTCTTGTATCCTTGTTACTCTGGTGTTACTCATTGCCATCTATAGTACGATACAAGAAATAAGCAAGTTGCTTAAGAAGTCATTTTGTTACAACATACAATGCCTGAATTAGTTTGGATAATTTAGTTTCAACCGTGTTCATTTTGGAAATAAACTATTTTTATAAGCATGAAATAGATGGCTCTATTATTACCATCAGGGATGAATAGCACCAGTCCTTGTGGGGAGAGACAGAGACAAAAGAACTTGCTTCACCTGCTGAAACTTGTAGCATCAATCCTTGTCTAAGATTCTGATATAAAACATTGGCGAGAACCAGAATGATCTTCCCGCCTTCCTTTTGAAGGCCACCACAAGATGTGTTCTTGCCATGGAAGGGTTCTCTTGGGAGGGGAGAGATATCTTTAGTTCAAACCTCAGCACCTTGCTCATAAATTGATCTCAACTTGCCTTTGATTGTCCAAAATGATAGCAGTGAAGAAAAAGATGACCTCCAGGTCATAATGCTCCAAGTGGTAGTGAGACTCCTCAAAGATGAGCACCAGCAATCTGGGGGTACATCCCATTGTCTTCTTTTGATGTTAATATTTATCTGATTCCGTCTGTTATCCTTCTACCATGTCAAGCTTTTATTTGCAATTTTGAGGGAGAAGTCTTGGGATTCCTGATCTTGTTCAATTACTGCTGAAGCTTTGAATTCGTAATTTAACCATGAAGACCAATAATCTGTCAACGTAGAAATGAAAAATAAAAGTCCCTTGGTCGGCTCTGCTGGTTTACGTCAGAACAGATGTAAATGTTCTTCCTTAGAGAATTGGATTTGTTTGGGAACAAGGTTTGTTTTTGCACTTTGGCTTGGGGCCCTTTTGGGCTCCCCAAGGTGTTCGATTGTAATCATGGGATCCATCCTTAAAAAAAAAAAAAAAAAATCTTAACTACAATCTCTTCCCATCAAATTTGACGAATCCTTCTTGACAAATATCAGGCCTCCTGTACCATCCATTCTAACAAGTCCCCGCCTCTCTCCCAACTTGGCACTTACAGCTTCAACTTCATCCACCTTAAAGGTTTGCACCTCATTCTTATTATCAATCCAACTATAACCTGGTTCCTTAATGACTTGTTTATCACTCATCAGCTCTCTAACAGCCCTCACGTCATCCCATCTTCCCAACCCTGAATATATATTTGCCAGAAGCACATAAGGAGCAGGATTCTGAGGGTCCAAGCGGTAAAGTTCCTGCGCCGCTCTTTCTGCTAAGCTCACATTAGCATGAACACGACAAGAACTAAGCAACACCTCCCATAGAACTGGATCATCTTTATATGGCACCTTTTCTATAAGCACTTCTGCTTCATCGAACCGGTTAGCTCGCCCCAAAGAATCGATGATGCAAGTGTAGTGGTCCAAGATAGGCTCCACATCATGTTCTAGCTGCATTGAATTGAATATCTCCAAACCCACATCTACCAGTCCTGAATGGCTACAAGCAGTTAAGACAGCGATAAATGTAATATTATCAGGTTGCTGACCAGAAGTAATCATGTCTTTGTAGAGAGAAACAGCGTCATATCCACGTCCATTCTGTGCATACCCATGTATCATTTCATTCCATGTAACAGTATTTTTACTGTGCATCATATCAAAGAACCGCCGGGCCTCATTCACATCACCGCATTTACAATACATATCAATAAGAGCACTACCCACAAAGACGTCACTTACATACCCATCTTTTGCTATCTGAGCATGGATCTGTCTCCCTCCGGACGAAGAAGATAGTTTGGCACAGCAACTCAGCACAGTAGCATAAGAAAATTGGGTAGGACATATTCCATTTTGTCTCATCTGCTTGAAGAAATTGAAAGCTTCCACATCTAGAGAATTAAGCGAAAAGCAAGCTATCATTGAGTTCCAACAAGCAACATCCAATTCAGGCATATTATAAAATATACATTCTGCCACCTCTGTCTTCCCACATTTAGAGTACATGCCAATTAGTCCACTGGCAACGTATATGTCAGTTTGAAAGGAAGCCTTCTGCGAGGCAGCATGGACCTGCTTTCCAAACTCCAGAAGCCCCATTGCCGCACATGAACTAAGGATAATGGCCAAAGTAGTCCGATCAGATTGCACACTTTGAAACTGCATTTCCCTAAAGAGTTGTATTGCCTCCTTGTGATTCCCACTCTGGCTATAACCAGAGAGTATTGCATTCCATGAACTCACACCTGGGTTTGACATGCTATCAAATATTCGACGCCCTGTTTCAATATCGCCAGACTTGATGCATCCTGCAAGCATATTGATATAAGTGACCTCATCTGGCTCAAAACCAGACCATTGCATTCTTTGCAAATAATCGACAGCTTTATCACTTTGATATTTCTGGCCATGCCCAGCTATCATAACGTTCCAAGAAACAACACTGACTTCGGGCAAATGAGCAAAAACCTTCTCGGCACTATCCATGTCCCCACTCTTTGCGTACATGTCAAGCAATGAATTATTTAAATGAAGATCTGTCTCGAATCCAAGTTTAATTGTGAGGGCATGAGCCTGTTGCCCATGCACATTGGACGAAAGGACGTCGTTCAGATCATCCTGATAGAATTCTTCTGATACCCCTCTAGCACAAGCACCTAAAATGCTCGACAACGAGACAGAATCGATAAGTATTCCTTTCCTGCACATTAGTCTAAACATTTTCAAAGAATCCATCACTCGACCAGTCTGTACTAACCCGCCCACCATGGCTGTAAAAGTGACTTCATTATGTTCGTGCATGTCCCCAAAAACTTGAATTGCATCCTTCATAAGCCCACACTTGGCATACATGCACAACAAAGCATTAACGACATATATATTGTTGTCAAGGCCAATCTTAATAACAAGACCATGGCATATACTACCACGCTCCGAAGCTAACAAGGCGCCGCATCCACTGAATACACTCGCCAACGTGAAATGTGTAGGTACGTATCCTTCCGAGATCATCGCATCATACGCATCCAAGGCCTTCTGTTCCAACCCACTTCGAACAAGTGCGCTAATCAAAGTGTTCCAAGACACGGTGTTTCTTTCCGGCATTTTAAAAAACAATGCATAGGCATTCTGTACATTGCCCACTTTACAGTGAGCGCTCAAGATGGCATTCCAAGAATATACGCCTTTTTGAGGGATTTTATCGAATACGCGGCAAGCGGAATCGATTTTCCCGCACTTAGAGTAAAGTTCGATGAGGCGGTTGGAGAAGAAGGTTTGGGAGGCGAGGCCGTTCCGGAGGACAAAAGCGTGGAGGATCTTGCCGACACGAAGGGCTTTCTTGTCGATGCAAGACTGCAAGAGGTTTACCAAGTGGGCAGTGGTCTTGCTTTCCATAGTTAACGAGAGTCGGGTTTTGTAACAAAACTCTTCGTTACAGGAACATGCGAACTGTAACTATAGGATCGACTTGGAGTACAGTAGTACGGAATAAGATAAAATCATAGTTTAATTTATTTTTTAATATTATTATTATTTTATAATATTTAAAAAAATTGAATTAAAATTTAAAAAATATATATTAAAATTTGAAAAAATTATATTAAATTTTTTATTTTATATAAAAATTTTAAAAAATATAATAATAAATTTGATATGAATTGAAACGAATCCATCTAGAGTTTAACGGACTCCTCTCATCACTTTTTTCGTATTTTAATGGACATGTTTCACTTTGGTTTTGCGGCCAATTCGGACTTGCAATGCTATATTCATTTAGGTAACATTTCTGCTACGGATTCTCAAAGAGAAAATCTAGGAATCGGTCAATCCGATCTCTTTGAAAAATGGACGCCGACGACTCTAGGACTCGAAACAGATTTAAGGCTATGTGGGGCACACTGGATGTCGCCGGGAATCGCCATCGTAGAGGTGGGATTGCCGGAGGCCGACGATCATGATGATATGGGCGGTGTCACCCACCACTACCGACATCGGCTCCGTTTGGATTGAGGTCAAACATCCATTTAAAATCATCTTCATTTTATTTTTTATTATATTTTTTATTGAATTTTTTTTATTATGTTTTTTATTGTGTTTTCTAAATTTTGTTTTTTATTGTATTTTTTAAAATTTTTTATTGTGTTTTTTTTATGGTTGTTTTTAATGGGGATTAGACGGACCGATCTCCAGCACGCCCATTATCAAATTGGTGCACTCCTTGCGCACCCCTAGCTGACTTGGAGGGTAATTTCATAATTTTAAGTTGAAGCTGAATTAAGGATTTAGAAGAATTCGTTTGAAAACATATTTACGGTATTTGTCAATCAGCTCGTCTTTAGGTACCCCATGGATGACTTGGGTGTTCTTTTTCACCCTACTCCTTTTTGCCTATCTTTCTCCATGATTTTCGGCCAAGACACTCATACTGCTCTCTCTATTTTCTTCACATTTTCTCATCATCCTTGTTCCTTGTCGTATTTGTGTGATTTCTTCAAAATTTTCGTGGGATCATCTATTTCGAAAGGTGAATAATCTTTTAAATCTCTTTTTGTTACACCATGCAAAGAATTGAGAGGCGATTTCCTCTCCAAGTTTTCAGCTCTAGAGTTTTCTCCAAGAAAATGCTATTTTCTTGGAAACCAAATGGGTTCTTTTAAACAATGGGCATTCGATTTTCTTGAATAAAGTTTCCTAGATTTAATCTTTGGTTCACGTGTATTTTTTCTTCATATTTCCTTACCTTGTTCTTGGAGTTTTTGTAAGTGCAATTTTAACCTAATTTTAGCATTATTTGTATATATTGAGTGAACTTATTGTTGAGTTGATTTACATTATCTTTTTGCTTGCTTGATAGATGATCTTTTATATTTTTCTCTATGCCTTGATAAGGTTATATTTTGGGGTCTAATCTAAGAGATATTCTTGGAAGTCTAACATAGTGATTTTTGGCTAGGGTTAAATGAAAGTCATACATGTTTTAAATGATGGAAATCTATTCTTGAGGACTTCTATAAATCCGGTCATAGTGAGTTTTTGGAAGGAAACCTTTAGGTGTTCATCCATTGGTTGATGTTTTGATCTTGACCTAATTTCTTGAGTAGCTTAAGAGCTTAAAATCTATGGAATTCCTTGGTGTACAATTTTAGGTATAGGCCTAAAATAAGTTATGATATTGTTTGGTGAAAGTTGACAAAAGATTAATAAGTCTAAGGAGCACATAGAGTTCGACCAAGATCCCTTATGGTTTGTTATTTAGTTTAGTTATTTCTCTAATGGAATGCATGATTGGATAGAAAAAAATAGAAAGAAAAACTAGGATTTGAACCCCTTGAATGTCTCGGCTTTACCCAGTTTGGATTAGGGTTGAGTTGGTTACCTTTCTCTTGATTCCATAAATATGGTTTTCTTGAAATATAGTTACGTTTGCATGATGTAGCGTGACCAAGATGTGATTTTAAAGTGCAAGTTTCATATGTTTCTTGAACTACATGCTTTGCATAAGAAGTCACATGCAGCATGCATATCCATTCAAGTCATGGGTTTCATATTCTTTGGGTCATCATATTTTTCAAAAGGAAAATAAGTTAAGAACTTTTTATAAGAACCCAAAGGCTAGAGCAGGGTATTGTCCCAGTGTAACTCTCTGTTCACTCAGGAGTAACTAAAATCGAGTGAAACCCCTGGGTCGACGAAGAACAGTCGACAGATCTCGAATGGTTCCTATTAAATGATTATATAGTAAGGTCGTACCTAAAGCTAGTGAGTGCCAAAGACGGTGAAGGCAAATCGAACTGCTGTTAAGAATATGATTATGACGTAGTCACCTCGACTAAAGTAATCGTAGTGTGATGCTATAACTAGCAGAGAACACACGGTGCATAGGAGAGTCATGAGATATCCAATATGTTATATGAAAAGTCAAGATAAGAAAGACTATGAGCCTAAAAATGATATGAATAAAAAGGATGACACGTAATGTTATGAATACTAAGAAAGAGATGAAAAGTTTACGAAAAGTTATAAATACATGTTAAAGAAAATAAAAAAACATAAAAGTTTTTTTTTTTAATTTTATGAAAATGCATGTGCATAAATCATTTCATAAGTCTCATGTTTCTTGATGCATGCATTTGGTTATGTTTGCATGTATATGCTTGTGATGCCGTTATTATATTAACTATGTATTTACTGAAATTTCTCAAAATTTTACTTTTTTAATTTTTACTATCATTTCTTTCAGGAATGATAGAAGTAGTTGCAGGCATTGATGGATCACGGGAGTCTGACTCCTTAGGAAACCCCAAAGGTCCATGAGGACCCGACAGAGTACCCTATTTTTTATGAGATGACCCATTTATGGTATGATAAGCTACTTGATGTCATAAGAAGGAGCGCACCCATGTAGCCAGAAAACCGGCGACCTTAGGATGTTGCTTAGTTTTAAGTGTGGACGATTTTCTAACCCTCGACGACATCTATGCATCATTGACAGGAATAAGTTTTCAACAAGGTCGCAGCCTGAATGTGGGTTAATTCCATTTGGACCAGTGAAGAAAGAACCCATGTAAGGAGAGGTAGTAGAGTCATTTCCTCTTGAGTATCGAACACTATTTATGTTTTATAAGTTGTGAATTTTGAGTACCTCCCATGTGTTTGGGAGCTTACTCTTTTGTTGACTTGATACACTATGGTATTACGTTTATAAAGTTTTGTGGTTTTATTTTTAGTTTCACCATGTGATGTTTGGAAAAGTTTTAAACTTCTTGCCTATCCTTTTGTTTGGACCATCTGTTGCGATATATATATATATATATTGCATACTGCTAGTTAGTTAAACTCTTGCATTTTATTTCTAGCATGAACGATGGGTATGTAATCTTGTGTTACATGTCCCTGACGTTTCAGTTTGCGTTTTATCCCAAGTTTAGGCTGGGGGCATCGATAGAAAAGCATGCGCCTCGGATGATACCAAAAAAAAAATGAAAATGAAAATAAGAGGTAAGGAAGAGTAAAAATGACAAACAACATATGAAAATTTCAGTCAAATAGTGGGCAAACAGTAGTGGACATAAATCAGTCATAGTGGTCAAACACTCTGATTTGTCTCTATAAAAACTTATGTGAATTTTATTTTCACTAATATGATTGATCCTTATAGTGAGGAACAGCAATTGTATAGTTTCACTTGGACATCTTTCTGACACCTCAATATATCTCCATCAATGTAACCTCCACTAATGAAATCTCCATCAGAGTAGTCTCCATTGATGTGATCTCCATCAATGAAATCTCCAACAACTAGTTTCCTCATCCCAAGGTACCAAATGAATGAATTACGCCAAAAGCTATTTTATCCCTCTCATGGCAGAGTGTGAGCTAGCCCTTAATCATTTAGAAACTTACCTTCTACCTGAATGTCACTAGACGGGAGCGAATCTAGTTATAAATTGCCCGAATAATTACCTCCCCGCGGGACCAAATGAATGAGTTGCACCAAAAGCTAATCCCTCGGTTGCTCAAAATCTTATCTCGACCCTCGCCATGACAAAAAGTAAGTTTAGTGTTAGTTTGACCCAACATTTACCTTCCTTATGATATCAACGGACATGAGCAAATTTACCTTCCCTTTGGTACCCCCACAGGGGAGGTAAGTTCAGACAGTCGGGTTGCTGGTCTGCTTTTCATCATGATGGGGGTCAGGGTAAGTTTTTCGGTAGTTGAGAGGCTAAACTTGCTCTCTGTGGTAAGGAGGTTGAGCCTCCTGCTCACTTATTATTACTTTATGGGAGGTAAGTTGTTCAGACAGTTTGAGACTAGACTCGATGAGGAGTGGGTTCAACATTAGCCTGACACAACAATTACTTTATCTTCGATGTCAACAGACGAGCGTAGATCCAGTCACAAACTATTTGAAAAATTGCCTTCCTCAAGGAATGATAGCTGAGTAGGAGGCTCAACCTCTTCACTGGGGAGAGTGGATCTATCCTCTCAGTTGTACAAAAATTTACTTTGACTCCCATTGCAGCAAAAAGCAAACCGACTACCTAGTAGTCCCAATTATTACCTCCTTAAATGGACTAAAGGGATGAGTTTGGTATGAGGCAGACTGACTCCCCCCTTGATGGAGAACAAGTCTAGTCTTTTGATTGACTACTCGACATAATCTTGGGATCCAATAGAACACCAAACGGATAATGCCTCATACCTTCATCGCACCTAAAAAGAAAGACAGTTTAGGTTTGCGAAATTTGCACTTGTAATTGGGAAATATTTGTACTAACCGGTTTGACTTTTGCAGCATCTCCTACTTACCTTCCGGCTGAAGGTCAATGGGAGAGTCTAGCCTTAAGGCGGCCCGACTTGCCTCATGGCGAAGTGCGGGTTTAGTCTTTCGATTGCTCGATGTTACTCCTAAGACAACATCTCCTTTAGCAAGTATCGAGCTTCTAATCTTCGCCGCTCGACCTGCCTCATGACAAAGTATAGGTTCAGTCTTTTGATGGCTTGACATCACTCTTGAAATAAAATCTCCTCCAGCAAATGCAAAGTGCTTACACACGAGTTGTGACCACCTCTCCCAGGTAATTTTGATGATGAGCCCACAAACGAGAAAAACCAAGGGCCGCTTGACTCCCTTATCGGCAGCCAACAAGCGGGTAGGTCACTCAATTGCCCGAATTTTGTGCTCACATTTTACCTGATCGACTACATCTCCCATCATAATTGAGCTATACGTTCACATTCTACGTAGTCGAGTAGATCTTCTGCCATAACATAGCTACATACTCGTATCATACGCGATCGAGTACATCTCACGCCATAGCCGAGCTACATGCTCGTATTTTATGCAATTGGGTACATCTTTTGCCATGGCTGAGCTACACACTCGCTTCCTTCACGGTCAAGTACATCTCCCAATATGGCCGAGCTACATGCTCGCATCTTTCACGGTTGAGTACATCTCCCACTATTATTAAGCTACATGCTTATTCTTTGTAGTCAAGTACATCTCCCGTCATCGTCGAGTTACACGCTCGCATCTTACATGGTTGAGTACATTTTTTGGCAAAGCCAAGCTATGTGCTCACATTCTATGAAGTCGAGTACATTCTATGTGCTCACATTCTATGCAGTTGAGTACATCTTCTACCATAGTCAAGTTATTCACTCACATTTTATGCGGTTGTGTATATCCCCAGCCATATCCGAGTTATGCACTCACATCTATACGATCGAGTTCTCCTCCTGCTCATCTCGCCAAGATGAGCTTCACACTCGCACTCTTAAGTGATCGAGGCCATCTCTTGCTAACCTCGCTAGGAAGAGCTCCACGCTCGAACTCTAAGTGGTTGAGTCCATTTCCTGCTCACTTCGCTATGATGAGCCCCGCATTCACACTCTAAGCAGTTGAGTCCATCTCTCATTTACCTTGCCAAGACGAATTTGCTCTATATAGTCAAGTCTACCTCTTGCACACCTTGTTGAGACAAGTTTCGTGTTTGCACTTTATGCAGTTGAGTCTATCTCCCACTTGTTTTTCCAAGATAGGCCCCACACACTTTAAGTGATCAAGTCCGTCTCCCGCTCACCTCGCCAAGATGAGCCTTGTGCTCGTACTCTATGCATTGAGTCCATCTCCTATTCACCTTGCTAAGACGAGTCCTGCACTTGCACTCTTTGCGATCGAGTCTAGCTCTTGCTTATCTTGCTAAGCCGAGCCTTGTGCTCATGCTTCACGCGCTCGAGCCCATGTTTCGTCTAATCCCATTCTCAAATTCTCAATAATCTTCAAGGCGTGACTTAAGAGGAACGAATAACCAAGGACGATTTATTATTTTGATTGCATATTTTATTTTTAAGATTCTCAAGATCTTCTTATTGGAGCAAATTACACTTAAGAATTGTCAACAACTAGAAAGGATAAAATATAATAGCTCCATGCTATTTTCTAGGCATAGCCCATTGGAGAAAACTTGTCCAAAGAGAGGAAAGAAAGAGAAAAAAGAGAGGATGAAGATATGAGAGATGGTAGTGTGTCAAGAAAGAAAATGGATGATGCTACATAAAAAAAAAGGAAAGTGACATAAATCAAATGCGTTCGAAGATAAAAAGAGGGGGCACTTATAATTTCAGGGACTTTTGGCTAGGCTTCTTAGAGACTTTACTTTCTTCAACCTTATCACAGAGAAACTCTAGCGGGAAGAGAAAATTAGAGGGTAAAACTCAGATATTCATTATACAGTGATGATGAGAGGCTAAGAAAGATTATAAATAAGCATATTATAGTCGAATCTCCCATTTTGAACTCCCGTAGATGTCGGCTGAATTACGAAACTCTGTGTGTCTCCATCAGGAGCTCCATTTAAATATTGTTCATTGATATAAACATATATACGAATATTATACAATCGCAACGAATTACTATCAAGATCTCCACGATATACCAATCAAGGCATAGCCTAACTTTAGTAAGGTTGAAAATGAATTTTCTCCATTTTGGACTACGTCCTTTTTGGACATTAACAAGAATTTTTATATCCCTAAAAAGTGTTTAAAAAATTGTATTAGTTTTAGATTAGATTTAAATAGTGAGTTAAGATGAGATAAATTAAGATAAAACTTGAAAGTTAAAAAAATATTATTAAATTATTATTTTTTAATGTTATTATTATTTTAAAATTTTAAAAAATTAAATTATTTAATATATTTGATATAAAATTTAAAAATTTATTATAATTAAACAAGATAGTTAGATAACTCGTTTCATTATTTCAAATTTTTTTTTTCTCTTGCACGCAGAATAAACCATGAGAGAGTATCTCTTTTCCATACCTTCCGCTTATTTCCCTCTCAAGGATACCCACTTTACCCTCTTCTGTCGCAGTGGATTTTGTTTCCTTCCCCTTCTAACTCCGAAGCAAAGGCCGCCGTCACAGGCCACAGTTCACTCGATGCAGGTCGGAGGATCAGATTCTGATGGCCGCGAGTTCAAGAACGCCGACGAGATGTGGAGGGAACAGGCCGGTGATCCCAGCAAGAAGACCGACTGGTACCACCAAGGCGTTGGCTATTGGCAAGTATGTAAGACTCTGCTGGCAGCGTTTTCTTATCTTGCCCCTCTATTTTTTATTTTCGTTTTTTCGGCTTTCATTGTTCCATTTCGTGTTAAATTTTGGTTTCTGGGACAATTTGTATGTGTTCTAAATGGGTTTGTGTTGTGGAAGAGAAGGGCGTGGAGGCATCGGTGGATGGGGTACTGGGAGGGTATGGACATGTGAATGAGGCGGACGTTCATGGTAGCGAAGCTTTTCTCAAGACCCTCTTGTCTGAAAGATACCCGAATGTTGGCACAGCCGGCCACCTCGTTGCACTCGGTACCCTCTTTCTCCCTCTATCCAGCTACGTGTGTATGAATATCTGTCGACTTGTATGTGCGTGTTTCAAGTTGGAGAAGTTAAGTCATTGCTAGGTTTGTTTGGTCAAACTGCTATGAACTCGAATCTTGAAAATATTGAAGTTTCAAGCTAGCATGACATATGACACTGCAAAGAGATAAATGGCGGGAAAATGTTTTGATAATTTACTTTTTTTTGATAGAGAGATACTTTATCCACAAAGAGATAAAGTAAATTATAGTTGAAGAAATTATCCCACAAAGAGTTGTTTTTGATAGAGATATATCCCCTACCCAAAAGCAAGGTCCAAGGCATTTTGAATTCACATGATATCAGTTGATTGACCTTCAAATGCTTTCTTAGTCTTGGATACAAAAGGTATTTCATCTTATCTTTTCTGATCTCATTTAATCATTGTAACTTTTCTAAATTTCCACACAACATACAATAAAAAATTTAATTTTTTTCAAATTCCAAAAGAATACTAATATTAAAAAATAATATTATAACAATATGTTATTCAACTTTCAACTTTCAACTTTCATCCCAACTCTTCTCATCTCAGCTCACTATCCAAACCAATCAATTTCAAACTCTTTGAAGAACAATGCAGTAGCAGGCTCCATTTCCCTTAATGAAATCAGTAAATTAAACACGTGCTTGCTGAATGACTTGTAGCCCATTGTTGAGATGGTAAACTTATTAAGATTTTATCTTATTTTTGTGGAAAATTACTAAGGGGTTTGTTTGGGAAGTTAGATGAGATGAGAACTTCTCATTTCATCCCAAAATCTCACATAATTTCCTTCCCAAGTATCACTCAAACACAAAACACTTTTTAATTTCAAATTTTCATTTTTTTCTATCTAATAATTAACTAATTATTACTACTTTTTCAAACTTCCAAACAAAAATAGTAAATAATGCAACTTTTTCAAATTTCAAAACAAAAATTATATTAACAATTTTTAACCTTATAACATTTTTATTCAACTTTTTTTTCTCTCATTTATCAAAACTCAATAAAATATCTTAACTCAAACCATTTCACTATTCATAGAATTCTCATCTCATTTCATTGCCGAAACATGCCCTAAAAATGTATATGACTATAAGGATAACTGTTTTGTCCTTCCCACCTTCCCATTTCCTAAAGTTGGAGTCTGGCTTTTTTTCTTAAAAAAGAAGTCAGTCTCATCTTTTTGGACTTGTTCAGAATTGTTGTGGAGTTTGTGTCAATATCATTGTGATGCAAGCATGAAGGGTGAAGAGTTATTGAGGTTTTGTACATGAGTTCTAATGTGCATTTCCCAGATGCATGCTTTCCTTAGTTTTTTTGTGAAGATTCTAATTGTCATGTCATTAGATGATTTAGGTCTTCTCGGATCCATAGTAGTTAAAATTGATAGGGATTTAGATCCTAACATTCATCTAAGGTGGATCTGCTGTACTAATACAGCATGAGAATTCTTAATTAGGTGTCTCTCTTGTATAATTCTTGTTTACTCTGGCTTTGCGAGATTCTATTAATAAAACTCACTATTACTTATATTAAAAAAAAGAAAATGTACCATATATATTCTTGATTTTCAGTTTAAATGTTAATTATAAAAAAATAATCAGTTTAAACGTTGCACATATTTGGAACTTATAATGATTATTGTACTAATGATCAAACTGCTGCAGATTGTGGTGCTGGCATTGGAAGGGTCACCAAAAATCTTCTCATAAGATATTTCAATGAGGTAAGGTGAGTTTTTCTCCCTTATATGTAACTTTCCTGGTGTACCCTTTAGTTAGCAGTATAAACATATTTTTAAGTGATCTGGTCTGAACTGAGCTTTGGACTCATAGTGCATGTTGTAAATCATATATGATGTGGTTGGATCATAATGGATGGAAAACATTGTTGTGGTTTACCATGCATCGCTAATTTCTTTTGCAAGAGACTAGTTATGGATGTAAATGAACTGGTCTATTCGATAGCCCACTTGGTACTCACTTGATTAAACTCAAATCGAATTCGACTTGTGAAAAAAAAGCTCATCCGTGAAAGTAGATATCGGCTCGATTAATAAATGACACATACTCGATAAAAGTTGAGTCGACTCATTAAGACTTGCCTGTTTATGCTCAAATCGACTTGTTAGTTCGACTCGATTAAAATTCATTTATATATTGATAAATACATGCATACAGCCAAGTATATACACATATATATTAGCTAATAATATAAGATAACACTTTTACGTCTATATATTAAATAATATTTAACCTAATTACTTATGTCTATATGTTGAATATACTTAGCTATATTTTATAATTTGTACAACACGATCATATTGTCAGTAGGTGACTTGTGGATAGGTTGGACATTGTGACCACTTTGTTTGCTATGAGAAGTACTTGTACAATATACTCACATATAGCAAAAGGATTTCCCACTATGGAAACCTATATGTCATACTTAGTTTTATAATAGACCAGGACCATGTAACACATCCACACTAAGCAATCTAACATCATTTTCTCCTAGGTTGGAGAGTTTTTTTTTTTTAACTGAAGTTAACATGGGTACTGCATTCTATCTTATGCAATTATTTTTACCTTTTTATAGTCACTGCCAGTCGTTTCAGTCTTTGCTACTTTCTATTTCATATATTTTTTATTGCTTTAATTAAAATCAACATCGATACAATTTTTCTGACTGGTGCTGTTCTATGTCATGTGTCTAGCTGTTAGTTTATGATAATTTTTTACCTTCTTGGTGTTGAGTTGCCAATTGCCACACATATGGCCACCTATGATGTGATGTGCCAGCATGGCTATGCAAACAAGGTTCTGCGTAACATATATTCATTATGGGAAGTCTGGGTGAACCAACTGTTGTAGTGTTATTTCATTGAGAAGTGCTACCCACCATCCTCTCAATCAACATCCTCTCATCATCCCCTTATGTGGTGTCAAATGGTTGGAAAACTATTTATCATTCTTTAAGTCCAATCATTTGATGCACATAAGGGGATGGTGAGAGTATTTCATTTCATTTCTAGAACAACGTTACTTAAATTGAAGTGAGGTAGTGTTGTGGCATCCATAGGATCCCCACAATCCCTTGGGATCAGTCTAGTTGCATTAATTTGGAATCCTTAAGGATAACACTACTCACCATGACCTTTGTCACCAGAGGCATGGGTCTTGTTTTGTGCCAATCATCGTATTTCTTCCTTGGTACTGCTATCACTCAGTGTGACTTGTGTAATCTTCTTGTTTTATGCTATATTTACTTCATACGTTCACCTTAGGAACTGTTATTTTTTCAATTTTACATTTGTAAAAACTAAATAAATAAAGTGTATCCTAGTTGAGTAAAGCCGCATTCACCCCATATTGAATATGGCATAACTCCTGCCTTTCTCTGCTCTTTGGTGGGTGGCTCAAGGATGTCACCACCTACATACCATGGACGCTTGTGCATATTCTCATTTTCATATTGTTTGGATGTTAAGATTTCTGCCCATGCATTTTGCTGGCTGTACCTTATTTCATTTTTGTGGAGGTTTCCATCAGATAGGCTTCTACTTGGGCTTACATTATGTCTATCAGCCATATAAGGCTTTTATAAGGATTATTATGTGATGCAACATGTTCAAATTTTGGAATGTGCAACTTATTTCTTATACCTGATTGTATGTATTTTCCCTGAGATTCAGGTTGATCTTCTCGAACCTGTGTCACATTTCTTAGAGGCTGCCCGTGAAAATTTGTCTCCTGAAAATCATATGTCCCTAGACATTCACAAAGCCAAAAATTTTTTGTGTATGCCTCTTCAGGTATGAACTCAGACATTAAATATGCATGTTATATGCATTGATACAGTTACTGCTTTTAGAGCAAAACAAGAAGATAGTACAATAAGCTAATTAGATATTCCTCGTGCATACATTCTGTGTACTTGGGATATGTTTTGTGGGTTTTCTAATAATAAAACTTTCTAGTTGAAAAAAAGAATTCAAATATATGGTAAATCTATTTGATTCAAAAAATTATATTCATAAGAATTTTTTTAATATTTTACCCTTTGTTTTATGTAAATTGTAAAGACTAAAAGTAGTTTTGTAGTGATTGTTGGCCCTCAAGTTTTTAGATTTTCCATGAGAAAATCATAATTTTTTTTTTTTATAAGTAAGAGATAATTATTATTGATATAATCGAAAAAGGTCTATTCCGTGTACACAGGAATTATACAACAGAATACCTAATAACAATCTCAGAGCTGGAAAATAAAGACAAGAAAACATGAACATTGTAATTCCCATTTAATACAATGGTTGAAAACCACAACGTTAATGTGTGAAAAAAGAATTTCTGTAGCTCCGTCATTGATCACTCCTTATCTTCAAAGAAGCATTCGTTCATTTCTAGCCAAATGCACCACATAATGCACAACAGAATCATCTTCCACGCTGCTGCCACTTGAGGACAACCTTGCATCTTCCTCCAACCATCCAACAGGTCCACCACCCTTGGTGGCATAACTCAGGCCAAATTAACACTTCGAAAGATCTTATCCCACAGCATCCTTGCAACCTCACAATGCAATAATAGGTGATCCACTCCCACTCTTTTTTGCACATGTAGCACCAATCCAAAACAATGCATGCCCTCTTCCTCAAATTGTCCGTGGTCAAAATCTTTCCAAGTGCTAAAGTTATGCAAAAAAAGCTACTTTAGAAGGCACGCAAGACCTCCAAATGATCTTCCATGGAAAGGGCTCATGATCTTGTGTTGATAAAAGTTTATAATAAGCCTTGACCGTACACCTCTTGTGATCATTGAACCTTCACTTCAATCTATCTTCCTGCAGATAGGAATCGTAGTGGCATATAGTAAATTGAAAAAATTTGTAACAATGGACAATTTCCAATCATGGAGATCCCGATTAAAGAGGATGTTCCATTGATGAGAACCATGAACCAGTAATCACATATCCGCCACTGAAGGCTCCCTATTAGTTGCAATGCGATACAAGGCTGGAAAAGCTCTATCCAGTGCGACATCACCACACCACCATAAATCCCTCCAAAATCTGACTCTAGTGCCCTCTCCGACCACAAAAAGAATGTGATTTTCAAGATCTGGCCACCCTTTCCTAATAAACTTCCATAACCCCCCCCCCCCCCCCCCCCAAAAAAAAAAAAAGCAACTCCATGTCTCGAATTGATGGTCTCCTTCCAAAGCCTCCCATTCCAAGTGATATCTCCATAGCTATTTTCCCAATAAAGCTTTGTTGAATGTTCTCAAGTTACAAACACCCAATCCCCCCATATGGAATTGGGGAACAGATTGTTTTCCAATTAACCAGATGGTACTTCTTCTCCTCCCCCATGCCTTTCCATAAGAAGGTCTTGAAAAGTTTCTCCATCCTACATGCCACCCTTGCAGGCAAAGGAAATAGTGACAAAATAGGTGGGTAGATTAGTTAACGTGCTCTTGATAAGAGTAAGTCGCCCTTCTTTTGATAAGTACACCCATTTCCACCCAGCTAATCTTCTCTACCACCCCATCCCAAATGGCTCTAGCCTTGAATGTTGCTCCTAACGGAAGGCCCAAACACTTCATTGGCAAAGAAGAAACCGTACAGTATAGAAGGCTAGCTAACCCGGAAACATGAGGAACCTCTCCCATCGCCACTAACTTAGACTTACCAAGATTCACCTTGTGTCTTGACACTGTCTCAAAACAAAGTAACAATGCTCACAAGGTTTGGATTTGGCTCTCCTCCGCTTCACAGAAGAGTAGGATATTATCTGCAAATAAGAGGTGTGAGATGTTAACAAAACTACTAGTGCCATTACCCACCTGAAAACCAGACAAGAAACCGCCACCAACAGCAGCCTTCACCATTCGGCTCATTACCATCATAACTATAACAAACAAAAGAGGAGATAAGAGGATCCCTTTGCCTCAAACCCCTGGAGCTCTAAAAAAAAATAGTAGGTGTTCCGTTAACTAAAATAGAAAAACGGACCGTAGAGATATAATGTCACATCCAAGAAATCCACCTATCTCCAAAGCCACACCTCCCAAGCATGTATGATAGAAATTCCCAATTTATATGGTCCGTAAGCGTTTTCCATATCTAACTTGCAAAGTATACCAGATCCGCTTTTTTGCAATTTATTCTATACATTCATTTGCAATAAGAATTGAATCAAGTATTTGTCTTCAATGAATGTATGTGTTCTGAGGCTTGGAGATACTATGTTCTAAAACAGGACTCAGCCGGTTAGCAAGCACCTTTGAGATGATCTTGTAGACACTACTCACCAAGCTTATGGGACGAAACTCCTCAATAGTTGAAGCCCCTTGTTTCTTGGAAATGAGAGCAATAAAAGTAGCATTGAGGGATTTCTCAAATTTCTGATATGAGTGAAGCTAACTAAAAACCTCCATAACATCACCTTTTACAATATCCCAACAAGTTTGAAAAAATCCCATCGAGAAGCCGTCCAGTCCCCGCGCTCTTTCCTTTGCCATAACTAAAATAATCTTATGAATTTCCTCTTCCTCAAAAGGTCTCTCCAAAGAACTCATATTCTGTGGATCAATAGCCTCAAATGACAAGCCATTCGGTTCTCATAATAATGCACAATGTGATTTTCTATATCGGTGGGAGAGGATAGTACTTGAGAACTAGAATGTAATGACTCAATAGCATTGTTGCTCCTATGAGAATTAGCCACTTTGGGAAAGAATTTTGTTCATTAATTGCTTCTTTCAACCAAAGGACCCTGAATTTCTGGCGCCATGAGATCTCCTTAGACAACAGAACCCTCTCCAAATCAACCACAACTACATCGTTTCTTACTAGCTACTCCTCTGAGCTATCCTCCAAAGTTCCTTTCCCTCTAACTCTTGTAATTCTGCCAGAAGGGTTGACTTTTGATTGAATGTGCCCAAAAACCTCGAGGTTCCACTTCTGCAAGTCTTGCTTCAAACCTTTTAGTTTACCTACAAGAATGAAACTATAAGTGCCAGTAAACTGATATGATGACCACCAAGCATGTACCAAATTGACAAAACCATCTGTTGCTAGCCACATTTTCAAACTTAAAGTACCGTTGACCCTGTTGAATACCCCCACAATCAAGCAAGAGAGGAAAGTGATCCGAGCAGACATGGGCCAGTCGCTTTTGAGAAATCTCAGGATAATGGGCATCACATGCCAGAGAGACTAGGAAATGATCTAGCTTCGACCAAACCAGTCCATTCGATCAAGTGAACTCTCCCCCAACAAGAGGGATATTCATAAGGTCGAGATCAAAAATGAAATCGGAAAATTTTTTCATAACCAATGAATTCCGATAATTCCCCGAGCGCTCGCTAGGTAGCGAGTGGTGTTGAAATCTCCCCCATACACCAAGGCACATTCAAATGAAGTGCACACCGGCCAATTCCTCCTATAGACCTCTCCTGATCCTATCATCATTTGGCCCATAAATGCTTGCAAAAGCCCACTCCCACCTATCTACCACATTTTTAAAGAGAGTAGCTATCGAGAAATCACCAATACACTCCTCCACCACCTCAACTGTTCTTTTATCCCACATTAATAATATTCCTCCCGAAGCACCCATCGCAGTTAAATAAGACCAGCCCACATATCAATATCTCCATAAATTCCGAACAATTCTTCTATCAATAACCCGCAACTTCGTTTCTCCCAAGCATACCACATCAATTTTCCACATTCACAATAATGATTTTATATGGAGGCGTTTATTGTGATCATTGAGCCCCCGCACATTCCATGAAAGGAGCTTAGGCTTCATGAAAATAAAAAGGAACCCCTCCCTTTTGATCTCTCCCTTCCACCACTCCTTTCCTTCCCATCATAATTAATAGAACAAGTAAGCTGTTTTAGTTCTCTACTTGGCTTTGTCGATGTCTTAAAGCGTCCAACTTCCATAGCCACAATGAGGGCTTGGAATTGTTCTGCATAACCTTCATAAGAAAGCCCAAAAATTGATTTTAGCTCTTCCACCTTCTTAAAAATCCATTCGGGAGGACTGAGAGGAATTGTATGTAAAGGAGTTAGCATAACTCCCTCCCCAACAAGGTCTTCTTGAGTGCACACAGCCAACTGCAGACTTGAATTAGCATGAGGAGCCTCAAAATCTACTGTGTCAGCCCCTACAGTGTTAGACGTAGTCTCCTTATATCCCCCTAACACTCCAATGGCATTGTTTGGGTGGGGAGAGAAGCCCAACTGCTTCTCTTCTGGCACCATTATCCATCTCCCCCTCCGAACACAGCTCGTCCAGCCTTGGAGTAAGAATAGGAGGAGACCCGCAGCCCTCTGGAACGCTGGAGGGGATCTCGACCTCCTCAGCGCTCTCAAAAACCTCCCCCTCTTCATGAATCTCAGCCTCCTCCCAGCGCGGTGGCTTTGTTGGTCCACCATGATGGTCGCCTAGGGGCTTTGTTGTTCTCAAAAATCATCAATTAATAGTTGATGAAATTAAAAGCAGATGGTGGGAGCACTCCTAGTTGTAGAATTTTCAGAAAGCTGTTTTCGTTTCAGTGAATACATAATTGAACCATTGAAGTAATATAATCAATGAAATGACTATAATATGTGAAAAATGGGGGTATGCTTTCTTTTCTATTTTTCAATCTTTTTAAGCATCCTTTGAATGTCGATAGTAATTATAAGAAGTCATTTTCTCTGTGTTTTTTTAAATAAAATCATATAAATCTGTGATGATTTTAATTTGCTTTTTGCAGCTTCTAGTAATTTTTCTTAACATACAAACTTTTTTTAAGCTTGAATCTTTTGCAAAAATTCTGGATGTCTTGCCTTCAACTTAGGAGTTCACTCCAGATGCAGAAAGATATGATGTTATATGGGTGCAGTGGTGCATTGGGCATCTTACAGATGATGACTTTGTGTCATTCTTTAACAGGGCTAAGGTAATTTCATTCTTTAATGTATCATACATGGTAAATTTCTGGGTTCCAACCCTGTGGGTGTGCATCTTTATCAATCGATTAACAATAGTAAATGATACACGTAGAATTATTTACTTGTCAAAGGAAAAAAGAGTGCACTATGAGCGTTTTCGATTGGACTCACCAGAAGCCAAAATATTACATGCGTTTAGGTTTTATTATAAAAGATTCAGTAAGAAGAATGGAGAATCAATTAAAAGTTTGTTGACTATCATATACGGACTACTTAAGTTCCCAGATTTATGCAATTCTGTGTCAAGCACCTTTGGATTTTCTTTTCCATCGTTTAGCTTGTGGCTTTTAGCTTTTCTCTTTGTTTCTGAAATTTCTCCTAAAGTTTGGATAAGCTTTTGGTAGGAAACTTGAATGTGGCAACCGCCATGAAGATGCCCTTGATAATTAATCCTTTTATTCGCATGATGATTCTATGGTGATATACTGTACAAGGGACTATTTACTAGGTTATACCTTCAGATACCTTAGTTTCCTGCAATTGTTACTAGTAATGTAATATCTACACTTCCTCAAATTGCCAAGACAACCAAGTGGTTCGATTTACTTTTCCACAAACTGATTACTGAAACAATTTTTTTTTTTGATAGGTAACTGATTACTGAAACAAAGTTCTCTTGCTTTCCATGTATTACTCTTTTTCTGGACCAGCTTGTTTTTCTGGCAAAGTTCATTGCATAGGATTCAATGCTGCATACCAGTTTTTCACCCTCGAAAGAAAAGAAAAAGAATAATGCATAGCCCCTATTTAGTCTTGGCAAAATGATCATCCACCAAATGTTTAAAACTATAATTGATCAAGATGTAATGTATTTCTTCTCTGACCATTTAGGAGTTTCAAAGGGGTACATTAAGGTGTGGTTTGGATATTGAGTTGTGATGAGTTATTAAAATATTACTTTTTAATATTAGTATTTTTTTGAGATTTGAAAAGTTGAAATGTTTATTATATTTTGTATGGGAATTTGGAAAATTTGTGATGATGAGATGATATGAGATGAGTTGAGATCATCTCTCAATCGAAAAGGGGCCAATCTTTTTTTTCTTTTTATTGTTAGTCTCAGTTGTCCTTACCTTTGTGCTTGAGCTTTATATGGTTTGATTTATCTGGCGTTGACAGATTGTTCAGCATTTAGGTGGCAAAGCTAATCATAATATTGCATTTTTGCTTATTGGGTGTTAAAAATTAACTTCTTTTTTGGATCTTCGTATGGTTTGTTGTGACAACAAAGTTGTATGGATGCTGTACCCTCATCCAGATTGCTTTTAAATAGTTTGATTTTATTTAGTCATCTAGTGAGCATTTATATGTGGTACTAATTTCTACGTTATGTCTAGGCTGGCCTAAAACCTGGTGGATTCTTTGTTCTGAAGGAGAACATAGCAAAAACTGGTACGTTTCCTCTGTTTTTTTATATCACTTTAGCCATGTGGGATTTTTCATTGAAATTTCAACCTATTATTAAGTTCACTTTACACTGTGGTAACTTAGGTTTTTACTCAGCTTTAAAAAAAAAAAAACAAATAGTTTTGCACACTACAACATTGAAGAGGATGTCCATTTAATTAAAATGGTAGCCACCAAAGTAGAGGGCAAATATCTTATGACATTCAAACAACTTGTAGATGGTTATCAAGTATGTTTCCAGATTTTATACCGTGGGAGACTGAGATGGTGTATTATATCAATGATGTAACATAGCTTCATACAATTCAAGCAAATCTAATACAAACAATTAATTATTATAAGTACACAAATGAGCATAGTTCTGATATTCTAGCCGATTTAATAGCTCCATTGAGTTCCCGTTTTTTTTTTCTTAAATATTTTATGGACACTGCAAAGTAATGGAGTTTGAGACTTCTAAGTTCAAAGTAGATGTACTAAGATATTAAGATTAATATGAGTATTATGCACCTTATGTATTTTATTTGCGATGTGGTCAAAATGTAGTCATTAAGAGGAATGAGGCAATAATTGCATACGAGTGCAATGTTGGATGGAAATTTAGAAGGCTGCTTTCAAGTGTTACGTCCCTTGCAAATTGTAGAAATCTAATATTCAATCTTGAGTTTCAATTAGAAAATTGGCTTACAGAAATGGAAAGCCCTCAGTGGGGAAGAAGCATTAACTTCAAAAAATTTAAAAATTAGTAGGCATTCCACTACTCTAATGCTACACTAGAATTAGGGAGGTCTACAGGAAATAGAAGCTAGTCCACAAAGACCCAGAAATGAAAACGATCAAGCACTTTCTTTCACTGCAAGGAGTTTGAGTTCCCTCTTCATGAACAAAATTCATAAATCTAAGGGTGCGCAGCTGCTCTCATATGATAGTGAGTGTTTTGTAGCATCACATTAAACAAAGTACTTCACTAGTGAGTGGCTTCCACTATCAGGTACATAACCACACAACACTTGAGTTATGTACCTGGTAAACTGCTTATAAAAAAGACCTATTAAACTAAATCTGAAGACTTTGAGTTAAAAAACTTAAGTTTCCTGTTTGCCCTCAGTTTCCTATGAATTCATTTCTGTTGGTTGGACACCTTTGACTTACAAATTTGTTGCAGGGGCATGGTGAATACGTCTAAGCTAATCATACTTGTTTGTAGGATTTGTGCTTGACAATGAAGATCGAAGCATCACCAGGTCTGATTTATACTTTAAGGAGCTCTTTCGTAATTGTGGACTACATCTTTACAAATCTAAGGTAAACTTAAATTATTGCATATATCATCGCATGTATAAAATGGGGTGGCCACTTAAGTGTAGTGATGTATACCCTTTGGATTGAATTGACCTTTAGCTAGATGACTTAAACATTCAATACCCCTCGAATAAAATTGCTTAAATATAAATGAAATTAAATATACAATATGTTTGTTTTGAAAAAGCCAAGGACAAGATGAAACAAAAGGGAAAAAGCTATTAATGAGCCAAAGAAAAAGTGTCTCAGAATAATGGGAGAACTTCTTCATGGAAGATCCTAATCATGGACAAATGACTGATATTCGGGATCACTGTTATTGGTGTTGTGCACATAGAAAAAGTTGATGAGTTTTTGGAAGAGTTGGTTAGCTTGAGTTATGCCTGCAAAGGTAGTTGAGTTTATTCACCAGCCAAACAAACACAATAGTTGCATTAGAAGGACATATTATCGTTACTTATATAAAAAAGGACATTATCTAAGAAGAGAGTTGTAAAGTGTGCATATAAATCTAAAATAGGGTGAAAAGTCAAGACAACAGAATTGGGGTGACCCAATTTCTTATGCCAGACTTTATTATTATTGGCAGTAGCCATACATGCAAGAGAAATAATATTAGGAATGACAAACTGTAAAGGAAATAGACGTCCCACTTTGGGCCCCTTCGCGATTACTGTTCCCGACACCTGATCCTGCACAAGACAACCACTACGAGAAAAATGGACATCACAGTTATGATCCACCAATTGTCCAGCAGAAATCAAATTGGTAGATAATCTAGGAGAGACAAAAACATTTCGGAATGAAGAACCCAAATGGCCAACAACAGAAATAGGAAGAGTACTGCCATCAGTAATTTGAATATTTTGCGTACCTCCATACTTACGAACATCATGAAGATCAATCATACTACCAGTCATATGATTAGAAGCACCTGAATCAACAATCTAAGAAGAAGTGGAGGTAGTACCTATACCTTGCAGGCCTAAAGCCTTAAAAGCGGACACAATCATTTGTTGGACCATGACAGGTGTGAGAACAGATGAATTAGAACTTACAGTGGGGGGCGCAGAAGAAGACGATGGCTGAACAGCAGCCTGAAAAGCTTGGGATTGGCGATTCTGAGGCTGCACCCGACAATCTTTGATGATGTGTCCCTCTTTCTTGCAATAGTTGCAAACTTTCTTAGGACAATTGCGAGCGATGTGACCGAACTCCTTGCAACTGTAACATTGCAACTTATTCTTCCCTCTCCCTTGTGGTGTATAGGCTATATTTAAAGGCTCAGAAACAACTTTTTCAGAAGTCATACCCATCTGAGTGGATAACCGTTGTTCTTTACGCTATAAATCTCCCAAACAAATATCCAAAGAAGGAACTAGATTATGGTTTAATAAACCGGCGCGTATAGGCTCAAATTCAGGTTGAAGCTTCATCAAAAACTAATCGCATTGACTCTCATCATGAACCGCTTGAAGAGCCGCGAGTGTCGTGGTGGGAACCTTAGCATGAATAATATCAGAATACTTGCTCCAAAGGTTAATAAACTCAGAATAAAATTGCTCAATAGTCAAATTACCTTGATTGAAATTGCTAATTTCCAACTCCAATTGAAATTTTCGAGCGCTGTGATCTTGATGATAAATACGTTGCAGGTCATCCCACATAGCTTGAGCTGTAGTAAAATATCGAAGATTAGTGATCTTGATGAGCGCTGTGATCTTGATGAGGCTTCAGTGTTCCCAATAGCCAGGAGATCACTTGAGCATCCTTGATCTCCCATTGGGCATGTTCTTTTTCATCACTGGGAACTCGAACAAAATTATCAATATGGTTTGATAATGCTTTTCCTTTCAAAAACATTTTAAATTGAAATTTCCACGTAGGAAAATTCTTTCTAGTAAAGCGAACAATGGTATTTTCCACAGACATGATGAAAATCACAAAGAAAATAATAAAAATTAAACCAAATAGGATTAGCAAGCCACTCCAAAGAATATTGTTAGTTTTCGAATAAATATTCAGGCTGCTAAAAAAATAATTACTTAAGTCCACAAGAGTAAGCCCACAAGAATAGGACCCAAGTGACAATTGGATGGAACAATCCCCACGCTGAAATCACGTTGTCCAGCACGTTGACATCACGCCAATCCTGCCGCTCACGCCCAAGTGACAATTCAGACGGAACACAAATCCTGCTGTCGACGCCAAGCTTAACAGAGATCGCCAACTAGCTCGAAACCACCACAGAGAAGCCGAGAACCACCACAGAGGGTTCCGACGACCACTGGCACCAGAATAAGAGACCCACAACCAAAAGCAGGACTCCCAACGCCGACAGAGCTCCGACAGCCAATGAAATGCAAACTGAGAGGAGGACTCGACATAGAGAGCTCCGATTCTCCTCTAGGAACCAGAAAACGTGCGAAAAATAGAGCAGAAAATTTCTCCTGCCGACAACGCACAAGTTCTCACAAATAGCGATAGAAATAGCACACCAAGATCAAGACCACAGAGACAGAAAACAGAGTAACAACTCTGATATCATGTCAATTGGTCTGAATTATCTTTCCTTGTATTTCTTTTCAATTATATAGAAAATCTATACATCACATAGTCAAGTATTTCTGCCACCTCAACTGATACTTTCGATGCCTACAACTACTTAATTTCGGTGCCTCAATTGTTTACTTTAGTTTAGTCAAATATTTACACAGTTTACATCTAATTATCTCCTTAACAATGTTCGTACAAGTTTTAAAGTCATGGATGTTGATTAGAGATACATGAACGTGGATTTATATGTTCCTGATCTCTTTCTATCTTCAATGACTTCATACCTTCTACAGATGTTAATAAGCAGTTTGATCATAGGGGATCATGTGAGTAGAAGAAACATGGTTTCTATACACAACCTAAAATTTGTATTTACATTGCCCCAAAAGAATGAATTGCCTACATAAGAAAGATTCATTGAGGAGGGACACTTTTAGAGTATATGGTAGCAAGGAACGATATAATTTGATATTAATGGATTGTCCTTGGCTGATCTCAATGATATGAACTGTTTCAATCTTGTTAGGAAAGCACTTGAGAGCTGTGGATAAAAATCATTCCATGGCAATTGTGTAGGTGATAGCTTTTGGTAGTTGTGGTGTAGCAGATTTGATTGTATTGTAAAGAGACTTTTGTCTTAGAGTAGCATTGAAAGGGAACTAAGAGGTTCACAATATAAATCAATCAACATACTTTGTAGTTTTTTAGATTTCAAATATTCTTGCTCTTTTTCCATCTTCTTACTAGTTGGGAGTTTCTTTTTTTCTTTTTGTTTATTTTGGTGTGCTAGTTTCACCCCTCAATGGTATTGCATTACTCATTAGAAGATATGTAAATGGATTCCTCCTATTAACAATTGGATTGAACTACAGTTTTTTTATGG
The DNA here is from genome assembly GCA_036898215.1 of Platycarya strobilacea. NCBI lineage: Eukaryota > Viridiplantae > Streptophyta > Magnoliopsida > Fagales > Juglandaceae > Platycarya > Platycarya strobilacea. The sequence goes on from CM072547.1 coordinate 33,130,282, forward strand.
TTTGAAGGACATCTTCCATGAGATTTGGTTTGGATGTCAAATCTTTCTTCAGTTCTACGAAATTGCTTAGGGAGGTAAATCTACTGCCATTTCTCTTATTCCCAAGGTGGCCGCACCCAGAAACAGTAGGATCCATTCTGCGTAGCTGTACCCAAGCGTAGTTGCTCTCATGAATCCTCAAGCATCACTTACAAAAAAAAAAAAATCCTCAAGCATCTTTGGACAGCCATTGCTGTCTTTCCCATTCCTATCTTGTTAGGGGAAATCCTAACTTGGAGCAACAAGTAATGGATTGAGCACATATTTTCCTTGTCTATTTGTAAGGTTGTCAAAAGGTAAAACTTGAGGTTTTTTTTTATTTTTTATTAATTGGTAATTAATTTATTTTATTCACGAGTGTAGGTAAGCCCAAGTACATAGGGAGGATACATGAGAAATACCTAACTAGAGTTTACAACTGATAGTAAAAAGTCATTAGTCTGTTTCAAACAATGGCCCTGACCCATGAGAACAATATTTTAAAGAAAAGAACTTCCAGCTTCTCCATTGTCTTCTTGTGGTTCTAAGCTTCTATCATTTCGTTCCCGCCATATATACCAACACATGCATATTGCTGCGACTTACCTCGAAGACCTTCCCAACTAGCTAGAAAATCTTTTTTTTTCCCTATAGGTAATAAGAATTTTATTCATGTAAATAGGCAAAATCAAGTACATAGGGAGTGTTCAAGAGAAAATACCTTGTTACAAACTGGAAAGGAAAAGCTAAGACAAGATATTACAAGAAATCCCTTCCCTTCTAAGGTTTTGTACCCAAAAACTGAGAGTACTAAAGAAGAAGACCCTAAAATTTCTCAAAGGGGACATCTTTAATTTTTTTTGACCATAAACACCAAAACAAGCAAAAGGGGACAACTCTCCAAAAATCTGCATTGCCTCCATGAACAAGAAAGTCATTCTAGCTTAGCAAGAGGTCCACTACGGGAAGAGCCATGATACCAGCTCTATTAAAAATTTCATTCCACAATGTTGCATCCACTTCACAATGTAGAAAAAGATGAATAACAGATTCCCTATCTTTCTTACACAAGAAGCACCGATTGATGATAAACAACTCCCTTTTTGTCAAATTATCAATGGTTAAAACTTTCTCAAGAAAAATCAACCAACAAAGAAAGGCAATTTTACTAGGGCTGCTATTCGAATGGAAAGGGCTTTTGAGGAGGATGAGATATTTGAGGTTGTCAGGAAAATGGTAAAGGATAAGGCTCCTGGGCCGGATGGGTTCTCCATGGATTTCTTCCAAGAATGTTGGGACGTACTCAAGGAAGATATCTTGAAGGTGTTTCAAGAATTCTTTGTTGTTGGTATGTTTGAGAGAAGCTTAAATGCCACTTTTCTTGCGCTGATTTTGAAGAAGGTGGAGGCCAATGAGATAAAAGAGTATCGTCCCATTAGCCTGGTGAATGGGGTGTATAAGATTATCTCCAAGTGCTAGCGAACCGGTTTAGTGAGGTGGTGGGGAAGATCATCATTAAGCTACAAAATTATAATTTTAAATTTTGTACCGTACAGATTAGTACGGCCAAAATATGTCGTACCGGATGGCTATCTAGTATAGAATAATGGACAATTTTGTACCGGCCGGTACAGAAGATTTCGGTTGAAATATAGGCCATGTCGAAATTTGGCCCTCCGCCTTTATTTATTTATTTGCTATTTTTTTATTTCAATTCAAAATAGATTAATTACATATATATATATATATAAAATTTACTCATATATTGACTATTATTTTGAAATATAATTTATATATGTATTTATATATAATTTATTTATGTATAGATTATCTCAAAACGGTATACGAAATAGTATTGGTACCGAAATATTTCGTTCTAGTACCTTGACTGGTATGTCCACCAATATAGTAGTCAAAACATTGCATAGAATGCCTTTGTCAAAGATAGGCAAATCTTGGACGCAGTGCTTATAGTTAATGAATGCCTTGATAGTAGAATGAAAGCAAGAAAAACAGGAATTATTTGAAAGCTAGATATGAAGAAGACATATGATCATGTGAATTGAGACTTTCTACTCAATCTCCTTGGGAGACGCGATTTTGGTGATAAATGGCGATTATGGATCTATTGCTGTATATCTACAATGAAATTCTCTATGTTAATAAACAGGAGCCCATAGGGTTTCTTCCACAGTTCTAGAGGCTTACGACAATGCGATCCACTATCTCCTTTGTTGTTTGTTATTGTCAAGAAAGGACTAGGAAGAATGACATCGGCCTTGGCACACAATGGATTTGTGAAGGGTTTCTCGGTCGGTGATACATATCTCACCTTCTTGTTGCAGGTGATACACTTGTTTTCTGCGAACCAAATCAAAATCAAGTGTGAGCTTTAAAGGCATTGCTTGTGTTTTGAAGCGGTATCAAGGTTAAAAGTGAACTTTGACAAATAGTCATGGTTCCAATTGGTGATGTGCCAAACTTACAGCGGTTGGCTAAGACGTTGGGATGCAAGATAAGTTCTCTATTTTTGACGTACTTGGGTGTCCCATTGGGTATAGCTGCGAGGACTCCCTCTTTATGGGAGATAGTGATTGAGAAGAGGTTGGCGAGGTGGAAGGTCGGGGGCTTGGAGTACTCAAGAAGATAGAGGTGCCTATGTAGTGGGCTTAGAGGCCTAGGGGTGTTCCTTCGTCACACTTGCTTCCAGTTGGGGACGGGTTCTAGGATCAAATTCTAGAAAGACATTTGGTGTGGGAAAAGCACCCTTTAGGACTTATTTTCCACACTCTTTCAGATTGCTTGTGCCAAAGATGTCTCAGTGGCAGATGTTCTTGGGTTATTGGGTTATTGGGTAGGCAAATCCATTAGACCATTAGCTTTAGTCTGTAAGGCCTCTTATATGGCCTCTTATACTCTGTCAGGCTGAACTTGTCACATGAAGATGGGTTGTGGTGGCTATCAGTTGGGAAATATATTTTTCCCGTTTGATTCTATAATAAGGCCCTTACTCAAGAGTCAAACTATCAGTTTTTATAGAGAAAGCTTTGGAGACACAAGGCACCTCCCAAAGCAGCTTTCTTTGTGTAGACAACATCCTTGAGCAAGATTTTCACTATCGACAACCTTAGGAAATGAAGGCTCATTATCTTAGGCTGGTGCTGTATGTGCAAGAGAGGGGGTGACTTGGTCGACCACCTTCTATTACATTGTAAGATAACAAGGGCTTTGTGGAATATGGTGTTTATTAGAATAGAGATGGCTTGGGTTATGCCAAAGAAGGGGGTGGATGCACTGGCCTGCTGGACGTCAATTGGAGACATGCGCCAAATTCAAGAGGTGTGGAAGATGATCCCCATTTGTATTATATGGTGCATGTGGTAGGAGCGCAATGCGTGGACTTTCAAAGATAAGGAGAGATCGATAATGGAACTTATAGCATTATTTTTTAACACACTATGTACTTGGTTCATTGCTGATGACTTCAATGGCATGGACATTAACAAGTTTATTGTCTTTGTGGGGCCCTCCTAGTTAGGGTTTGTAATTTTCTTTTCATGTATGTATACTGAATGAGGCCCATTGAGTAATAAAGTCTTGTTTTCTGATAAAAAAATATATCTACGTACAAAACCATTACGGAAACTTGTTGAGCATAGGCATAGGAGGCCATGGAAACAGAAACATGAAAAATGCCGAGCAGAAGGATTTTTGTTTGTGCTTGGTATCAATATTCCTTGAGTTCATTCTAATTCAGTTTGAAAAATAGGATTCTCCTTTTCTTTTCTGTTTTCTTTATTTTTTTGCTGAAATTTGGAAAGCATGTTCTTCAAAAGTGCATATTAAAACGAATTGCTGTGGGATACAAATAAACTCAAGTTTCTCGTCTAATATTTTGCTTTTTTAATCAGGATCAAAGGGGATTGCCTGAAGAATTATTTGCTGTAAATATGTATGCATTAACTACTGATTCACCAAAGAAGGTTCACAAGACCAGATCTAAAGGGCAAGCCAATAGACCTAGAATCATCAAGTGAAGTAGCATAGAAGGAGCTATGCTTTCTCAACCAAAAAGAGATTTTGTGACTTGCAGAATTTGAACACTAGTCCAGGTCTGCATTTGCTAGAATACCCTGCTCTCGGATTCTTGTAAAATTCCATATTTTCTACCTTGTTCATGTATTTTTAGTGTTTAACCAGCTTTTATTCACCCACAACTTCTATACTTTGTTCCAAAGCTACATATTATATATATATATATATATATATATATTGGTTGTAATCATGCCCATCACTTGTAAAATATAGCCATGAAGGCTCTGTTTACGTTGGTTCCCCGATGAAGTTCTTTTATTTTTTTAATGCTTGGTTTAGTGGTTATAGTTTAGTGAACTACCACCTTCCAGGCTTCCAAAGTTCACATTTTTTTTCTTTTTCTTTTGTGAATTGTATGAACCGATAGAAGAAGTTGAATGCATGCATATGTGTGATACCTGAATTATTTTTCTAGATTTAATTAGGCACGCACATATACAAGTATGTAAGCTTTAATGAGCTACAATTCCAATGAAATCACTGGCAATTCAAAATCTGGTTACTGCAAAAGAAATTAACACATTTCCATACTATTAAGTGAAATGGATAAGCCATCAAAAAATATAATTTGAGATCAATTTAGTGAAAGTGGGTTGTTCATTTTTGTGAAAATTTTGTTGGAAGTTGTAGTAGGAGATCATGAATTTGGTTTGCCTCGCCAATTAATCACCCCAACAAACTGGCTTCAAATTATATAATTTGTACCTCTAATTGGGTAGCTGCAGAAGAACTCTAGGCATGATTAATATGCTCATAAAACCATATCTGCATAACCAAATCACCACCTAACTTGACCAATTGTCTTTCATACGTTTTGAACTTTACAAATATCTTCACATAATTGCAACCTTCAGTTTTATTGTATATGTTTGTGTCCCTTACCTCTATCTACATGTGATCCACTCTGGACATGAGAGTCCAAAACATCCCTGGATTCATAGGCTCTAGTTATAATATCAGAAATCTGACCCAACTGCAGATGATGATGATGACTGCCTGACTGATCTGTGCACATTAAACCTAGGCCTATTACCTTTTCAGCTTGCTCAAATATGCGTTCTGTCATTTTAATTCTCTCATCAATCACCTTCCTCAAATTTCTAGGATAATGCATTCTGACATGATCAATAAATCCATTCTCATGATCACTTGGTATCTTGTTCACTAAAATCTCCAGTAGGAATAATCCGAACTCGTAAATCTCTGAAACCAAATTAGAACTCCAGTTAACTTAAAAACAGAACAAACGTAAGAAAAAGGTTAGATAGAAACAAATCATTCACTTACTCCTTGAACTACTGCTTTGATCTCCAAGCTTAAACCTTGAAATCAGTGGCTCAAGATCATCAGATAACAAAACACTGCTTGTCCTGAGATCATAACCAACTTCAGGCCATTCTTCCTGCAGATAGCACATGCCATTCACCACTCCCATCAGTATTTTTAGCCTTTCCTTCCATGGAGGAGCTGACTCTGATATCCATATTTCCACATTCTTGCCCTCCATCCATTCTGTGACAATAGCCCTCATTCTTCGGCTATTGCACCAACCCAAAACCTGTAATATGTTCTTGTGACATAATTGAGTAACAACCTTGCATTCTTCAATAAATCTCTGTCGGTTTTCCCTTGAAATGTCATCACAGTATATCTCAATCCTCACTTCAGTACCATCTCTCAGAACTCCTCTGTAGATATCAACACCCTCGCTCTTTCCCACCAAATTTTTCCTCGAAAACCCTCCAGTTGCTGCCTTAAGCATTGGCGGTGTGAACTTGTTCTTTCTACGAAACATTCTGGGTAGAAAATCAGGTCTTTGGACACACAGACAGCCGAAGCAACCGACTGTCACAATCACTAAGATAGGAAAACAAACCAACAAGAATACAGCCTTGATTGTGAACTTCTTTCGATTCAGAAGGAGGCCGGAATGAAGAAAACTCGAAGCATTAAACCGTTTAAAGAACTCGGTATCAGACATTTTACTTTCAGAGAACTGATTGTAAGAGAGATTTAAAACTGCAAGGTTGGTAAGGGAGGAGAAACTCTGTATTGGTACATCACCAGAAAGCTTATTATGGCTCAAATCGAGGGCTTGGATCTGGGTGCAATTGAGGACATCAATTGGAAAACTACCCTTCAAAGAATTGTTGGACAAATCTATGAATATAATAGTCAATGGGCAGTACTTCCAGAAGAAACTGAAGGACAAATAGAGTGGCGCAATCTTTGGGCGGCTTCGGAGGTCTATTTTGGGGAATGATTCCGCACAGTTTGGGTTCTTCGACTCATTGCAAAGATGACTTGCAACAATGGTGGATTTGAAAATTTCGATAAGGTCCATGGGCGAGGAGTTACAGTATCTTAAAGATGGGTTGTTGAAGCAGTTGGTCATGATTGTGGAGTTGAAATCTGGGGGTGGTTGTAATTTGGTGAGGTCTTCCACCACTGATGCTGAGAGTATAAGAGGAGGAGAAAAGGTAAACACTAGGGAGAAGAAGAGAAGAGCAGTTGCAGAAATGGAAGCCATGGATAAGGTTCTGGGTGATTGGAAGTAATAAAACGGTTATTTACAGTACTACGGTCAGTTGAAGACGTGTACGTTCGTGAAATGTGGGAGTAACCTCCATTTCTTATTCCCCACGACAACATTTTGATGTAGAATTTATCCTCGTACTTGTTATTATGTCATGCTATATCTGCGATACCTGATCATGCAAGCATGCATGCATGGGATTGGCTCATCAAAGCATTATATGCATGAGGAAATACACGTAATTAAAAAATAAGCGATTGGCATGTTTCTACTCTTTTTTTTTTTTTTTTTTAAATTTAAAGCAGTTATATAGGTATGTTTTATTAATTAATTTATTTTAAAATAACACACAAATGCTAAAAGACAAGGGGGGAAAGCCATTGCACCTATTGGTACATTGGAGGCTCATTTTTGGGTCCTCTAGGCTTCTAGCATTATTTACAAGTGCAGAATAACAAATCAAATCTCACAAATTTAAAAACTATATAATTCTTAAATTATAATCATATTTAGAAATTCAAATTTAAAACTTGGATATATCCAAAAATATATTTTTGATCACTTTTTTATCCAAGAATAATTTTTGAATCTAGTGAACTGTAATCTATTATTAAATTTTGGTTTTGGGTTTTTTTTTTGGGGGGGGGGGGGGGGGGGGGGGTGGTTGAGACGGTTTGGAAAACCACTATAATCCCGAAATGCAAGGGCGGGAGGCGGGAAGGGGGCTACCCCACACCGTATGGATGCAAGAGCTAACAAAGGTCCAACACCCAAGGTTTTCAACCATTTTCTAAATAGTTAGATGTAATTTTTAATCTAGTGTGATAGGCTCTATCTTCAATAGAATGAGAGCATAGCTTATTGAACGATGAAATACACAATTTTGAAGATATTCTCTTATTAGTTATTTACGTTAAATTAATACCTATTATATATCCAAAATTTATTTTTCTGTTTACAAATAGACTCTCAATATAGTTATGAAAACCTAAAAGTACCGACCTATTTTTCTTGTTGCCAATTAATGTGGAATATTTTTAGAGCAATAGTGTATTAAATTTGTAAATAAGCAAACTTGAAAAAATATTTTTCCACCATGTAGTAATAGATTTTCAAACTAAATTCATATCATTTGTGAGTGTATATATTATATATATGTACACATAAATAAACGGAAACAGAACTGCATGGTTGGAATAATTATAAAATATGATCAATTATCGCTCTCTAATTCGTTGAAGTCAAGTCCTTCGACCTTCTCTTCAACCTTAATCTGCTGCCACTTGATTCCTCATCATGTATGATCGTCACTTCCCCTGCTTCTTGCTCCATTGTTTGAAAATGGATCGGTAAATCTCTTGAACTTGATGTGGTTATCTCTAATGGACTACTTCTCCCGTAGGCACTTCCAAAGCTCCCTTCATCACTCGAGCTTTCTACTTCCATGGGTGCCTTTGCCTTTGCTGCTGATTCCTCATCGAAAAACTCCGAGCCGGTCACTTTCTCGCCGTCGCTTTCTCCAGAAGTAGTGTCACTAAGTGTGTGGAATACTTTCACGCTCTCTTTCATTACACCTTGGAAAGAATAGCTACTTGCTTTCCCATCATATATTGGAAGCATAGATTTTGAGAGAGATCGAGTCCTATCCCTGCCCAGACTGTATGTTGTTGAAAGCTTCCTCTCTATGCCTTCCCTTTCTCGTACCATCTCTCCTAACTTTTCAGTAACTTCATTGGCCACTACCTCCTTTCTTGCTTTCTGCTTAAGCTCTGTAATTGTCCTGTCAAAGCTTTTCTTTTTTAGCTGAAGGGAACGCTGAAAGACAGATCAAAACCATTGTCAGGCTAGTGAAGGCAACATTATATGGATTCTTAAGCTTCCTTTTCTTCAAATTAAATTCGTATTTTTCCAAGCTCAACAGAACATTGTGCATCATTCACCCTACCTATATTTTCCAATACTGCAAATACGGGGAAGCTCTTAATCTATGGTTAATTTCAGAGAAAAAATTACTAGGAATAAAAGCTCGTACTCGCTTTTCTAGGAAACTTCCAAGGTTTTGACCTTGAAGCTTCTTTTTCCTCCAAAATACGCAACAGAATCGTACAATCCCAGCTAGAATGACGAGTACAGCAGATTCAAATAGCAGAAACCATATGATTGCTCTTTCGCTACCTGAGAAAGAGTATTAACGACAGTTCCTTAGTAACACTCCGAACGTCATTCTTTCAAGTAGAATATGCAGAAGGTTGCCAACATACCTGTGTAGATGACACTATGCTTGGGACTTGTTTGCGAGCAGCTGGATGCAAGCTTCTGATCTAGTAACAAACGAAATTAAATTATTAGATAAAATTTCACAATATGAAGTAAAGGATCGGGGTAACACAAGAACGTTTACATTTGCTGCGACATTGCAGTGGCCGGTTGCCAATCTCTGCATCAATTGCAATGATCAAAACATGAGAAACTACTATTGAATTCAATTAAACTTTGTTGCTAGAAATGTGTAAAAGACTTAACCAAAGATGTTTAATCTCTATGCTCACACACAGCGGTATTATCAAAGTGAAAATGTAATTATAACATGTGCTTTGTAGGAGAATCTCACTTGAGGCAGCAAAGAAAGCAAGAATGATCCCCTCATCTAGTATAAATTGGCGTAAATCACTCTCAGATAATAAGGACGAGAATTGACCTGGATATTCCAATAAAAGCATTTTTGAGTAGTCAGTCTCTAGTCATTTTATTTAGAAGCAAACAAGTTCAAACAATGAAGACTCAAATTTTGAGGAAACATAACTCAAGACTGAAATTACCAGGAGAGCTTTCAGACCAATAGATGGTCCCAGTTGCTGGAACCAACAGAGTGAAGATTACAGTTCTCGGTTGCATTGCTGAGACGTAAGTGTATTCATCAATTGTGCGGCTGATCTTTCCCTCCATTTTTGTCTGAGAAAGATAAACTCCATAGCCAGAACAGTCAAGCAATGGACCAACTTGAACAACAAAATCCAATGTATCTTCTTTTGAAAACTTCCTAAGCATCCCAGTCGGTGAAAATGAGTATAGAAACCCATCAAGTGAGCCAATGGATACCCAACCTGATACATCAAAGAAGATCTTAACAATTACACAAATAAAGGAATATATATATATATATATATATATATCGAATGGTTTATTTTGGCAAAAAAGAATCAAACTAAAATCCCAGCTAATTTCATTTCTAGTTGTACATACAGTAAGCAAAATAAAAAACATAAATTAAGCACATGTATTTCAAATTTATAGTGCACAAATCGACAAATCCCAACTCTATATGGGATGACAGATTTATGGTACTAATTATTTGAGTGAATGTAGTTATACCATTAGAATCCACAACTGGTGTGCAGTCTGCTGTACTCAAGGGGCCAATACTTCTCTGCCATAAAATAGTACCGGAAGAAGCATCTAGTGCCAGTAAAAGGGCCTTAGCTGGTATAGTGACATACAAACGGCCATTGTTTCCAGGCGAGATGGTGAAGATTTTGTCGAGTGAACTAAAATCCTGGATCCATTTGAGGTTAGGGCTACGAATCGACAAACAATATAATTCCCCTTCAGTATTTGAAATCTGCCAATGCATAACGTAAGTAAATACAGGTCCATAAACTTCAAATTTTGTGTGGAAACAGAGATTAGTCCTGGAAATATTGACAATTTCCAAACTAATCTGATTAAAGCAATAAATAGAAACCCAAAAGCAAATAACTTCATTGAAACCATCAAAACTTTGAATTTGAGAAGAGGGTTGACCAAAGTTCAAAATTTTATCAAGTGGTATTAACTTGTAACCCAAATGCCAACAAAGAGAATGGAAACAGGGATAAGCAAACCTTACATATATACTAGCTTCGCATTGATCAACCATGGGCACTGAAGTAAAATAACAGTCTGTAGCATTTTTCCTGCAACCTAAACGGTATCCAAATCGGTCAAGCATAGCTCCGGCACTCCAAAGTAGTTGTCCACTTGTCATGAATGCAAAAAGTCCTTGATTCTTGATATTGATAAATACAGATGAACTGATTGTGCTTACTGAGAGCCCAATAATTTCAAGCAGTCCCTCTTGATCTGGTACCGGACCAAAGAATACTTCAGCAGCAGGTGGGGAAGTTGCAATGTCTGAAAAGCTTATCTTCATGACTCTGTTTTCTGCGACTAAATATATCTGGATATAATAATCACAAAATAATAACGTTCCCGATAATATTATGCTATAAAATTTAATGAAAGCATATTTACAACCACAGTGAATCACAGAATAGTTCATCTAAGCACATTGCATTCGCGTAATATAGTTGCATAAAAGTTTGTACTTCAGAGATAAAACTGAAAAATAAAAAATGGTATACCTTCCCTCGACCGCCATGAACTGGAACCATACCAGCATGGCATGTAATCCCAAGATTTATGGTCCAAGAAATGGTACCATTACTTTCAAATGCATACAAATTCTTTTCCGAACAAACGTAAATCTTTCCATCTTCTCCAATCAAAGGTCTAGAAAGCCTGTTTGCAGCACTTCTAGAAGGCTTTTGTGCTACAATGGAAATAAAAAAGAAAGAGAGAATCAACCAAATATCTTGTACCCCCGAAAACATGAATGCAGAAAACTAAAACCGATTATTTCCGTCTAATAAGATCAGATGGATTCCTTCAGAAAGTGTGTAAATCTTCTTCTCTTGTGTATGTGTGGGTGAGAGAGAGAGAGAGAGACCGGAAAAAGGGCGAGGATTCTCAGGATCTATTTTGAATTCGGTGAACTGAGAAGTGATGGAATCCGGTCGGAAGAGCAAGAGCAAGAAGAGAAGACGTTGGATCATCGGCATGGCATAACACACCTCGTACGTGGATGGGTTGCAACTTGCAAGGAGACGCTGCTGCTGGACTTCACGTGGGGAGGAGAAACCGTTGAGGAAGAGAAGAAAAAAAGAGGGAAAAAAGAAGGGAATTGCTACATACAGGCACGATTTGTGCTGTACGCGCACTCCACTGACGTGGCACACGCTATTTAGTTTTTATTTTATTAAAAAAAATGAGTTCGGTAGTAGAGACTCAGAAATGGAAGAGAAGAGCAGTTGCAGAAATGGAAGCCATGGATAAGGTTCTGGGTGATTGGAAGTAATAAAACGGTTATTTACAGTACTACGATCGATGTCAGTTGAAGACGCGTACGTACGTGAAATGTGGGAGTAACCTCCATTTCTGGTTCCCCAAGACAACATTTTGATGTAGTGTTTATCCTCGTACTTGTTATTATGTTATGCTATATCTGCGAAACCTGATCATGAGATTGGTTCATCAAAGCATTATATGCATGAAGAAATTGTTGAGTCTAGAGTTTGGATCAAGACAGATGGCTCGACTCTCGATCGACACTTTGCTCAAGTAAAACTCAAGAAGTGACTTTGCTAGACATTCGCTTGACAGGACGCTCGAGCGAGAGGCAGATAGAGACCTCACTCGATACTCGCTCGATATCTCGCTCGAGCGAGTTATGCAGTAAATCCGGAGTTAGGGTTTTCTCGCCCTATCACTATAAATACTAATTATAAAATGCCTGTAGCCGTACGAAACAATTGTGAGAGACATTCTGAGTGCCCCAAAAGTTTTATTTATTATTCCTCAAGCAATAAAATCCTTTGCAACCCTGTGCACATAGGCAAATTGCCGAACCACGTATATTCTGTTAGACCGACAGGTTAGGGATGAAGTCGGAGACCATAAAGAATGATGACTGGAACATGTTAGACCGACAGGTTCTGGGGGTCATCCGGTTGACCTTTTCAAGATCAGTTGTACACAACGTCACCAAGGAGAAGACCACGACAGATATCATGAAGTCTCTGTCAGGAATGTATGAAGGTACGTCTGTTACCCAACACCTGAATGAGTTCAATACCATCACCAATCAATTGTCGTCTGTTAAGATTGAATTTGATGATAAGATTTAGGCTCTGGTATTGTTGGCATCACTGCCAAACAGTTGGGAGGCCATGAGAATGGCTGTTAGTAATTCTGTCGGTAAGATGAAACTAAAATACGATGACATTTGTGATTTTATTTTGGCTAAGGAGGTGTGCAGGAGAGATCCTGGTGGGACCTTAGGTTCGAGTTCTGCTCTGAATGTTGAAACTCGTGGGAGATCACAAGATAGGAACTCGAACAAAGGAAGATCAAAATCAAAGAGTAGGGGCAGAAGCAAGTCAAGGACTGGACAGCAGACAACTTGTTGGAATTGTGGAAAAATTGACCACATAAAGAAGAACTACAAGAATTCGAAAAAGTCAGAAGGCGATGGCGCGAATACAGTGGCTGAAGAAGTGCAAGATGTGCTACAACTTGCAGTTCATAGTCCAGTTGATGACTGGATACTGGATTTAGGGGCATCTTTTCACACCTCCTTTCACCGAGAAATCATGCGGAACTATGTTGCAGGCGATTTCGGAAAGGTATACCAGGCTGATGTAGGAGTGTGCTCTGACTCTGACTCCGACAATCATCGAAGCCAAAAAAATATTCCAACTTCGACTCCAAAACACTGTCGGAGGCCGACACTGATTGGAATTCAGAATTCGGAATTCCGATCGGAGTTCCAATCGGAAGTTCGAAATTCTAAACCCCGATCGGAGTTTCGATTGGAATTCCGAATTTTGATTCTTTTGACGAGTTCGGTAAGAGCCAAATTACACTCATTTCGAAACTAAATGATCCCAATTAGGCCATACTAATTCCATATAAGCTCATTTGTTCAATTGAGATGTATTGTGAAGAAATAAGTTAACCATGCTTACTTAGTACGTATGGTAGACTTGACAACTGGCAAGTAATCAATCTATCAGTCATACAGATGTCTGACGTGCACGATCTTTGATAATGGAGACAAATATTTGAGTTTCCCGCATAATCTCTCTGGGTTTACTGCGCATGGATAGAAAGTAACTTTTTATATTTTAACTTGCGTAACTGCGTTTAATGGTTGAAACTGATTTGAGATAGAATAATTTTTTTTAATAAATAAAAATAAATTAAGATAATAAAATAAGTTTTATGAGATTTATAATAATATTAATATTATAATAAAAACAAATGTATTTTATATATTTTAATATTATAATAAATTTAGATATAGTTATAAAATTTTAAAAATTTATGAATTTTGTATATAAATAAATGTTGAATTAAAATCTCATATGTAAATAAGTTTTGACTTGAGATGAATTTAATGATATGAGAATTGAGTATTTATATACTAGATTCAATTGAGTTGCCACAACTATTGATCTATTCAGGTTTCAGTTTTTACTACTAAGTACTAATTAGTCTTAAACAATTAAACAAAAAATACAAAGTATTAAGTAGTAATTACAATACTAATGCCAGCCAATAGAGTTATAGCATAATACAAAAAATAGTCCAGGACTCTAGACTATTAATACAAAAAATAATACAAAATATAAATTAAATTATTACTGATAATCTGATGACTCTGGTTCAATGAGACCCGTATCGATGTTACAAAAAAATAATAATAATAATTGCTGCAGCAAAGTAGTTTGTTGTTGGAACTTATACGGAATCGTACCTGAGATTAAGATAAAATTAAAATGTATTATTATATAAAAAAAAAATAAAATTAACCAAATATGAAACAAGTAACTATAAATTAGAGAAAAAATAAACGTAACCGATAATTGCTGCTCTATTAGTCATCGGCAAGTATGGTAGGGTTGATAATTAAATCTGTGAAATCATAAACAGTATAAATTTAAATTTAAATAGATTTATGAAAATGAAATTATAAAAAAGATTATTGAAATAATTTAATAATTATATAAACTTTGTTACTTTAATCATTTAAAAAGAATTAAATAAATTAATTTAAGTTTACCTGACTCAAGTTTATAGCTCACGGCATCGATGCCAATACTCTCTAGTCCAGTAAGTACATCACTAAACCAGTTTTGTGTGCAAACGAGGGCCTCCCCGGTTGACGGTGACAATGAACTCCGGTAGGAATCCAACACCCGACCTTCAGTACTAAATGCCGACTCAGATGCAACCGTAGTGATAGAAATGACTAGTACATCTCGAGCAATGCGAGAGAGAATCGGGTACTTGGGTGAATTAGCTCTCCACCAAATCAAGATCTGAAACTCCTCACTAGGCTCCTCGACCTCTGCCAGTAAATATCGTTCAACCTCATTTGTACACTGCAATGGATTTTTCATTGACCTTGCATGAAACGACTTCATGACGTTGAATCCTCGGGATCGACTGGCTGCACTGGCCTGAGTCAAACGAGAATCTGTGGCTGGTCCTGAGCTCAAACTCGAACGTGAGGTACCCATGGCTCGTGAGGATGAAGCAGGACTACTGGTACTGTAATGAGTGTACAACTCATTCAAATCTGCCTTGAATGCTGTGATAAACGACTTAGCCTTCACTGCCCCGAGAACCTCTGTTGCCCACTATTCTACCACTGCCAACTTCAATCGGGGGTCGAGGATCGACGATATGAACAATAATCTATTTATCTTCTCAACTTGCCCCCAATATTTATTATATTTAGACTGCATCTGTGATGCCATACCAGATAACAATCCACTCGGGTTAGCACAACCTTCTTTCAAGTGATGGTGTAGCATGAAGATCTCGCTAAACCACATGTTTGCCATCGCATATGCAGATCCAGAAATCCGCATCGTGATGTCATAAAATATTTGTAAAAATGTGACAAACTCGGATACATGTTGCCAATCGATGTTGTCTGGCGGATTGAGCCCCCTTCCATCAGGCTCCAGTAGGGCATACCTCAAACCTCCATCCTCAATCTCCAGCCGCTCAAATGCCTTCTGGTACTTTAGTGCCACATCCAACATCAGATATGTGGAGTTCCATCGAGTGGGAACATCTAGGCACAACATTTTTGAAGACTCAACCTCAACCTGTTCTGCTATTGCCTTGAACTTTTACAGCTTTTGGGGAGAAGCCCTCGCATACCACACAATGTTGCGGACTTTCTTGATAGAGTCGTCTACATTTTCCAATCCCTTAACTGTTTCATCATTGAAAAATATCTAATTATCATAATAATATAAAAAATGGTACTATTTTCAAAGACTTTAATCATAAAAGTATTAAAATACAAAATACAAAATTAAAACCAGAAAGACTCACCAACAATAAGGTTGATTATATGAGCAGTACATTGAATGTGGATATATTGGTGATTTTTAATCACATCTTCTCTCTCCCTCGTATTTCGGATAAACCATTCGATGGTAGTCTCATTTGCACCGGTATTGTCAACTGTAATGTATAATATTTTTTGGATGCCCCAATCAACTAAACAATCATCCATCTCCGCTCCTATCGATGCACCCTTATGGTCAACTATTTCTTTAAATCCAATAATCATTTTTTTTAAATTCTATTCACTATCAATGTAATGTGCTGTGATACACATGTACGAGGTATTTTGTGTTGGCGTCCATGTGTCGGTCGTAAATGACACTCTCTGGCTAGTGGTGGAGAACATCTTCTTTATTTTTGCCTTTACCCTCAGATGTATCTTCATACAATTTCGCATCACTGTATAACGAAATGGGATTGGAAATCTTAGCTCAAGCAGCTTTACAAAGTACCGGAACCCATCCTTGTCAACCGTGATAAAGGGCATCTCATATTTTATAATCATCATTGCAAGTGCCTCACGAAACATCTTCTCACTGTATTGAGGGACAACTAATTTCCTTATCTGTGTCCCTGTCTCATCAGTGGCTATAGAAGTCTCGTAGCTAAGATTAGTCTCAGACCTACCTGCGTCTGTGTTTTATAATTTATTACTAATATTAGTCTTAAATGAAAATTAAATGGGATCATAATCACAAAACTAAGTAGCATATGAAGCAAGACACTAACCTCTTGATGCCATCCCCTTCGCTATTTGGTAGCGCTTGCAACGGTTTAGATGTGCTGAAAGGCAAGAAGTTCCTTGCCTTTTTGAATGACACCCAACTCGAGCGCCACAATGATTGCACTCAGCCCGTGGGTTATGGGGATCCCCACCCTCAACCTTCTCAAAATGTTCCCATGTCCACGATCTTTTTTATTTGATCGTGGACGGGGTGGCCTCGCAGCTGTAGGGTGTACTGGTACATTCGGATCCTGAATTGGATCGTCCCCAAGGCCCATCTCCTCCTCCTCCATAAATTAGGCGGGATCTTCCACTTCCAATTCTATGTCGATTGGAAGTGGAAATTCACTGCTATTCTAATTGATGATTTGATCTATCCTTGAAAAAATTATTAATTAGAGCGGGTTTGATTACATAAAATCAAATTATTTTATTTCATTTTATATAATAAATATTTTATAAAAAAATTAAATTCATCTCAACCTATTTCATACATTCCAACAAATATTTCAATATATTTATATTCCAAACACATGATCTCAATATAACCTACAAAGTACAAATATTACTATTTACATATAAGTTCAAATCATCTAAGATCGCGTCAATATTCAAACACAACCTACGGGTCCTAAACTAAGTAAACTTCATTTGGTAAGTACATGTTCTTAACAAAACATGTAGTGTATTTTTTTTTACCTACAATATATATTGTTTTTTTTAATAAAAATGGTCCATATTTTAGCAAGCGAATTCCGAACCTCCAGTGGCTAGCGCCATTTCCTCCTTCACTCTCTCACACCACCGTTGGAGAAGACGAGCAGCGTTGCAGTGAGGGATGGACTTCGGAGTCTCGGCCGCAGACGGGGAAAAGAAGAAGGAAGAAGGAAGAAGAAAGAAGAATCACTGGCGGCTGGAGTATAAGAAACCCTAGACTAAATGATGCCGTTCCTATTTAATTGGAACGGCATCGTTTAACTAAATTTAAAAAACAAAAAAGAAAGATGCAAAATGTCGTTTTGCATCTTTATTATTATTTTTTTTAAAAACTTTGGATTTCGGAGTTAGTATTCGGTATAGAAACTGACTCCGATTCCGAAATCCGACTCTAACTTCGGAGTCAGAAATTTTAGACTCAAAATTTCGAACTCCGAATTCTGACACCGATCGGAGTTGAAATCGCAGCGGAGTTCGGACGGAAGTCGGAAGTCGAAAAATTTGCACACCCCTAGGCTGATGGACAGGCACTAAACATGGTGGGAACCGAAGATGTTGACATTACACTCCCCAATAGGAGTTTATGGATTTTACAGAAAGTCAGAAAAATTCCTGAGTTGAAGAAGAATCTTATCTCTGTGGGACAGCTCAACGATTGCGGTCACTCAGTGGTATTCTCAGACAGTACCTGGAAAGTTACTATAGGAGCATTGGTGTTGGCTCGAGGAAAGAAGACAGGTACCTTATACATAACAGATGGTTCCAGTGATATTATTGCTACAACCACTGCAAAAAACACTACAGAGTTGTGGCACTGTAGACTCAGTCACATGAGTCAGAAAAGTATGAAAGAACTTTTGTCACAAGGCAAGCTACTAGAATTGAAGAAAGTTGACCTAGGCATGTGTGAAAGCTATATCCTTGGGAAGCAGAAGAAAGTCAGTTTTTTGAAGGATGACAGAACCCTAAAATTGGAAAAGTTGGATCTCGTACACACAGATGTATGGGGACCCTCCCCAGTAACATCTCTTGGAGGTTCCCGATACTATGTCACGTTCATTAACAATCATAGTAGAAAGGTATGGGCCTATTTTTTGAAGCATAAATCTGACGTGTTTGATTTGTTCAAAAAGTGGAAGGCCCTAGTTGAGACAGAGACAGGCCTAAAACTGAAATGCTTAAGGCTTGACAATGGTAGAGAGTACATTGATAGAGGATTCAAGGAATATTGCGAAGCTCAAGGTATCAAAATGAAGAATACCATTTCTGGGACACCACAGCAAAATGACATTGCTGAGTGCATGAACAGAACCATCAATGAGCGTGCTAGGAGCATGAGGCTGCATGTAGGACTACCACCTGCACTCTGGACAGACGGTAGTCCCGGGTCCCATTGAAGTGCGGACTACCTGTCTAGATGGTACTCTAGACAGTGTACCTGATCAATCGAGGACCATCAGTCCCATTGAAGTGCGGACTACCTGTGGAGGCCTGGAGTGGGAAAGAGGTTAAGCTTTCTCACCTCAGAACTTTTGGTTGTATTTCTTATGTTCTTGTTGATGCTAATGCTCGCAGCAAGTTTGAGGCATAATCAATAAAATGTTATTTTATTGGTTACGAAGATGAGGCATTTGGTTATCAATTTTGGGATGAACAAAATCGAAGAATCATCAGGAGCAGAAACGTGGTGTTCAACGAGAAAGTCATGTACAAGGACAAGTCCAGTGCAGTCGTTGACATAACTCCTCAACAGTTAGAGGTCGTTGACCTATCAGAGGTCACAGTGGAGAGCTGTGGTGACAGTGACAGTGAGGGTGGGTTCAGTGAGCTCATTCCCACTGCCCCACAATCAGATGCAGAGCCAGTCACACTTATAGCAACTGTTCGGAGATCTTCTAGGGCCATCCGACCCCCACAGCGATTCTCACCAACACTGAGCTACATCTTGTTGACAGATGGTGGAGAACCGCAGAGCTATGAAGAAATCTTGGAAGATGAGAATTCGAGTGAGTGGGAGTTAGCCATTAAGGATGAGATGGATTCCTTGTTAAGGAATTAGACATGGGAGTTAACAAAACTTCTATCTGGGAAGAAAGCTCTGCACAACAAGTGGGTGTACCGTGTGAAGACTGAGCATGATGGCAATAAAAGGTACAAGGCAAGACTAGTTGTAAAGGACTTTTAGCAGAAGAAGGGTATTGACTATTCCGAGATCTTCTCTCCTGTAGTGAAGATCACAACCATCAGGATAGTGCTGGCAATGGTTGCTGTTGAAGATTTGCATCTCGAGCAGTCAGATGTGAAAACTGCATTTCTTCATGGGGACCTTGAAGAAGACATCTACATGCATCAGCCTGAAGGGTTCATAGTACAAGGCAAAGAAAATCTGGTTTGCAAACTGACGAAGAGCTTGTATGGTCTGAAACAAGCTCCCAGACATTGGTACAAAAAATTTGACAGCTTCATGTACAGTTCAGGGTACATAAGGTGTCAAGAAGATCACTGTTGTTACATCAGACAGTTTGACAACTCCTACATCATCCTACTGTTGTATGTGGATGATATGCTCGTTGAAGGGTCTAGCATTGAGGAGATTAATAATCTGAAGAGACAATTGTCAAAGCAATTTGCAATGAAGGATTTGGGAGCCGCAAAACAAAGCATTGGTATGAGGATTATCAGAGACAGAATAAGGAGACGTTGAAACTGTCGTAGACTGAGTATGTGAAAAAGGTACTCAGTAGATTCAACATGGACCAGGCCAAACCAGTTGGCACACCGCTGGGTAGTCACTTCAGACTCAGCAAGGATCAGTCACCCAAGAAAGGGAAGAACATGACTACATGAGTAAGGTTCCTTACGCATCAGCTATTGGTTCACTCATGTATGCTATGGTTTGCACAAGTCCAGATATTACTCATGCAGTGGAAGTTGTGAGTAGATACATGAGCAATCTAGGAAGACAACATTGGGAAGTTGGGAAATGGGATCTGAGGTACCTGAGAGGCTCTTCAGAAACATGCTTGTGTTTCACCGGAGACAACTTGGAGTTACAAGGTTTTGTTGATATTGACTTGGCCGTAGACACTGATACTAGAAAGAGCACCACCAGTTTTGTTTACACTTTGGGTGGCACCGCCGTGTTTTGGGGTTCCAACCTGCAGAAGACAGTATCTCTTTCCACTACAGAAGTCGAGTATGTTGCGGTGTCAGAAGCTTCAAAGGAGATGATTTGGTTACAAAGTTTCTTAAAGGAATTGGGAAAAAAGAAACATAAGGGTACTCTCTACAGCGATAGTCAGAGTGCCATATTCCTTGCCAAGAATCCAGTATTTCATTCCAGGACTAAGCACATTCAAATTAGGTATTATTTTATTCGGTCCCTACTGGATGATGGTCAGTTAATACTTGAGAAGATTTGTCGAAGCAAGAACCCTACTATATGTTGACAAAGGGTGTTACACTTGAGAAACTGAAGCTGTGCACAACTTCAGTTGGTCTTCAGGCTTGAAGACAAGGGTTATGAGTTGCAGAGGTGAAGGATGTTTTGAGACAGATGGTGATATTTGGTTGAGTTAGTCTCTAAGTGGGAGAATTATTGAGTGTGGAGCCTGGGATCAAGATAGATGGCTCGAGCGAGACTCAGACAGTGAGTTTACTCGACTCTCGCTTGACACTTCACTCGAGCGAAACTCAGGCAGTGAGTTCGCTCTACTCTTACTCGACACGTTGCTTGAGAGAGACTCAAGCAGTGACTTTGCCCGACATTTGCTTGACAAGATGCTCGAGTGAGAGGCAGACAGAGACCTCGCTTGATACTCGCTCGACACCTCGCTTGAGCGAGTTACGCAGTAAATCTGGAAATAGGGTTTTCTCGCCTTATCACTATAAATACTCATTGTAAAAGGCATGTGGCCGTACGAAACAACTGTGAGAGACATTCTGAGTGCCCCAAAAGTTGTACTTGTTATCCCTCAAGCAATAAAATCCTCTACAACTCTGTGGACGTAGGCAAATTGTCGAACCACATATATTCTGTGTTGTGTGATTGTTTAGATTGCGTTATTATCTTTCTTTTCCCATAATTTCACGTTATTATAATCGTTTGATCTCACAACAGAAATGCATGAGGAAAGCCTAGCCTGTTTGCAGCACTTCTAGAAGGCTTTTGTGCTACAAAGGAAATAAAAAAGAAAGAGAGAATCAACCAAATATCTTGTACCCCAGAAAACATGAATGCAGAAAACTAAAACCGATCATTTTCATCTAATAAGATCAAATGGATTCCTTCTGAAAGTGTGTAAATCTTCTTCTTTTTCTTCTGATGAGAGAGAGAGAGAGAGAGAGATCGAAAAACGGGCGAGGATTCTCAAGTTCTATTTTGAATTCGGTGAACTGAGAAGTGATGGAATCCGGTCGAAAGAGCAAGAGCAAGAAGAGAAGACGTTGGATCATCGACATTGCATAAAACGCCCCGTACCTTGTTGGGTTGCAAGGAGACGCGGCTGCTGGACTTCACGTGAGGAGGAGAAATTGTCACAGAGAGAAGAAAAAGAAAGCTTCTAACCCCAACTACGTCGTTTCTTCGAATGGGTTGGATTTCGTATGGGTTTGGGCCTGGGTGTTATATTGCGAGAGAGAATATAATTTATGAGACAGAAAAAAAAAAGTTGATTTGCTATCACAACTTACAAGTTGGGTCCCCCTTCGAAATGGACAGTCCGATATATTGAGAAAAATAGACCCAATAAAAAATAGACACATTAGTATCTCACAAAAGTGGACACGTGTAAATTTTGATAGGAGACGTTTTCTTCTTTGGAGAGAGAGAGAGAGAGAGAGGGAAGAAAAAGTGAAAACAATGAAACAAAGAGAGATTCGAGCTATTTTTTAAAATATAGTGCATGAATATTATTATATAGATTTTACGTAACATCTTATTATTAGAGTCTGTTATTTAAAGAAAAGTGAATAGTCCTGATTTGAAGATGTTCTCAACTTACAATAAATAATAGAGAAATATTGCGGGTCACTCTGACCGACCCACCGATCCCCTTATAAAAATAGCCAGCGCTGCCACCGGCTACCAGATGTGTTACCGCCCATACCATTGGGACCATATCCCTCTAACGACCTCACCCCGCAGCCTTAAATTCGAAATGAGTCCGTTTTAGACCCATTTCAGGTTTAAGACTGTCGGGAGAAGGTGAAAAGTCGTCGTCGTAGAAGTGAGGTCGCTGGAGAGAGGCGGTTCCAATGGTATGGGCGGTGACACCCTCGGTGACCGACGGTGGCTCCGTCTAGACTGAAGCTGAACGCCTTCCTACTCATCACGTGAAATCATCTTTATTTTATTTCTTTATTGTATTTTTTATTATATTTTTTTCATTTTATTTTTTTATTGTGTCTTTTAAATTTTATTTTACTTTATTGTGTTTTTTTATTGTATTTTTTAAACTTTTTTATTGTGTTTTTATGAAAATTATTTTTGTAGGGGACCAGCCCTCAACGTCTCCCTATTAATAACGTATTATTGACGTGTCTACTGTTCAAACCACAGAAATCTTGAATTTGGTAATTTTAAAATTTAACATTAAAAAAATTATGAAATAGACCATCACTCAAAAACTCATCATTTTAATAATCGATATATATTTATTGTTATATGTATAAAATTATAAGGATAAATAATATTTTTTAAAATAAAATTCTGGACCTTTTCTTTTGAAGCAATAAAACTCCGGAATTTTTTTTTTTTTTTTTAGAGAAAATAGTTGCTCTTTATTGATATAATCTCCTCAAATGAGGTAAAGAATACAAGAAAGATAACTTTTCATTCCAACAATACGCATGTTAAAGAAAAATGTTACTTTATTCTATAGTTTTGTCTTCTTCTTATTTTGATTGTTAGTGTATTTTTTATTATTATTTAATAGTTAAAGCATTGACTATTAGTAACCTTGTGTATATTTTTTTAAATATTTATAGAGATTTTAAAATATTTAGAAGAAAAAAGTGCAAATAAGCACTCCCAACAATACATACTATATAGTTTTTATGAGTAGGATTGTCTATATTTAAAACTTCGGTCATGTTTGGGTGTTTGGGTGTTGAATTAAATTGAGTTGATTTAAGTTTTTATGAATAATAGTGAATTGAGAATTTGAAATGGTAAAGTAAGTTTTATAGAGTCTACCTAAAATGTGATGTGTTTGAATATTAATATAAGTTTGATTATATTTATGTGAAATTGAAAAAAATAATATATCTCACATATAAAAAATGTTAAATTGAAAAAGTTTGTGTGTCTCACGTGTAAAAAATAAATTGAGTTATGATGAGTTTAGTAAATTTAAAAAATTAAGTATTTAAATATTATTAGATTTAAATTAAACTAAGATTAAATTAAGTTAAACTCATTTGAATTCAACAACCAAACGGATAGAAAAACTGCCAGGATTCCTCAAACAAGGGAAAAAAACTGTAACTCATTTTCAGAAGAGAAATTTACAAAAAAGTGATTTACACGTTAGAGACATATCAGCATTCGTACAGGGAAAGATAAAAGTAAAATTTTCCAACCCAATAATATTTTGGAGGAGGGAAAAATAACTCATAAAATATCCGGTAGCTGAGGAGATGATCAGTAGTAACGTAGATTTGCTGTATCTTATAAGCGAAAAGATGCATTTACGTTTGCTTACTTACAATCATGACAGTGCTCTTAGTTGGGAAAATAATTAGAGATTACACGTTATCACCTTGCTGTAAAGATATTACGAATTAAGAGAGAGTACAAAAAAAAAAAAAAGGGCAAAATAAACTTTGTAACAGGCAAATTAAAGAATCAGAGCACTGATCACATCCAGTAGACCAAAACACTATTTTGATTAAAATATGAGGATCAAAATGGATTTCTACATCTGATTTTATATAATAGGATCGGATTTGATATTATGAATATTTGGGAGAGCATGACTATCTATACCTAAAGTTAAATTTTAATATATTTTATTGAGAATAATATTATGATGTGAAATAAAGTAGTAGAAAAAATAATAAAAAAATAATAGAATAATATTATTTTAATAGATCATCGGATGTAAATGCTCTTATGCATTTTAATATCAACAATTGGCTATTCGCAGCAACTGATCAATGTCCTTGGAGTTGGACATATGATGTATCAATATAAACGAAAAATACTACTCTCATTGAAAGTTGAGTCCCCACAAATTTTTGTATGAGCAATGCTATATATACATGACTTTATTGTAATGTGGTAATAATGTTACGTCAGTTAAAATATTAAAAAATATATATTAAAAAAATAAAAAAAAATATGAATAATTAAATTATAAGATACGTAAAATATGTATGTAAAAAATTCGTAAACCGTGTATGGTGCTACAAAATAATATTTTTGTTTTGTATTTATTTAGTACCTCTAATAAGTTAGTGTACACTTCTCATCCGCTCAGCACTCTAAAAAATTTAAAAAATTATTTGAAATGCGGCGCCTGTCATTTGCTTCTCATCTTATAATAGTTATATGGACAATGTTATTAAGAGTGCATTTTACACATTTTTAATTATTAAATTTTTTTAAATAAAATGCAAACCCACTTATGCTCACTTCCTTAATCATTAAAAAAAATATAAAAAAATAAAAATATATAAATGGACACATTTGGAAGTCACATATTCTAGCATTTTCCTTATTAATTTGATCTTGATGATAAACTCATGATAATAAAGTTTGACAGGCTGGCTCACTCTTGCTTAATTAACATGAGCCTATAATCCAAGGCAGAATTTTATTTATATATATATATATCATAATTATTTAAATTAGAAAGTATAAATAATTGATCAATATATAAATACATTGAAAATAGATAAAAAGATATATAAAAAATGAAGCATGCATATAAAAATGGAATACTACTCCACGTTACTAGTAAGTATTTCATAATCAATTTTTAATATTGAAAATATAATATAAATATGATTGTTCAATTTAAACTAATATAAAACAGAGAAAAATAGTATAACACACGATCATACATTTTTAATATACATATATAAAAAATTAAATTTGAAAATATTAAAAAATCATTCGATTTCATTAGTTTTCTTTTTCTTTTTTTGTAAAAGTTTCATTAATTTTCTTGAACTCGGGTTTCTCTGTATTTCGATTGCGCATGATGGAAATGTGTGTTCAAACTTTGGTGTATTTTTTGCTTGATTTATATTACAGCATAAAGGCAGAGCAATTCTCTCTTCCATTACTTATCCTTTCATTTCAGTCAATTTTCTCTGTATTTGTTGGCTTGGTTTCCTTTCCATTTAAAAAAGAAAAAGAAAACAAAATCAAACACTACAACATTTATCACTTTTTTGCTATGAGTTCTTTTTCCACAATATGAGTTGATGAAAAATACTTCTTATTGTGACAAATTTTATCAGTAAAAAAAGATATTTAATTTTGCCATGATTTCACACCCCATGATTTCAAAATCGTGTATAAAACATTTATTTGCGGCGAGTTGAAGTCGCGTCAAATTCAACTAACCTTTTGCCAACCCCTCGTAAAACTTACTTTTTGCAGTAACGTCTTTTTGCGGCAAATAAATATTCTACATTACTACTAACATTATTTTAATTATATAATTATGAAAATTATTTTAATTTTATTACTTATTTAATAATAAAGATTACTACTTTTATAAATTAAAGTTAATTTTTATGATATGATATTTATATTTTAAATTATTTATTATAGTTAGTTTAATTTAGTATTTAATCTCTATCGTTAGATTAGTTTTAGAGATCTAAGGGTTGACATTAAAAGTCAAAACCCTAATCTTCCTCACACCCCTCCTCCTCACCTAAGACCCCAACCTCTCTAGTTCCCGAAGCCATTCTCCCCATCCTTCCCATCCTTCCCTAAAGCCCATTGAAGCCTCCAACCCCTCTGTGCACTGTGATTTCGAAATGGGGATGCAATTTTCTTTATTCTTTTGTGAGATTTTGTTTCTTCTCTGTGATGAGGTTTCTCCTCCTTGGCAGTTAAGATTTCTTCTCCTTTGCGATCAGTTCTTCTCGCACACAACACAACATGGCACCGTTTCTCATCTTAGCACTTCACTTCACGCACAAAACACAGATCAATTCTTCTCACCTCAAATTTTGACTCCTTCGATTTCTTTTTCTCTATTCTAGGGTTCCCTAAATCGCTAAATACCCTCCTCCTCCTTCTTCTACACACGCCGTCCACACCCACGCACGTTAGCATACTCTTCATCTCCTTTCTCTTCCCATGTTTTTCTCCTCCCTTGGTTGGGTATCATCCACTGCACATGAGCTCTCTCCCTCCGTTGCCTCTCTCCTACACTAACTCTCTCTCTTCTGTCTCTTTGTCTAGGGTTTCAGCGATTTGAGTGAAATAACAAATGTGTTGTCGCTATGCACAGCCGCCTGAGATGCCTCTACCAAGTCTCTAGTAATCCCCACAATTTTCCTTTGATTTTTTACTAATTGGAAAGATCCATTTTTGTTTCAGTGTTTGGGCTATGTTCATGTGTATTCCAATTTGCAGAGATTTAGCTTTCCTTGCTCCGGGTTGATTAGTTTAGTGCCTTATTGAAATTGGTTTTCAATTTCTTCCATTGTTCAGTGTTTGTAAAGTTTCTTTTGAGTTTTGAGTATGAGGGTAGCTTTTATATTCTTGCTGAAATTATCCTATTTTCCCATCTTAATATCCCACTTAGACGAATTGATAAATTTATCCTACAAAATATACATTGCATAACCTGCCTTAACTTGAAAAATGATTACAAATGTAGTGTAGATATAGCAATTTGTCTCTACATCATAAATAAAAAAGATAGATGATATAGTTAATTTTTTAAATTTCCTCTCGTTATCTTTGTGGTGTATGCCCTTGGAATCCATTCTTTTATAGTGTAATGTATCTTGAGAGACCTTCAAGTTAATGTATAGTGTAATGTATCTGGGTTGGTTTCTATTGGGTTTAAGCTGATTTTTGTCACTGATTTAGGCTATTCTTTTATTTGTTCGAGTTGAGAGGAATCATGTTTAATCTCAAGTCTATTGTTAGGGATCACATATAATTACTTGATGTGAGATTGCTGGATACAAACTGAGCATCCAGACATAGACATTGCAGTATCTTTTGGTGAAAAGCATATACAGCTACACTAATGGTAATTTTCATTAAAGCCTTTTCTTTGTTTGCCTTGTGTCAGGCCTCATTATCTACTTTTATTTTTGTTATAAAGTATTGTGTATAAAGCAAAAACCAACCTTTATTTCTCTCTACTTTGCTGTTATGACATGGTTGTTATTGTATTATGTATTTATTCAATTAATTACATTGACTAACAGGATGTTAGAAGAGAATGAGTCATGATGCCTAGGAATTTGCCATTTTCATCACAAATTGGTATCAAGTCATATGTTATTTGTATATCTTTGGTGTACATAGTGTTTTCTAGCCATTCATGCTAGCAATAGCTAAGAATTTTCTTGTCATATTGGAGTTAAATTGATGTCACACAAAGGAATAATATTGTAAAGCCACTTGTGTAAGTGGTCAAGAGTGTCTATTTTATTCATTGTTAAGGGTAGAGATAATTAATTTCTTATCATATGGATGAACAACCATCATATAATTTTTTCTTTTTACTGCACTTTTTAATCCCAAGCTCTCCATGCATTCGAGTCCTAGCAAGGATGAGAGTGTACTATCTAGCTGCCCAACTGTTATGGAAGTCTTTTGACACCCTTAGGGCATGCATGGTCCCTAGATAGTTAGGTACATTGCAAATTATTAACAAGTGAAGTGGTGGAAGCTATACTGCCAATCTAGAGTTTCCTTCCCAACAAGCAAGGCTATACATAGCAGATGATCATATAATTGTTGTGTCCTACTAGATATGAGCATTCATGAGACATTTATTATTCATGTCTAAGTAATATCATTTCAAGATCCATATGTTTAAAGGGGATTGGACTATAATCTAATGTATAGAACTTGATGAATGTTAATTCATAGCAGTCTATTTTATTTGCTAATGTGGATATTTAAAACATATTATTTGGTAATTATGTCAGCAGTATAACTTGATTAATGCATTTAAAAACATATTGTATATTATGTTTGCTAGGAAATTGCTAATTTGGATATCTAAGCATTTTATTTAATATTTGTGTGTCAAAACATGTAATTGCACAAGGTCCAATTTGTCTATACAAAACACAAGATTTTGCTACTTTTTGTTGCAAATGTTTTTTTATCCAAGAGCAAGATTATGACAATTGTATATTTGACACAGTTTGATTTTGTGGGGAAAAAGTAAATTGCTCACCAAACCAGACCTCATTAGGGACGATTATGATAGTAGGAAGTTAGCAATTCACACAAATCAAAGTCATGGCAAAAGATTAATAGCCTCAAAGTACAAAAACCAAATATGGTAACAAATGACTTTTAGCGACTCTTTGAGTAGAGGGAAACATCTTTTTCCCACGGCATGGTCTCGTGGTGACCAAACAATGGCCACTGCATAATAGGCATTTCTAAGTCTTTTTGCCACCCACAAAGAAGGCTTTCATCAAGCATCATCCTGCGGCAACAAGTTATCATTTGCCGCGAGAACCTATATTTATGGCTAGAAGTATTATTAGCAGCGAGTTTTATGTCACAAAGCTCCCACGGGACAAATTGGTGGCAAATTCTCTATGCCCAACAAACACACTTTTAGTTACAAAAATCATCATTGGCAAAAACTTTAAAATCTTGTAATGAAACCAAAATCAACTCACATCAAACTACAATCCATTCAAAATCATAGTGAAACCATTTCGTCGCCATCTCCAAGCTTTCTCTAAAATCTGCCATGACCAGCAATCAGATTGGAGTTGGCAATGAAGCTTTCTCTGTTGGAAAGGAGATGGTTATGAAGCTTTCTTCGACGAAATGAGAATGACACCATGCCGATGCGTGTTGTTGACCTTGGATTGCAAACCCCCCCTCCCTAGCATGCGATGCAAACACCCCCCTTCTGAACTATTTGTTCTGTCTAAGAATCATCAATTCAAAAAGAGAAATGTTGGAAAAGGGTGGGATTTCGTTTGGGTTGAGGGTCGAGCTCGTGAGAGCAATGAAAATGGGATACTGAGATAAAAAAACACGGATTGAGAGCAATGAAAAGGGTGACTTAATTTTTAATTTTATCATGAGGTGGATGTGGCTATTGTAAGTTATGTAAAATATCTCATGTGGCACCTCATTAATTGATGGCTGTTTTTATGGACTTAACAAGCCAGACTGGCTAGCAGCATCATCCAATAATATATCAATCTACCCATTTTTTTTTTTTTTTTGAATTTTTCTCGGTCTCTTGGATAAAGTCTCATATTTATGATTATCCTTTTGTATTTGAGTTGATGCCGGAATAGTAGAGTCTACAACAGTTTCTTGAAATAAAATTAATGTGTTAATAAATGTCTGTCTATAAAATATTTTAATAATTATTTTGCTCTTTTTTTAATTGGTTATTTATTCCTAATTTTATTGCTCGTTTCGATTCCATCTGATCAAGAGTAAATAAATTAACAGTTTGTTATGCCAATTTTTGCGAAAGGAATGCAAAGTAAGCAAGTTTGAATTTGACTTTTGCTTCTTCCATTTTCTTTTGCACCTCTTGGTTCCTGTACTCTCTCTTTTTTTTTTTTTAACAGAGTTTCTTGTAAGTTAATCATGTTTTTGTTTCAGAGTTTCTCGGTCTGTTGTAAAATAATTTAAATGATAGAAAATTAGTGTGTATATTTTTAATAATAAATTATTATAATTATAATTATAATTATAATTAAAATAAATGAAAAATAAGTTAAAATCAATGTTTTAAAATAATGATAGATTTAGAGATTTTTTTGCACCAACCTCTGGAAGTAATTTGGTTCATCAATTTCGGGAATAATTTTGCACTTAATCCTGATCAGCTTGTTGCCCTTCTTTCGGTGCTATCTCAACTGTAAAGAACGTGTCATTCGGTTACTTCCGAATTCTTTTCCATTAATCGTGATCTAGATCAATTAATTGGAATCTGTTTGGTATCCCTCAAAATCGGGGAACTACAACCGCTTTTTTTTTTTTTTTTCCAATTTTTTCTCCCTCCTTCAGTTAAACATCGGTTGATAAAAACGGTTATTAATTAACATATTTTCATTTTTTTGAAAGAGGTTATAATTAACATATGTACGTCGTACTATGATGTCAGTGAAATATGGTTATGTAATTAATTATTTCCCACTACAAGATATATTAATTTATTATAAACTGGTTATATAACTAATATTGTAAGTATAAATTAATAGCATAATTTACGATCAGGTCCTCTCTAAACATGATTCAGCTTTCAATATTTGAAGTGTTTATTCTGGCTTCAATCTTTTATATATATATATATATATATATATATATATATAATAGTAAGTACGTATTAAATAAAAATTCGAAAAAATTGCGACATGGGTTGTGAATGTTGTACGACCTTTAATTTGAGAACGCTGTATTTAAAACTAGATTCAATTACAAAAAATAAAAATAAAAATAAAAACATTTGGCATCTGCAAACAAGGGAAAAAAAACAGTAACACATCTCTTGGAAATTATGAGGAATTTACAAGAAAGTGATCATTACACGTAATAATTAGCACTTAGCTGTAAAAGCGGACACTGCGAATTAAGAGAAATTAGTACAAAAAAGAGACTAAATTAAGGGAAAATAGAGAAACGGTCGATCGAAAATAAACTTCTAGCAGTAGTAACATGCAAAATGACCAAGCTGCAAGCATCATGGTAATTAACGTATAATGCTCATGAGGGGGCAGTACTGGCCGTTCGCAGCAACTGATGAATGTCCTTGAGCATCAATGGCTTTGATTGGATTTCCCGATCATTAGCTAAGGTTTGAAGAAATTGTTCGGGAACCAAGCACTTGACCTCTGAGTACAACTTCTCTTGAATAAGTGGTGATGCAAGAAGATGATCTTGGAGTTCTTTCGTTTCATGCATTATGGGTTCTTTCTCGGCCTGCATCCATACAACAATATATCGATCATGTATACCAATAAACACATAATAATTAATAGTGATCAAATTAAGAGCAGATATATATATATACATATATAATATATCTATTATATATCATCGAATTAATTAAACATGCAAAAAAAGAAACATGAGAAAATTGATCGAGATGGCCGATATATAGGTAATGACTACTGTTACATTACCTGAACTGACGCCATGGTTTGAAGGACTGAAACTTGAGCCTGCAAGTACTTGACATACTTGAAAGCAGCATGGAACATCTCAGCTGTGTTCAACTTATTCCCCCCTGGAATAAGCTTCCCAAGCTCCTGGGTCTTCTCTGTTATCTTCCTTCTCCTTTCACGGGCAGCAATGCTCTGAGTAGACAAGCTTACTCTACTAGTGGGATTCTTCACATGATAACTCTCAGGATCAGTATCATGTTGATCGCAGGAATAAGATGATACCGGCAATGGAGCAAGAAATTCCGGCAGTGTCTCAGGAAGCAGATCACCAGAAGGATTATTTGGTATATAGCCGTCGAAGAAAGCAGGAGCAAAATCCGAGTAATTATGATAATTTCCATAGCTGATCTTCTGGCGCTTCGGGTATTGGCAGTAGGAGTGGAGTTCATCTTGAGGAAATATTTCTGGAGAGAAATAGGTTAAATAATCTGATGGGGTAGAGCAGTATGGGAGGAGATTAATGTCGTTGTAGTTGTCTGCGTGGCAGAACTCATAGGGATCGAGTAATGGGTTGAAGTCTAAAAGAGTTGGATTGCAGTCAAAAGTGGTGAGGACTTCTGCTGCCATCTCCGGATCATGCATTTGTTGAAAGCTGCTCATGATTTCTGGACTGAGATTATGCTCAAAGTACCCCCAGTTGGAGCAAAAGCTTAAAGCCATAGCAACAATAGTTAACTGAAAAAGGAATTAATGGACGGTTATAATAATGTAAAGCAAACAATCATTAGACGTTATATAAGAAGCCGTTTTCATTATTTGATTCACTTGTTAAATAGTGTAATAATTGTTCCCTAAACAGTCTAATAATTATTCCTCCTTCCTCAGAGGAACAAAACTGACTTGCAGAAATAAAGCAAATTACAGAGTTAACTGGAAAAGAGACGAAGAAGACAGGAAGAGAAGAGGTATTTTTCGAGCCATTTGTAAGCAAGAGAAAGATGTAGTAGAGCTATAAAAGCAGTTAATGAAGTTAAAAAAAATATCAAACTGAGAATCCATGCGTGAGGGAAAGAGAGAGTGCAATAAGAAAGACATGTTTTTCAAAATGATATCCAGATAGATCAGCAAAAGAAGACATGATCAGAGAGAGAGAGAGAGAGAGAGACCTTAGAATTATATGGTGTCTTGTGCTGTTGTTTGTTGAGTACTAACAGCCCTTCTCTCTCAAACTATACAAACTACCACACACAATAGTACTGCTGAGTACTACTTACTACTGTTGCCAACCGGCTATTATATGTAAAACGAGAGAGAGAGAGAGATGTGGGAGTAATCCATGTTTAGCAACTTTGTAGCCTACTTTTGGGGATAGTTAGTGAGCGTGAGTAATAACCACCATTTCTTATTCCCCAAGACAACATATGGATGTAGTATTAATCCTCGTACGTACTTGTTATCATGCTATATCTGCCAACGTACGGCGTTCCCAAAAACAATCAGGTTCTAGCCTCAACATGCATGCATGGTATTGGTTCATGATCAAAGCATTATGTATAGGATCAGGAAATACACATAATAAAATAGAATAAAAAATTAGTGAGTACTGGCATGTGTCTACTCTTTTCCAGAGGGTCCTGCTAGCTAGAGGGCCGAGAATGGTGCCTCAAATGTACCGGTTTTTCAAAGCATTAATTTATGTGTGTGTTTTAATTTATGTGTGTGTTTTATTTAATATTCTTTAAAAAATACGCATGAATGCTAAAGAAAAAAGAAACAAAAGACCAATAATATTATTGCATCTATCGGCCGTACGTACGTTGGAGGGGCACCCTTTTGGATCCCCCTAGCATTATTCACTAGTGTAAAAATATAACTGATAAACAGCGGTTTAAATTTAAAATATATATATATATATATATATATGCAGTTTAAAACATCAATTTAGGAGCGCAATTAATGTTTTTATTTATTTTTTTAATAAAATCATTGTAATTTCCAACTTCCTAGGTCTGATCATCATCTGCATCTAACTATTGTTGTTTTTATTTTTAAGAAAATTATTGTTTCCAACTTCCTAGCTAGGTAGGTCTGATCTGCATCTAACAGCTTTGAAATTCTAAATATGTCTCTATTTTTTTCCTTTTTCAGTTTAATTAGTTGCTTAGTTGTGGGAAATAAATATTTAAGAAAAATATCTCAAGAATTCGTAAACTGAAAATCCATGCGTGAGGGAAAGAGAGAGTGCAATAAGAGAGAAATGTTTCAAAATCATATCCAAAGCAAATGAAGACAAGATGATCTGATAGAGACCCTAATTAAGAAGCTATAAGAGAGAGAGAGAGAGAGAGAGAGAGAGAGAGAGAGAGAGAGAGAGAGAGAGAGACGTAGAGAGAGAGAGAGAGAGAGAGAGAGAGAGGATAATTGGGAGAAAAATGAGGGCATGTCGTTGGGATAGTGTACGTAACAACCTAGCTCCTAAGAACAAGGCTAATTTGTACACGTACGTGGCGGCTTCCATTATTTCCTAACTGAACGTTACATGAGCTAGCAGCCGATCGATAAATTAACTGATGATCTTGATCATCACATGCCTAATAATATTAGCGGTTTTTTTTTTTTTTAAATTTCTTACGTTATTTTTATATAACCTTGCCTTGTGATTTATTATACGTACGTCCAATTTTATTTTTTTAAAATTCTCCATCCATCTTAATTTCCTGCATGTGTTTTCTTTCGTTTTTTTCTAATATTGTGATCACACATAATAGTTTATAGTGAAATGTTAATTCCTTGCTATAGCACTTCATATATTTTTTTCTGTGTTATATGGCAAGGGATGATCTTGAATATATATATATATATATATATATATAAGATGTTCATGGAGGCCAGGGATCCAGTTCTCCTATCATCTATATCTTAATGCAGATTTTGCAGACATTTATTCAGCTCGCGCACAGATAAATAAGTATGCATGTTTGCTTATTATGCTTCAAAATTTGCTGATCTTGATCTTGGATTCCGACGGATTATACTAGAAGGGTATGCACTTAATGTTGTCAATGGAATTAAGATTAAGGGTGTTCATTCAAGGCAACATTTTATCTAAAAGACAAATAAGAAAAGTAGGATGATAGATGCGGAAAAAATGAATTATAGTTTAAACTAATTCTGATAAATTTCAAAATTGTGATGGCCAATAAAAACATCACACTTGTCTCTTTTCACCATAGAAGTCATATATCTAAAAGATATGATAAAGACGATTCCGGTGATCAGCATATCATATGACGGGAAAAACCGCCGGAAAGGGTGACATAAATACCACTTATAATCAGTAATATTGACTTCCTTATAATCAATACTGATTATATACCAAAAAGATAAAAGAGAAATGCTACAAGAAAGTTTTACAATATACACCTCCACTGAACCTACGTGTTATTATAGGTATATGGCGTAAGACTTCCGGATAGAATTTCTAAAAATAGATAAGATAAATATTTTCCAAATAATAATTAAAGAAAAACAGGTCTTAGTGGTGAGACAACGTACGTACGTGACACAACATAAATCCTTTTCTACTATCTTAATGCTTAAATATGTGTACGAAAAATATGATTTTTTGCGGCAAAATTAATAAATGAAAGTGTGTGGTGTAATATGGCTTGTTATTGACTAGTCAAAAAGATAAAGAGAAATGTTGGGTTGTTTGACCACTCAGACCTAAAAATGTTTAGGCAAATAATTATATGCAATCTCGATCCTTAAAATATATGTAGATATCACAACTTGTACTAGCCTAATGAACTTTTACATATATGACTCTATGAGTAATTTTGCCAACATGCGCCTTTGCTATTTTTCTCCTAAGGCGAAGAGTGGAGGTCAAATCATGTGAATATGTGAATAGTAGAGGTCAAATCATTTATAAGTAGTAATGAGATGGTTTGAATTATAATATTTTATAACGCTTTGGAAAATGATAGAAAAAAAGTTTATATATATTATATAAAAAAAAATCTTGGGAGTAATTATTATTTATGAGTATCTATTGCACTCATGAGTAGTTTAAATAAATTAACTAATTTTTCTTTCAGCAAACCAATTTACTTAGAGACAAATTGGTTAATTTATTTAAGCCACCTCATGTATACAATGGATGCTCTTAAATAGTAGATGCTATATAGCCTTTGCTCATATTATAGAGTTAAAATGTTATTAGTATATACTTTTCTAATTATATTACTTTTGTTTTAGGATTTAAAAAAGTTAAAGTCTTATGTTTAGAAGTTTAAAAAAATTATAAAAAGTAGATAAAAATCATTAAAAATTAAAAAATGTTTGCATTTAGTATCTAAATATTGAGATAAGACCAAGATGAGATGATTTGAGATCATGTGTGAAACCAAATGAGGTCTTAGAGAAATATATGTGTGAACTTAGTGATTTGTCTAATATGTTGAATAGCTTCAATCTAGACTAACAAGGGTATTCAATTAGGTATTTTGCCACATTTTTTTTGGTAATCAGGTATTTTGCCACAATTACTACATTGGGCACGCGGTGCAGTACACTTTGTGCTATGGATGACAAATTCTAATTCTAGTTTGGACGGCAAGCTATCTCAAACCATTTTATCTTTGTTTTTTAATTTAATTTTATTTTTCAATAGCATTCAAATAAAAATACTTTTTAATTTTTTCATCTAATAATTATCTAATTATTATAATTTTTTCAAACTTACAAACAAAACACAGAAAGCAATTCAACCTCTTCAAATCTCAAAATAAAAATTATATTCTAACCAACATCGCGGTTATGGATCACGCCCATCATCACAAGTGCATCTCGGTATAGGGTTTGATCATCGGCCCTGGTGATGGCTCCTTTGACTAATCAAGGGAATTGGAAGGGAATTAAAAAATTATATTTTAAATTGATAATATTTTTAGTCAACATTTTCTATCTTATTTTTTAAAATCTAATAAATCATTGACTTAACTCAAATTATTTTATTATTATTATTCACAAAAATTTTCACTATTATATCTAAATTTCTTACCTTATCTCGTTTCAAGATCCAAACAAGGTAAGAAGTTAATTAACTACACTTGGAGAATAATACACAGGACATTATTATTGTCTAAGTAAGCTTCAAAACATTTTTGTCGATTCTGCTTATCGTACTTGAACTTAGTACCCCTTACGAAGTGGGAGTTTCAAAAGCTAGATTTGATTGATTTTTAGTTCCCAAAGCTAGATTTGATTGATCACTTTCTTCAATTCATTAGTATATAATTTTCTCACGGCCAAACAAAGAACCATTTAGGAAGTAGCATCTAAATTTGCGAAGACCGCCATGACATGATGATCATTCCTTGAGAAGTACTAATTCATTACGAAGGCGATTTGTTTTTACGAACTATATCTTAACTTAAATTATTTTATTTAATTATTATAATTTTTTTAAAGTTCTAAACATTATATAATAAATATTTTATTTTTTTAATTTAAAATAAAAATAAGATTTTATTAAATTTTTATCTCATTTAATCTGTGGAACCAAACAAAGCAAGAATGGATTGACAAATAATGCAAGTGGCACGCTAAACAAAGGTATAAATGAGCTTAAAAGAAACGGAGGGCTTGGGTGGCGAAAGCCGGGAAGTTCGCTAGATTCACAGTAGACATGATTAGGTTGAGCAGACCACTAAACAAGTCTCACTTACTACTTAAACTCGCAAGACACGTAATAGATCTTTGAGCTAGTGAATTTGTCTATAATCTTTTCAATTGTTTAGCGAATTATATGTTTTTTTAGAACTTTTATGTGATCAACGACTCAACGAGTAATAGAGAGAAGAATAAACTTATAAGGCCGAGATCAGGGACGGAATTAGGATTTGACATTTGGGGGGGCGGTTGACAAAATATATAGTATATGTGAATATAAAATTTTTAATTATGCGTGATTATATATAAAAATAATAATTATATTTTATAAAATTATATATAAAAATACATGCTTATAAATCTTTTTTTTTAATTTTTGCAATTTGTTAGAGCCCATTACAAAAAAAAAAAGACCTTAAGATTTCTCCTACAAATTAAGCTCGACAATGATCTTTCAAAAAATAAAATTCATCTATTATCATTTCTAAAGTAAAATTATTGACAATTTTTTCTCAATATAAATTAGCAAATAATATGTAAAAAATTCATATTTCTAGTCATCTACATAGTTTAGATAATTTAAATATTTCTTAAAAATTTAATTGTATCAGCACATCAAGCTAAAGTGTGAGAGAGATTAAGTAAGTATTAAAATTTGAAAAAATAATTTTAATAAAATTTTTAGAGGTCTAAGAATTAGGGGGGTAAATTTTTTATTTTTTGATAAATTGATATAGAAATTTTAATTATATACAAAAAAAATTATATATATTTATACACTATATATAATTTTTAAAAACTCCGCCCCCCCCAAGACCAGGGGTAGGTCCGCCCCTGGCCGAGATAATTCTTACTAAATGTTTGACTTTTAATATATAGATTAGTGTGATTCGCAGAGACAGCCTCTCAAAAATTTTGATTAAAAACTTTCTTCTGTGGCTCACCACAAATAATTTCTTAGGTGTATTGCCACAATTTACATGGTCACAATCCTAAGAATTTACATATTCGGTGAGGATCCGTGGTTGTCCCCAACTTTTATTGTACTTAACAATAAAAGAAATGGGACTCTTACGCATAGTTTTGAATTATGTTCCGTTTCGGCTGTTCCAGTCGGAATGTTCCGTTCCGGTGTTTCAACGGGTGCACTATACCTCCTTATTCCATTCCGGTCCAAATTTCGGTCCGTTCCGGTCTATTCCAGTCATTCCGGTCCAAATTCCGGCCATTCCGGTCCAAATTCCGGCCATTCCGATCTATATTCCAGTTTATAGTATTTTTGTAATTTTTTTGTGTGTTTAAATGACATTTTTTAAAATTTTAAATTTAGATGGTAATTAATTAGTTCTAGAATATAAAATATATTTATATACTTTATAATTTTAAATACGTTTTTTTAAATATCATTATTTTTTAATATTTTATCTATTTATTTATTTTTGTATCTCAACTCAAGTTTGTATTTTTTCAACTTATAATCATTTTATTAATCTTCAATTCTTCCAATATATATACATATATATGATACACACTTATATGTATATGTCTTTATTCTATTAGTTGTTAGTTTATATATATATATATGTATATATATTATAATATATAATTAATTTTGAAACGGCACACCAAAATGGACCAGTACCGAAATATTTCATTCCAGTATTTCAACTGGAACGATTAACGAAACAAAATTCAAAACTTTGCAGTCCTACATCCTCCATCATGAATGCTCACCATATATGTAAAAACTTCTTCTTCTTCTTTTCATTATTTAATAATTTTTTTTAAAATTTTCCAAACATTTTTTAAACCTCTTGAACATTTTTAAAAATAATTTACAAAGTCATTAAAAATACTTTCTTAATTATTAGGTGAAAAAAAAAATCGGTATCCATTCTCAATGGATATTCTTTATAGAATAAATTTACATAACTTCTTATTATTCACATAATTTTTATATATTATATATATTTTTTATCAAATACTTGATATATAAATAGTGAATGAAAAAATTCAATTAATTTAAGAAGACGTTAAAAAATATTTTTAAAAAAATATTAAAAAATATGTGAAAGTTGAAGAGGTTGTGTTGCATAACTCTGCTCGATAGGACTCGGCTTTTCCTTACAAAGTTGTAAATCATGATTGTGGGCCCCAACTCTGGTGTTCGAAAATAGGATGACTCTACCGTCACTATTGGGAGCTCCCGCTAGGGCCTCCCACTAGTGTATATTGGTTTTTTCTTGCTTTTTTTATATGATGTTTTTTAATACTATTAAATATTATTAAAAATACAATATTATTAAAAATACGTTTTTAATCACTAAGTTAATATATATGTTGTAATGAATTAAACGTAAGTGGAGGGACGGCTGCCACCCCCTGTCCCACCACTAAAATTATGTGAATGATCCCACCACTATTATTTTAAATTTTGCATAGTGACTTACATAGTAATTTCAAGGCCTATAAATAGGGATTTCAGTTATAATGAAATTCATAAGAAAATATAAAGAGAGAAAGAAAATTTCAGTTCTTAAGAGTTTCAGAGAGAGTTTCTTATTTCACTTTTGCAATAGTAGTTTCTTTCTTTAGTTTTACACATTATTAGCACGACAGTTCTACCAATTATGAAGCTAGTAGCCTTATTCCTCTATAAATTTTTCAATATATTATTTGCAGTTTTTGATATATTTTATTGATGATTATCTATGTGACTTTATAAATATATTTTCTGAAATATATATATTTATTTCATTATTTATATGTGTAGAAAATGACAAATATTACAAAATTGGAATTTGTTGCTCTTGACATATCTGGGAAAAATTATTTATCCTGGATACTTGATGCTGAAATTCATTTTGATGCGATGAATCTTGGTGAAACGATTAAAAAAGGAAATCAAACGTCCCTACAGGACCGTGTTAAAGTAATGATTTTCCTTCGCCACCATCTTCACGAAAAATTAAAAACTGAATATCTTATAGTAAGATCCCTATATTTTGTGGAACAGTTTAAGGGAGAGGTATGAACACCAGAAGATTGTCATCCTTTCAAGAGCTCGATTTGATTGGTTGCACCTGAGGTTGCAAGATTATAAAAGTGTTAGTGAGTATAATTTCGCACTTTTTAAAATAAGTTCAGTATTAAAATTATGTGGTGAGAAAATCATCGATGATGATATGCTAGAGAAGACTTATACTACATTTCATGCCTCGAATGTGCTCCTACAGCAGTAGTATCGAGAGAGAAAGTTCAAGAAATATTCTGAACTTATATCATGTCTTCTAGTAGCTGAGCAGAACAATGAACTCTTATTAGCAAACCACCAGTTACGCCCTACTAGCTCAATATCATTCCCTAAAGTGAATGGTAATAGGTTTGCATCATTCTCAGAAGTGAATGGTGCATTCTTTAGAAGAAATCGGGGCATGGACGTGGTAGGAGAAATTATAGAAATGTTGGTCCCAGTAGTGACAATATTAAAAGAAATAATAATATACCGTATTACCAGAAGTGGTACAATTCAGAAAGGGGTAAAAATCTCCAAAATAATTCTTCAAAGAAAAGTGAAGAGGTGTGCCATAGATGTGGAATGACTGGACATTGATCATGTACCTGTCGTACGGCCATGCACTTAGCTGATTTATATCAAGCATCTATTAAAGGAAAGAATAAAATGCATGAAAAAAATTTAGTAGAACCATCAGATGATTTATTAGATTTAGTAGATGTAGACGTTACTCATCTTAATGTCTTTAATTTATTTAATTATCCTGAAGGTAGTATTGATCACTTAATTAGAGATGGAAGTGTTCCACTCAATTAATGTATTTTCTTTCTATTATCTGTAATCAAAGTTTTGTATATTTTGTAAAATCATGGATCATATTAATGAATTTTTTTTATCTCTGGGTTGAATGATAAAAATATATGTTTGGCTGACAATGCTACAACTCACACAATTCTAAAAAAAAAAGAAATATTTTCAAAATCTAATATTAAGTAAAGCCTATGTCCATACTATATCAGATTCATCAGATTTAATTGAGGGCTCCGGAAGAACTTATAT
Source organism: Platycarya strobilacea (assembly GCA_036898215.1). Taxonomy (NCBI): domain Eukaryota; kingdom Viridiplantae; phylum Streptophyta; class Magnoliopsida; order Fagales; family Juglandaceae; genus Platycarya; species Platycarya strobilacea. The sequence goes on from CM072547.1 coordinate 33,171,673, forward strand.
TGTGTTGCCTAATGATACCAAATTTTGTATTAATGATACTCTATTCTCTTCACAATCCAGAAGAAAATTATTAAGTTTTAAAGATATACGTCGTAATGACTATCATATTGAAACGACCAATGAAGGCAATAAAGAGCATATTCTTATTACTAAAACAATATCAGGCCAAAAGCTCGTATTAGAAAAACTATCTGCTCTATATTCTAGATTGTATTATACAAAGATGAGAACAATTGAATTATATGTGGTAATGCATCAGAAGTGCATTGATCCCAAAATATTTATGACTTGGCATGATCGCCTTGGACATCCGGGATCTATAATGATGAGACGAATTATTGAAAAGATATTTCTACCCAATGAATATCCGTGCTCTGCATGTTCTCAAGGTAAATTGATTATCAGACCATCTCCCTCAAAAGTCATTGTTGAATCTCCATCCTTTTTACAAAGTATTCACGGAGATATATGTGGACCATTTAGATATTTTATGGTTTTGATTGATGCATCTAGTCGATGGTCACATGTTTGTCTACTTTCCACTAAAAATGTTGCATTTGCTAGACTTCTTGCTCAGATAATTAAACTATGAGCACAATTTCCTGAGTATCCAATTAAGACTATTCGATTGGATAATGCAGGTGAATTTTCATCTCAAACTTTTGATGATTATTGCATTTCAATAGGAATAGATGTTGAACATCTTGTTGTCCATACACACACACAAAACGGTTTAACTGAATCTTTGATCAAAAGGTTTCAGCTAATTGCTAGACCTTTACTTATGAAATCAAGACTACATGTTTCTGTTTGGGGACATGCTATATTTCATGCAACATCTTTAATTCGCATTAGACCATCTGCATATCATAAATATTCTCTATTATAGCTTGAATTTGGTCAACAACCAAATATTTCTCATCTTCGTACTTTTGGATGTGCTGTATATGTTCCAATTGCACCTCCACAACGTACAAAAATGGGCCTTTAACGACTTGGGATATATGTTGGTTTTGATTCTCCATCTATTATTAGATACCTTGAACCCCTTATAGGGGATATGTTTAAAACACGTTTTGAGGATTGTCACTTTAACGAATCCAATTTTTCATTAATGGGTAAAGAAAAGTCGGTGCCTGAAGCACGACAAGATATTACTTAGGATAATAAGACCCTGTCTCAATTTGATCCTCCTACAAATGAATGTAAATGGGAAGTTTAGATGATTATTCATTTACAAAATATTGCAAATCAATTACTAGATGTATTTACTGACACTAAAGGTGTAGTAAAATCTTATATTCCTGCTGTTAATGCTCCAGCAAGAATTGAAGTCCCTGAAAGATAAATTGTCAAAATAGCAATAGGTGAATCTAAGGCACGCCTGAAGCATGGAAGACCTATTGGTGTAAAAGACAAAATTCCCATAAGGAAAAGAATACAAAACGAATTTGGTGTTCCTGAAGAACACGTACCCACAATACAAGCTGTAAATATAATTGGTGCTCCTAAAGAACTTAAATCTTCTATTTCAGAACCTTCTGAAGAGGAAACTCGTGAAAAGTATAAATCTCCTGAAAATGGACCTCCTGAAGAGGTGTGTCATGAAATGTTTTCCCTTGAAGAGGAACAGGTACCTGAAAATAATGAGATCTCAATACATTTCATGAAAACTGGAGAAATTCTAGATAGAAATAAAACTGTTGTCGACAACATATTTTCATATAAAATGACCATTGACATTACCAGAAGTAATAAAGAAAATGAGCCAAAAACCGTCACAGAATGTTGACGTAGAAATGATTGGCCAAAATGAAAATTAGCTATTGAAGCTGAATTAAATTTGCTAGCAAAGCGAGAAATACTTGGACCTGTTGTCCAAACACCAAAGGGTGTAATGCCTGTTGGATATAAGTGGGTATTTGTACGAAAACGTAATGAGAAAAATGAAATTGTGCGGTACAAAGCACGGCTTGTCGTACAAGGTTTTCTGCAAAAGAAACATATTCTCCCGTTATGGATGCAATCACATTTAGATTTTTGATTAGTCTGGTTGTCACAAAAGGATTAGAAATGCGGTTGATGGATGTGGTCACTGCATATTTATATGGATCCTTAGACTATAATATATATATATATATATATATGAAAATTCCTGAAAGATATAAAATGCCTGAAATATCTACAAGTACATCTAGAAATATGTATTCTATCAGACTACAAAGATCTTTATATGGATTGAAACAATCCGGACGCATATGGTATAATCGTTTAAGCAAATATCTTTTGAAAAAAGGATTTGAGAATAATCTTATATGCCCATGTGTTTTTATTAAGAAATCCGAATCCAGATTTGTCATTATTACGGTTTATGTTGATGATTTAAATATTGTGGGAACTCCTGAAGAGATCTAAAAAACCGCTATATATTTAAAAAATGAATTTGAAATGAAAGATCTTAGCAAAACAAAACTTTGTCTTGGCCTGCAGTTCGAGCACTTGTCAAATGGAATTTTTATTCATCAGTTTATGTATACTGAGAAAGTCTTAAAACATTTTTATATAGACAAATCTCATCCCCTGAATACTCCAATGATTGTTCTAAAACTTGATGTGAAGAATGATCCATTCTGTCCTTGTAATGACAATGAAGAAATTCTTGGTCCTGAAGTACCATATCTCAGTGCAATTAGAGTTTTGATATATCTTGCAAATTACACTCGACTAGATATTACATTCTCAGTTAATCTGCTTGCAAGATATAGTTCTGCACCAACTCGAAGGCATTGAAATGGCATTAAACATGTCCTTCGTTACCTTTATGGTACGTTTGATATGAGATTATTTTATCAACGTGGATCAAGCCCACAATTGATTGGGTATGCAGATGCAGGTTATCTTTCAGACCCACACAGAGGTAGATCTCAAATTGGATATTTATTTACTTATAGAGATACTACCATATCATGGAGATCTGTTAAGCAGACATTATCTGCTACTTCTTCAAATCATTCAGAGATCATTGCTATTCATGAAACAAGTCGAGAGTATGTTTGGCTGAGATCATTTATTTAACATATCCAAGAAAAGTGTGGGCTTCCCATGATCAATAATAGTCCAATAATTTTATATAAAGATAATACTACTTGTTCACTCAAATCAGAGGAGGATATATCAAAAGTGACAGAATCAAACATATTTCACCTAAATTCTTTTATACTCATAAACTTCAAGAGAAATGTGAAATTAATGTCAAACAGATACGATCTAGTGATAATCTGGCAGATTTATTCACAAAGACGTTACCAACTTCGACATTCAAGAAGATTGTGCATAACATTGGAATGCGAAGACTCAAGGATCTATAGTCATACACTTTTCAGAGGGAGTAAAAGACTTGTGCTGATTGTACTCTTTTTCCTTCGCTAAAGTTTTGTCCCACTAGGTTTTCATTTGCAAGATTTTATGAATGATCATTCAAGGGGGAGTGTAATGAATTAAACGTAAGTAGAGGGACGGCTGCCGCCTCCTGTCCCACCACTAAAATTATGTGAATGACCCCACCACTATTATTTTAAATATTGCATAATGACTTGCATAGTAATTTTAAGGTCTATAAATAGGGGTTTCAGTTGTAATGAAATTTATAAGAAAATATAGAAAGAGAAAGAAAGTTTCAATTCTTAAAAGTTTTAGAGAGAGTTTCTTATTTCTCTTTTACAATAGTAGTTTCTTTCTTTAGTTTTATAACATATGCATATATAAGATAAAAAAAAATCTCAATGGTAACAATCAATTGTAACCACCAACAAAAAGAGTGGCATTTTCCTTAAAGATGCAATGGGCTCGAATTTTTACTGACAACAATGCGGACTGCTCGTGCATCCAAATCAATCTTGAAAAGTAACCCCCGCTCTCTAGGTTGAAAACCCTACCTCTCTCACAAAAAAAGTCTAAAAAAACCCTAAGAGGTGCTGCTAAGGGGGTGGGTGCTTCAACTCCAATCTCTTCCCCCTCTTCCCCCTCTTCTGCGCCTCCTTTTTCTTCCCTTCTCTCGTTCTTTTTTGTTCTTCTGGTTTTCTTTTTGCATTTTTCCGTTGCTCACTTCGGTTTCTTCTTCTTTTTGTTTCTTCTGTTCTCTTGTCTCCTTTTGTTTTTCTCCTTTTGTTTTTGTTTCTTATTTTGTGTTTTTTCTACAGGAATGCTGGCTTGTTTTGAGCCCTTGGAGTGCTACTGGCAAACGGTGGTTAGGGCATTAGGGCAACACACGTGCACCACCAAAGGCTTCCCAAGATTCCGATCTTTCAGTCGGGGTAGGATTGCATGTAGTGTGTCCATTATGCGCTCTCCGTAGCAAGAGATTGCATGTCAAGCGCCACCCTCTGGGGTGGTTTTAGTTGCCATGCGGGCGCCATAGGGACCAAGACCTCGGCTACTTATTTTCTGTCTGTTTGCCACTCTTAGCCGGGTTTCCTGTGTTGGTTTTTTGTCTCTCCAAGGTTAAAAATCTGATCTTTAGTTTTGGCTTTCCAATTTGTTTGTATTTTTTGTTTGTTTATTTTGTTTAATAAAAAAAAATATTATCTCTAAGACTTTTAGTCTGTAGAGTGTTTCCTCTTTAGACTTTATGTCCGTAGGAGTTTCCCATGTCTCATCTTAGAACAGGATGGATTTGTTGGTTGGTTGGTAACTCTAATTTGGACAGAGTTGAGCTAACTCTCATATGATAATCTGGAGAAGATTGCAGTCAGAGTTAAACTACTTTAATTAGCTTGTGATGTATTTTTCAAATATAATTGTAATGCTCATTTTAAATGAATGCAATTAGCTCTCTTTTAAAAATAAAAATAAAAAATACAGTGCGGATTGCTGAACCCTTGAATTTTATTTTTTCTAGCGCCGATATTAATTCCTCTATATTTTTCTTGCGCACTCTTTTCTACTGGGTGAAACTCACTTCTATTATACTCTTACAACTTTGCATCAATCAGAAACAGAATCAGCAAGAATATAAAGAACTCTATTGATTACGTGCGCAAGTTCCTAAATTCAAATATACGATGGTTGACTTAATTTTTATGTTTGCATTTACATAATTTTTTATAACGAATGATTGCATTTTATTTGAAGTACTCTCTAGTCTATATTTATCGATGAATAGTTCTATAATTTTATTTTAATTAAACGTGTTTATTTCTTTAACTTGTTTAATTGTCATTGATGTTCTTTTAATTAACCAGCCATGCCAAATAGAACATGAAAAACTTGTGCTTAAAAAGTATGTATATATGCCAAAAGTCTTTTAGATCAGCTGACATAGAACTGGTTTTCAAATGAGAGAACCAAATTTGAATCCCCCATGGCGTAAGATTATTATAAAATTATTATTAAAGAATTCTTTTTAAAAAATTATTTATAAAACATTCTTGAACAAAAATAATATTACAAAATAATATTTTAACTTTATAATTTTTTTATTCTAACTTTTCTCTTTCAATTTTCAAAACTCAAAAATTACTTCCATCAAACTAATTCATTACTATTCACAAACTATCTTACTATTATTTACAAAATTATCATCTCATCTCTCTCACTCCCCAAACTCAGCATTCAATTTCAAGCTCCACAGTTATTACACATTGTCGAAGTTCAAATCAGCCAGAGGTTCCTGCCTCTCAAAAATCTTAGCCTCTCTTCAAGGGTCTCGACAATGAAGATGACAAAAATACATACACTCTTTAGGCCCAAGTTTTTTTAAAAATAATTTAATCTTAGGCCCAAGTTTTTCCTCCCCTCAGGCATTTAAAGAGCTTGGGAAATACACCTGAACACATCTTGCCGAGCCAAAACCAACAAGAGATCATGCTCTGGTCATAAAATGGCTATGGGACTTGGAAAAGAGTAGTAGTTTTCCCCATCTTTTTCTTCTAGCTTTACTCCTAGTTCTGTGAACTCTGCCAAAACAGGGTTGAATTACAAATGGACTCCACCAAGAAGTTTGGAACTAGCATTATAAGCAAAATGAACATCAAAATTCATTATCATTTAGCAAAAGGTAACACAGATGAGGGACGCAGTAACTCATGTAATTCACACCCAACAGATAAAATTACAAAATGACTAGTACTTAAAAAAATTGCAAAATGACAAGTGAGACATATTAGTTATATGAACATCATTTAAAAAATGGATTTGAATCAAGTAGGCTTCTCATAGGAATTCTGGTCCCTAAATTCTGCCATGGCGCTTCGTATCATTTCAGCCACATGGGTTTGCACAAAAAGATGAGTATTATCCAAGACATATATAATGAACTTCTGTGATGCAGGCAACGAGGCATTCAAATTGATGATGAATTGTGCCATAGGAATGTCACTGCAAGAGAGAAACTCGATGAGTCTTTCAGCAACAATTAAAGTTTGCACGAGGGAAGAACAAAATGAAGCAAAAAACTTGGAAGGCTTGAAAACTCTGTCCTCTCTGGTCACCAATTAGATTAATGGATTAAGAAGAAAAGGATCTCTTCAGACGATCACCAAAATGATAATCAGAACCCAATGCATAGATTAACAGAGATGATTGGATAGCTTAACAGTGATCAAATAAAAATAAATTGCACAAAACTCAAAGCTGAAAACATGTTATGAGCAACATGACCAGTCACACACCTGATGCTTTACATTTCGGTCAAGGGTTTTTAAGCGTACCTAACTTCCCAATAAAAGAAGACTTGATATTTAAAAACAGAAACAGACAGGGTGCACACGCACTCCACATAATTGGAAAGCTTCAGGCCAAACAAAAGTATCTCACCAGGAAATGAACAGTCCTTTAGTTGCATTAACCATTATGCATCAGCACCTTTAGGCCTTTTAACTGCTACAGAACAAATACCAAGAAATGAGAGCAGCAAAATCATGATTGCAACAGCATAATATTCAAACTTGTGGCTGAACTATAAAATTCGAAAGAAATCTTGAAGCAATGAAAAAGGTTACATTGAATGCCCAGGAGCAGTCTACTCAGAATGAAATGAATTTAGCTTTCAAAAGGATTTCAAGCATATGGAGTCTAGTAGTTCTAGGAAGCACACCATATTTTAACACACTGGCCACACTGGCTGTGTGTACATTAAGATTGAATTAAGTTTTGGAGCTTTTTTGTCTTTTCAGAGTTTTGTGGGGGCTTTTTCTGTCTTTTCACATGGCAGTGTGGATGATCTGTTAAAATGTCAGGCTGAAGAATAGATTTTTGTATGGAGCCTCATCGTCTAACCAAAAATTTTCAAATAGTATTTCTAAGTGGATAAATATACAATATGTAATTACGTGCATATATGTATGGATATAACACGCGCGCACATACATAAAGGTCCAAGGTAAACCAGAATTATAACAAAATAACCCCACTTATAAAAAAAGAATTTCTCAATCATCACATCCCCCAAGTCAAGACCCAAGTAGGCAATGCAGGTCACTAGTTAGCACAACTAGGAAAATTGAAATCAAAATGAGCTTGATAAAAGCTCAAGTTTCAAATACAGGGTTTCTAGAGAATTCCGGAATCGAGAGATTGAGAAGACAACTCTAGTCCCAAAATAATAAAAGAACAAGCAGCAGAAGAACTTTTAGGGATTTGAAATCAAATCACCGGGCAATGGAAATGAATCAAATTTTCATTGATAAAAAAGAGAAAAATGTACCAAGGTTTTTCAGGAGGATTTAAAAGAACTTGATCCAAAAACGTGTGCAGAAAGAGAGGAAGCAGGAAACACATTGGAAATAGGGTTTAAGTGGTCACCGAAGAGAACGAAATCTCCCTCAATGTCCAAGAGACAGATATGAGGCGATTCGCATGAGGGGACTGGTTTCTACTTGTGTTTTTTTTTTTTTACATCCAAGTAACCCAGTGGTTGAATAGGTCATGAAAACCACACAGGCAAAAACAATGAAGCAATCCAAGATGAGTGGATGGAAAATAAAGTCATGGCGTCATATAAATCAACAAACTATTCTCTCAGTTCGTTGACTTTAATCTAGAACAACTAGAATAAAAATCAACTCTCATACTCCAACTCCAACAATTACTACACGCACACACACACAAGAAAGAGAAGGCGATGGTGATGATAAAATGAAATCGAAAGGAATAAGTATATTACTTACCTGAGGAGAAGTGTTTCGAATGGATCAAGAATGGAGAGATGAGTTTGCTTCTGGAATTGAAAATAGGGGATGATGGGAGTTCTGCGAATCGGATCAGTAATATATTACCCAAATCAAATTAATACCTTCTTTGTCCTTCCCCTCCCCCTTCTAGCAAATGAATGGCTTCTCACGGTTTCTCCCTTATCTTTGAATGATAAGGTGCACCTTAAGAACACTTAGCTTGTTTGTGCACCTTATCTTGCTCAATAACCCCAGTTTAGCACCTTCCTTAAATTTGTACTAAAGCCCCACAAAACTTATTTGTAGCATGTTGGATAACCGCCCATCTATTTTGGAGGGAGACCCGGGTACGTTCACAACTTGTGGTTGTTTTGTTTTCCACATAATATTCATGTGTTCTAACCCAAAATGCATGTTTAGATTGATCAACCCCATTGATTGGGTACAAACTATTATTAAGCCAGCCAAACACTAGTAAGTTATCCTATGTTGGACTAAAGTTTCCACCTCTAGGTTTAGTTTTTTTAGCATTTGCGGTTGGGTGGACTAAATTGGGACTCTTAAGTTGTCCAAAGATGTCAGTAGATAGTCATCGACGCTTTCTTCCCCTCCTTGTAAGAGGGTAGTGAAGGGATGAACTCCGGGGAATTGTGAATCCATCCTTAAAAGTTTTAAAAAAAAAAAAGGAAGAAGAAAGAATAAAACAAATAGGATCATATAACTCAATCAAAATGATGAAATTAATGGTAGGTTTGGGTGTTGAGAAAAATTGTGAATAGTAATAAAAACTAGGTGAAAAGTAATAATAAAAGATTGAATAGTAGTGGAAAAGTAATAAATAGTAATAAAAATAGGTGAAAAGTAAGAATAAAGTAATGAATGGTAGTGAAATATTCTGAAAATACTTTAGAAATGTTTGTCATCCAAACATAACCATATGTTTGACAGTGCTTATAGGAGATAATAACAATATTAGCATACAGATGGATAACTCAATATGTTTGACAATATGTTTAAACATTTAGATACTTGTAGTAGGAAATGCATCAAAGTTCGCGACAGCAGGAAATGCATGCAAATAGATTTCCACAACAGCAATAAAAAACAAATAATAGAGCTACTAGAAGAGTGTTGAACTAAAGAGGAATAAGAGTAGTAAACATGTACTTCACAGATTCAACAGCTGAGGTACTGTCTTTTTGGAGTTACTGTCCAATTGTTTTCATTTGAAGTAAGATTTTATAGATGCAATAGCCACATACTTATATTTGAGTGATATCAGATATGGTATTTCATTTATATATAGGTAAAATTGTTTGGTTATTTCACCTGACGGCCTACATAGGTTACAAACTATCCATGTAGATTGAAAGACTTGGAGTTATTACTTGAAAATGTTCTCCCTGCCAGCTAGAGTTTATCTCAAACTTATTAAACTCTTAATTCATCTGAAAGCACCAAGAAAATGAAATGTACTTGACATCATTGAAAAATATCATTAAAAAAAGGATGCATAGTTATAGGCTGCATTTCAAACCCTAGCTGAATCTTAATCTAGGGATTTTGATAATTATTGAATCTTAAAAACATAACAAATAATGAAATTTAAGCCCTGGCCTAGCCACGACTTGAGATTAGAGAGAAACTTGATCTATATGAATCCCCTCGGCTTGAAGAGAACTCACGATTGGGTTAAAGACTGGAAAAAGCTACCTCATGGAGAGATTGATCCTTCAACCCTTTGTATGTGTTTCATTAATATCAGAAAACTTAATGATTAACTCTTTAGAGGCTAAATTTAGAGAAGTTTATCACTTAATTGTAAAATTATTTAATTAACTCCTAAAACTTAAAAAATAATAACCAAGACAGCACTTGAGATCAATTGCAACTTCTCAAAAACTGTAGAGCACATATTTTGTAAAGGAAAAATGACATACATACAACCAATTTCATAATTTTTACGCAACAATGTTCTAAACAGACCTCTGTTATAACACATTAATACCAACATTAATGCCAACATTAATACTAGCAAAGGAAACAGAGCATAAATTGAAAACTGTGAGATAATCTCTACTCAATATGCTTTAATAAAGATGGTTTAAACGATTTTAGTACATTAATACCAACAATTCTTCACATACAGATGGTTTAAACGATTCTTTGTGGAGATAATCTCTACTCAATATGTTTTTTTAATGAAGATTGTGAGAAATAATAAATTGAAAGATAAACCTATATCATCCAGTCGAAAGTTAACAAAAACCCAAATATTCTAAAACCTAAATCTTCCATCTCGGATTTGTTGCCAATTTACTTCGAGAGCAAATCAGAGATCAAAGACCGGGGATTTGAGACTATATTCTAGAGAGAGGTGATACCGAAGGGAACTAAATGAGAAGCAAAACCCAAGAGCTCTGGCAAGGTGGGAAATGAGAAGTTGAGGAGAAGGGAACTAACCTCAAGAACGTGAAGGAGATGGTGAGGTGAGAAATGAGAAGTTGCAACGGAAGGAATGAATAAGGGTGAAGCGCAAATATGGTAAGAGCATAGCATTGATTTCTTCAAAATTTTCCTTTAAAATTGGATAGAAAATACAAATTTAATGAATGGAAAACATATAAAAAAGTCGTAGGAAGGATTTACTATCTAAAATCAAAATAAAATTTATTTTTTTTTTCTTTATTTTTGAATAAATATGATAAAAACTTTTTGATAAATCCAATATGAATTTTTTTTTAGATATTCTCTATCTATTAAATTTATATTTTCTATCAAATTTTAAATTTTGTTTTAATAAAATCAATACCAGTGTTATAAAGTAATGGAGAAAGTCCGTCAGTCGAGAATGGAATAAAATGAAATAAAAAATGTTTTACATGTAGCGGGTCTACTATAGATGAATGTATAATATTTTTATTTTAAAGTGTCCAATGGAACAAGATTTTATTCACTTTTCACTTCATTTTAAAGAAATATATATTTTAGCTACTCTATTAGTCATTATTTTGAATTTTGTACTATAATAATTGTACATGTTATATCGAAAT